>VBSM01000529.1:54897826-54999530 GCA_008086735.1 Cheirogaleus medius
ACGGTCTGAGTGACAGTGAACTGGCCCCCTGTTTAAAAAGTTTGAGGACCCCTGTGCCTAGAATAACGCCTGGCACTTAGTAGTTACTCATCAAAAGTTCATTGAGTGAAAGAACGAACTCCTACCGCTGATGGGGTGCTATTTATACTGTTCTGTCTGCACTGTTGGAAGCTTCATACTGTGTTCTTCAAAATAGGCACATCCTGCAGCATGCCTCCCTCAGCAAGGAAAACTTCCCTGTTAACAAGCCTCATGATGGGGCAGACTGTGAGCACCTGAAGTTGGCCTTTTCTGCCTCTTGCCTAGGTAAATGGCTCACCATGGAAAGCTATAGTAACTTTTGCCATCTCACTAACATTTCTCATGACAAGCTACTCAAGAGGAAAACATCTTGGCTCTTCAAAATTGATGCTAGTTTTGTTAACAAAGCCTTTGTCAAAGGATTTTGCTGTTAGACTCAACCGAGCATACAGTTTGTTCAGCCAGTGCTGTTTGGCCTGAGATCACAGCAGAGGTGGCTGACTGAGGTAAGGAATTGGTTGTGGAGAAAGAGTTTGAATGACCCAAGATCCACGTGTGCTTTTCTGGTTCATTTATTCAGCTGACATCTATAGAACAGTATGCTGAGATTTGGAAATGTACCGAGATCCGATCCCTTCATAATTTTATTCCAGCATACTAAGGGCTCTTGCCAGAGTGAGTCCATGGACAGGTGGAGACACAGGGGCACTGGTATAGGTGTTGACAACTGGTGGTAACTCTTTGCAATGTTCCCACAGAAGGAAAAGTGTGTGGAGTAGGTGCATCCCTCTTCAGACTCCTGCACATCTGCAGAGAACTTTGCATTCTCACTGCAAGAGTAGTTTCTTCTCCTGTCTTCTTTCTTCTCCTTCTCCTCCTCCTCTTTTCTCTACGCCATACCTAAGCAAATCTTTATTATCCAGAAGCAGCTGGTGCGACTATGTGGGAGTGTTAAATGTTTAACATCTTGTCACTTGCATAACTGATGGAGTCATCCTTTTTGTTTCAGAGTCTCATGTTTAGGGGTTGAAAAGCTAGATTGATGAGCATTACCAGAGAGAAATATTTTTTTGGAAAGTAAGTGAAGCTGATGACACATTACTTTACAGTTTAGTGAAATTCAGCAAATCTAATTCTATTATCCTGTCAAAGTTTCACAAAAGGAGACCTGAAAGCATATTTTAGATGAATCTTTAAAGATTTCAGAAGCCACAACCACATCTGCAAAACTCAGATGCATCTGGTGCTGACAGACCTTTGTTTTTCTATAGACTAAGGGGAGTAAATAATCTTCCAATAACTAATTAAGTAAAGTTATCTTTGGTGATGCAGTGCCTGCCTCTCTTTCCCTTGAAAAGTTTGTCAGGCAGTAAACGATAACTGCATTTTTCAATTCAAAGGCTTCTCAAAGTTTACGCAGCCGGATTTACCCAGGCACGCCAAAATAGAAGCTTCCTTTATGAATCATGGAACAGAGTACTGAAATGCAGATTTTATAGAGCATTTAAAGCCAGATCATTTATGCCCTTGTTTATTTTAACAATCAAGTATGCGACAAGGGCTAATAAATACATCTGACCAAAATGCTAGGAACAATTATTTTAAAGTATTTTCCAACAACTCTGTGTATTTGTCAGAGGTTCACAAACCTCTGACAAACTGAAAGGGCTCCCTGCTTCGTTCAGCAATTGGTGTGATTGTATATATACCTGTACAGAAATGATCATTATCATGGGGAAATCTTAAGTAAAAGAGAGGCATTGACAGAAAGGTTCATTTTAATAGAAATTGCCATTTTTCTTTCTGCTATCTCAATCATTCATTGAAGAAGGAAATTATTAATAGAACTTACTACGTGCTAGTATGTATATTATTTATATAATATTCCAAACTACTAAAAAGTAGATATTATGCCCATTTTGAGAATGGAAACACTGGTCAGTTAGGAAATATGCCCTGAAATATTAAGTAAGGAAGCTGGTTGACCTCAGTCTAACAAACCTAAAGCCATGTGTGCTTTTTTTTCAGGACAGCACAATAAATTCTGTTTGGAACTTATAATAAAAACAAGGTCAGAATTATGATAAAAATGTGAAAGGATATTATGGGTTGAATTGTGTCCCTCAAAAAGATATGTTGAAATCCTAAACCCTAATACCTCGAAATGTGATCTTATTTGGAAACAGGGTTGTTTGCAGATGTGAGAAGTTAAGAGAGGTCATACCAGAGTAGGGTGGGTCTTTAATTCAATATGACTTGTGCCCTTATAAGAAGAGGAGAGAGACACACAGGTGAATGCCATGTGAAGATGATGGGGGCAGAAAATGGAGTGATGCATCTAGAAGCCAAGGAATGTCAAGAATTGTCAGCCCTCGCCAGAAGCTGGGAGCCAGGCACAGAACAGATTGCTCCTCAGAGCCTTCAGAAATAACCAACCCTGCTGACACTTTAAGTCTGGACTTCTGGCCTCCAGAACTGTAAAAGAATACATTTGTGTTGTTTTAAGCCTCCTAGTTTTTGGAGCTTTGTTATGGCAGCCCTAGGACACTAATATGGGAGCTGACAGAGCTTTATAAAGCTTAGGATGAAAACAAGCTCTCAAGACTAACAGGCCGGTGCCCTTCATGAGGGTAACTGTTATGTGTTATTTATTTTTCATCATTTGGGATCATACAGAAAATCTACACCTACCCCATAGGAGACTTGAAAGATATTTTTTGGCACCTTCTCAGAAAATAAATATATGACTAATCAAAGTTATGGTGAAATTCTCACATTTTATAATGCCCATACATATCACAAGGACACTAGGAGAGGGTGTGCTGTTTAACTGAAGTTTCTCTGATGGTTGTTGTTGGCAACCAGTTCTACAAGAGGCACAAGCCTAATTAGGGCAGGAGTCAGGAAGAGATTGTAAGTAATTGAGGTCAGACATAACTCAGGTTTGGCAGGTGACTGACATCTGATGTAGGCAAACTAAGGGGATTGTGGTTTGAGGTGGGCAGACACAACAGGTGAGGGCTGGAGACTGAACACTGGTAGAAATAACTAAAATCTGTATCTGAGAAGAACATGCAAGCAAGTCAAAGAATGAGTATAATAAAATCTAAGGGACGTCAGGTTTTTATCTTCAGAAGCCAAGTCCTCCTCAATCGGCTCTTTCTTTAGACTGGAGAACATGGGTTGTTTAAAGGACTATCCTCACCCTGGCCAACCTAATGCCCCATGGAGCCAGTTTATCCCCCTTCTGCCCTCAAGATTTTGATATCCGACTCCATTGAGAAAGAGGAACTTGCCTCGGCAAAGACTGGGAATGGAGAGAGTAGTACTGATGTCTTCAGCAGCCCCACTAGCGGGGAAGGAACAGACGACACACGTACTGGTGAAGCTGTCCTCCGAGGATCTTTGAGCTGGAGCTGGGAAGAGAATGTGGGTCTGAAGTGCAAATCATCTATATTTTCATTGATAATAACTTCAGTATTTCAATATTTATAAAAATTTGGTCATTTCTTTTTGTTTAGAAGTTTTCCACTAGTCATAAAAAAAATGTTGACTAATGTTGAAGACTAGTCAGTGAATGATGCTGTCCATTTGTTTGTTTACTCGTCTGTTCAATCATGACTTATTGGGATGGGGAGGGAATTCCTTTTTTCCAGATGTTTTGCTAAATGTGGAAAATAAAGGGAAAAAACAAAACATGGTTCCCAACTAGAGATGATAGTGGTTGAGTCAGGAAGGCATTGTCAAATCTGTACAATGTAATGCATTAAGTGCTATATTAGAGAGCAAGTCCTTTTACTCTGGGTCTTAGTATGTGAGGAAAACCATGGGAAAGAAGTTCACTTGGGATATGGCCTACCTGTAGGGGATGAGACCATCAGGTGATAAGGCTGGAGTAGACCCAGGCCTGCTGCTCGAGACCTGGGCCATGGGGCCTCACTCCTGTGGTCTACGGGGCCTCAGCAGTAGGTGGCAAGGTCAGCTGTGTTTAAAAGGAAGATCAAGCAAGAGCGAGACCTACCAAAAGTATTAAAAATTAGCCGGGCATGGTGGCGCATGCCTGTAGTCCCAGGTACTCGGGAGGCTGAAGCAGGAGGATCTCCTGAGCCCAGGAGTTTGAGGTTGCTGTGAGCTAGGCTGACGCCACCGCACTCTAGCCCGGGCAACAGAGTGAGACTCTGTCTCAAAAAATAAATAAATAAAAGGAAGACCATTTCCAGAGCTTTGCTGCAGATGGCCTAGAGAGGAAAAAGCGCTGCCTAGTGGCAGAGAAAATCAGTTTTAATACTGTCAGAATCAGGCTTTAGTTAGTCTTGCTGTGTTCAAAAAAGGAATGATGAGTCATGTGGAGTACCACACGTTGCAGATGATAACATGGTATTTTCATCATACATGTAGATGGCATTACACATCCCCCATCACCCATTGAGACATTTTCTATCTCCAGTAGTAATAATGGATGTTCCCTCATACAGCCACATTTTTCCCCAACTCTTATTATGACAGGTTATGGCAGCTTACTTCTGGGATTTTCCTGTGTTAGAGTATTCTACATGGATGAAATATCCTTATTGTCAATTCACAAAAAAGATCTCAGCAACTGTTAACCACATGATAGACAATATTTTCTTTAGCAACCTCTCTCCAAACGTGGCAGAAGTCTAAAAGAAATATTTACAGCTAGTGTTCCCATGAGCAGAATTATGAGGAAACATCGATAGCAATTCAAAACAAAACAGAAACATCGTCATCCCCAGCTCTGTTGATAGGGATTATTCATAGCTTACCCCTCACCCCCATTTCAGCAGATGCTCTTCATTATTCTGTATCACAGGACTCATTCTCAACACCTGCAGGCACTTTGTCTGTGTTATATATCTGTAGGGGTAATTCTTTTAAAGAAGGTTAATAACATTAATCCCATTTTACAGATGGGAATAAAAGCCAACTGGTTTATCATATTTTCTCAGGTCAGATAGTAAATCAGTGCCTCATTAACAGTCATTAGAATTTTCACTCCATCCAATTCTGAACTAAGCACCTTCCCTAAGGCACTTAATTAGTATTAAGAATTTTCTGATTCATATGTCAAACATTCAAGCCCATATTTGAGCAAGGCAGTGTGCTAGTGGTACAAGCCTGCCCAGGAAATGGTAAGTGTGTCAGCTGAGGCAGCATGTGGAGAGTGGTTTGGGATCAGTGCAGGAATAGCCTTTAACAACAATAATTAGTGATAGTGGTGTTTATGGAGGGCTCTGTATGTATAGGCCCTGTGCCGAGCATTCTATGTGATCTGCTATGTTCAACTCACAGTGGCAACCCAGTCAGGCACCATCTCAAAGATGAGGAAACCAAGGCTTAGAAGGTGAATACAGCTAATAAGCAGAAAGAGAATTTGAAACTAGGTCATCTGAAGCCAGAGTTCATGGTCTCAATCACAAAGGCAGTGGTTCTCAAAATTTAGAATGCATCAGAGTCATCCGGAAGGCTTTTAAAAGCACAGTCTGTTTGGCTCAGCACTAGAGTTTCTGGTTCAGTAGGTGTGATGTGGGGTCGAGAATTCCAACCAGTTCCCAGCGGATGCTGAGGATGATGATCCAGGGGTCACACTTTAAGAACCACTGATCTAGGCAATGTTTCATGTAAGAGTCTTCAACTGTGAACAGCACACAGTGGGAAGCGATTCAAAGTTTTTCAGCAAGTGGTGACCTGGCCAGAGCAACTACTTTTAGAAGATTAATCTGGCAACTGTGTATAGGGTACTTGAGAACAGATGGTGGACCAGGAGGTTCCCAGCTAAGTCAAGTAGAAGCAGAGACATGGTAATAGATGTTGAGAAATATTGGCCCAGTGGAGTAGATGGAGAGAGGATTTGCAGATTGATTGAGGGAAAAGGAGCCGTCAGATGCTTTTCAGTCTGGGTGGCTAGAAGAATTATTAGGTCATTAATAAAAATTGAGAGGAGTTCTACTTTCCTGTGTATTTCCATCTCCTATTTGCACATAGCCTTCTACCATTCACTTCCTTTATTTATTGTTTTTATTTATAAGATTTCCACAGCATTTTTCTTCTTCCTCTTTACCTACAGAGACCAATGTATCTAACAGGTAACTATAGACTCTTGCTCTCTTCTGAGACACTGTTCTTATCTCGAGGACCTCTGATTCTTCCATTCTTCCCTAAAAATGCCTCCTTTTGAGGATGGCTGTGTAGCTCACACTCTGCTTAGGGATCTGGGTGGATTCTACTAATCATGAGTAAGTTTGTGGTTTCTGGATTTTACCTGAAACCTATCTGGGGAACATATTGTTAAAAACAGAGGCTTCATAATCCATCATTAATGATGTTTTCAAAATAATACCTGTTTTTTAAGTTCAAAATTATTATATTAGTGTTTTAGTCTTACATTTTGCTGTTATATAATTTATTTTCCATAAGTAAAGTGTGCATTTTTAAAAACACCATTTACAAATATGTATCCTTTAGGAGGGAGTATTTAGTCTTCAATTTAAAACAAATTACCTTACCTTAAAAGGACAAAGCCCTTAGGTCGGTTATTTTTTTTTTATGCTTGCATTTGTGTTTTATTTTTTGTTATTTCAGAATATTACAGGGGCACAAACGTTTTGGTTACATAAATTGCTTTTATATCATTCAAGTCAAAGTTATAAGTGTTCCTATCCCCTAGATAGTGTGCATTGTACCCATTAGGTGTGAATTTACCCATCCCTTCTGTCCCCTTCCCCCCTCCCCGTCACACCTGCTTGATTCCCGATGAAGCCCCTCACTAAACTTAGGGAAGTTACATGAGAAGCTGATTTATCGTGGGGTGGGGATGTTGCTTGGGGCTTTAATTTTCTGTTGTGAATCGTGATGACATGAGAGCAGAGGTAAGGAGAAGTCTGAATAGTCCCCAGGGTCTCTGTGGCAGTTTGGGGGTCCTCTCTGTGGAAGCACAGATCCATCTTCTCTGTGCTCTGGGTGCCCTGACTGGACAGTGTTCTTAAGATATTTCTCCTTTGAGCAACAGCTCAACCCTCAGCTTCAACTTCAGAGCATTTTTAGATACTGTCCTGTCTCAATCACCATAGAGGTTTGCAGAGCTGAAATTGGGATATATATGGAAGTTGTGCACAGTAATGATTAAGAGCACAAGCTCCCAGCTGGACTGGCTGTGTTCACATTCTGGCACTGCCATTTTCTCTGTGTGGCCTTTGCCAAGCTAATTACCTTCTTTATATTTGCTTCCTCATCTATAAAATAGGGGTAATAATAGTACTTACTTCATGGTTTTTGTGAGGATTAAATGAATCAATCTACGTAATTCACTTAAAACAATGTCTAGCACATAGCTACTGCTCAATAAATATCAGCTATTTTATGAAATACATATTCCAGTACAATAAACCCTTATCTTACACACACACACACACAAAGGCATCATGTAGGTATATATGTGTGTATATACATATATACAATATATATATTCTAAATTAAATGCTACTATATCCATGAAGTCTTCTTCATTTCCTTTCTTCCTTCTTTTGTTTAGCAAATGATTGGTAAAGACCCCTTATATTTCAGGCAATGGGGAAACAGTTTTCAGCAAGGTGGACCCACTCCTTATCCTACGGAGCTGGTGAACAGGCCATTTCAGCAAGTGTGATAAATTTCGTGATATGAAGGGCACAGGGACTAATAAATGAATATATGAATGGATAAATGGGTGAGTGAATGTTTCTAGTATTTACATAAATGTTAAGTGTTTTGATGCCTGAGAATAAGTAGGAATTTCTTTAAAACCTTTGCTAGGTGCTGGTCTATTCCTAATGCCATTTCTGCTGTGAATCATAAAGACTACAGAGTCCACAGTGAACATAGGTCTGCCTCCAGCTGTTGTTAATCTTCTAAACAGGCAGCTGAGATCCAGGTAGAGCAAAAAAATCCAGATGAGGGAGATATAACAACATCCCTCCAATGATAGATGGCAGGAAGTAATTACTATCTGCCTTATCACTTTTCCAGTGCTCTCATGCTGAGATTCACTGGCCAAGGATTGTTCTTTAAAAAAAAAAAAAATCTAGTTCAGGCTCTATTGGAAACTTAATATAGCAGGTGAAGCATTCAGGCCCGTGATGAATCGGAGCCAGACACAAAATAGAAGGCTATGGACTCAAGGGCTTCAAAGAGAGACATTTAGGGCAGTTCTGCTCTTGGAGCTGCTGCTTACTCTTGCTAAGAGCCAGAATTTAAAGGAGGCAGCTGCTGCAAATGTGCATAAATAAAGGAAGCGAGTTCCTAGCGTTCCTATGGGAACCTGCAGCAGCTCAGATTACCCATTCCCTAGACAGGATTTCCTTTCAGCTTGGTGTCTCATATTAAAAGGTAGACCAAAGGGTACACTTCCAGAATGGTGCGTGGGGAATATTTGTAGTAAGAGTTGCATGACTAATTCTCCCAACACCTATGGAAGACTTACTCCTAAGAGTGTTATACATTTAAAAAGTAGCATGAAAAGGGGGGAATATGTCTTTTTACCACATAGTCTAAAAATGTAAGTTATTGTTTTTCTAGTTTCTAAAATGTGTGTGTGTGAAAGAGAGAGAGAACTAACCAATGAAACAATCCCAGAATTAATTTTCTTATTGGAATATTGATTATGTAATTCAAATCTGGATCAAAATTGGTGTTTTTCTTAGGTTGAAAATCTGTTGTCTGTTTACCTTAGCCTCCAGTTTTAGTGGAAACTTTGCTGGTAGAGAGAATTCAAGATTAGACTGTGAACACATAAAATCCAGCACTGCATGATCTAAAGCTTCATAGGTTCAGGACCAGAAACTCAAATTTCTAACTCCAAGCCCAATGGTCCTCTGGAAATTGAAAAATCCAAATTACTAATGAGAGGGAGGAACCCCGTGCATTCACTGCAGCAGATCACACAGTTTTCTGTAATATAGCAACACTGTGGAGCAGAAAAACAATGAGCTGCTGTGTGGGTTCTGTCTGATCCTCCTCATCCCTCTTATCGGCCAGATGACCTCAGGCAAATTGCCTGACCTGTCTGCCCTTCAGTTTCTTCGTGGAAAAATATAATAATAATACCTATACCACACAGTTGCTGGGAAGACTACATAGGGAATAGTATGTGAAATAAATGTTCTAACACCTATGATTTCAAAAAATATGTTTATAGACATTATCCAATTGATACTTCCATGAAACTTATGGATTCATAATGACATGTATCACCATATTGCAAGTGTGATATTTGTGTTTTGCCATGCATGTATCTAACAGAACAAGGCAATTCTGCCAAGCCATAATTCCAAAGGCATAGATAAATATGAAATTCTTGCTTTCACCGAAGAAGTGCTTTGCAAAGCATTGACATTTGGCAATAGCCCACTGGTGGCCAGCCACAAACACAGTTTTTATAGCAGTGTCCACAAAAGCTCCAGTGAATTCTTCTACATGAAAAGTCCTTAAAACACATAGTAACTGTGTGGTAATTGCCATCAGAGGTATTTGGAGGCAGTCAAAAGATTCTATTGGGTATTTTAACAGCCTGATCTCTGCCCCATTCAGCTGGTTATGGAAACATGCAGAGGGGATGCCTCTGAGGGGCTGCCAGGAGTCGAGGGGGCTCAGCCCATTGAACAGGAAGGTCTAGGCCCTCTGCATCTGACACCGTGTAGACTCCAGGGCTGCTGCATAATCCCTCTGGCTGTGGCCAAAGAGGGGGATAGTTAGGGCCAAATGGTGACTCACTGTGGGACCTCCACATAACACCTTCCTATTCAAAAATTGTGTAGGAAAATGCTTTAGGAAAAGGCCACATAAACCTCTTCTGGCTTATAAATGATTTTTCATTTTTTCAATTCTGGGAGCTATGGGCATTGAATTCATTCATTTAGCAAATATTTATACAGTGCTCACACTTCTAGGCTCTGGAGATACAGCAGCAAATAAAGCAAGCAAAATAATCCCTCCTCGTAGAGCTTTTATTCTAATGCAGGAGGGGAGTGACAGGCAACTTTTTGAAAAGTAAATTATATATGGTCTATTAAAGCCGGGATGGGGGTTGGGAGTGGAGAAAGAGTTGTGGTCTACAGTGTTAAACAGGGTGGTCGGGGAAGGCCTCACCCAGAAGACAACATTTGAACAAAGATGTGAACAAGGTAAGCAAGAGAACCACAGGACCCCGGGGAAGAGCATTCCAGGGTGTTTGAACAGCAAGTGCAAATTCCTTGAGGTGGGGTCATGTCCGTGGATTTGGAGAATGCAGCCAGGAGGCCAGATGGAGGCAAATGACCATGAAGTAGGAAGTAAAGGTCCAGATCATGAAGGGGGGGAGGCTGTTGTCAGGACTTTGGTGTTTACTGAGGCTGAGACACGTGCCACTGCAGGGATTCAGACACAGCAGTGACACGATTAGGCTCCTTTCTAAAAGGCTCACTCTGGCTGAGGTACTTTGGGACTGGGAGAGAAGGTGGTCAATTAATTGGCACTTTTAAACCTACTGTCTGTTCATTCAATTATCTAATAAATATTTTACTTAACATGGGCTATGAGCTTGGGACTGGGGAGATAGGCAAACACGGAAACAATGATGAAACAGTGGGAGAAAGAACATACTAGCAAGGGCATCTAACAAGTATTCAGGTGGGGTGGAGCTGAGGCCTGAAGGATGGGTAGCGTGATTCACTGGGAGAGGGGAGAGACAGAAGCTGCAGGCAGAGATGGTAATGATCATGACAATAGCAACCACGACAATAATGAAGTGGCTAGTATTTACTGAGCACTTACTGTGTGGTGGGGATCCTTCTAAGCACGTTAGTTGTATATTGTCTCATGCAATCCTCACAAAGACCCATGTGTCCAATAGGTGCTATCATTGTCCTCATGGTGCAGAGAGGAGTGTGAGGCGCTGGAAGGTAAAGAAACTCCCTCAAGGACAACAGCTAGGAAGAGGAGGAGCCAGGACTGGGAACGTGGCTCTATCTGACTCACACCCCGTGTTCCTAACCACGTGGCCAACCTGCACAGAAAATTGAGGCTGGGAGATAAGGCTAAAGAAATGCTCAGGAGCTCAGTTCAACCCAATTTATTTTTAAAATAAGTGCTACAAGTAAACTCTGTGCCAGGCCCCAAATGCCAGGGCTGCAGAGATAAATAATAAAGCATGGCTGCTGTTCTGAGGGAGTGTGCTTCTGGTGTGGCATGAATCAAAGCTTAATAAATACCAGTGTAAAAATGACCATGGAGGTCTGGCTGTGCAGAAGGCCACAGAGCACTTCTTACAGAATCCACAGTCATGTTCCTGCCAACACAGAAGGCAGGAGCAGTAGTCGGCTCAGCAGGAAATGTCAAACCCTGGGCTGCCCCAGGATTCAAAGAGGCATCAGAGCACATCACAGCAGAGTGGGGTAAGAGTCCCCACATTACTGGCAGGAGAAGAGCTTTTCAATGAGAACAAGGCACCCCAGCAACATAATACCGTTTTGTTATTCAGGGTCTGACAGCAAAGAATACACAGAGGAGGAGAGGAAAGCTTTGGTGTTGTGTGACGAGGCAGAGGGTCCCAGAGGTTCAGTATACATTCGCTTAAAACAAAACAACACACAAAAAAATTGCTTGTAATTTTGTAACCTCCTTGGGGTGTTTCAAATGGTTTGTGA
Source organism: Cheirogaleus medius (assembly GCA_008086735.1). Lineage (NCBI taxonomy): Eukaryota > Metazoa > Chordata > Mammalia > Primates > Cheirogaleidae > Cheirogaleus > Cheirogaleus medius. The sequence goes on from VBSM01000529.1 coordinate 54,909,526, forward strand.
AGATCAATGTTCTGCATGTTCAAAGAGTTTAGGGAGTTTTAAAACCTTCCCATTCAGACTGGCCTGTCATAAAGAACAAAGGAACATGGAATTTCTTGCAGGGATCTGAATTCACACAAAAGAGCCCAGAGATCGAAAATCAACAAAGATGGCCTTTGAACTTTCCTCAATCCTAAAGGGGGAAAGAATATGTATTGCTCTGTAGGTTCCTATCTAGTGACTGCTTTCATCTTCTATCAATAAAATTGGTTTTGTGATTTTTATTTATGTAACAATCCAGTGGGCATGAGTATAAAGTAGTGGTTAAGAGCTTGGGCTCAGATGGACCTGAGTTCAGATTCAAGTTCTATGTCTTATGAACTGTGCAACCTTGGGCAAGTTAGTTGAGCTGTCCGACTCTCAAATGTCTCATCTGTAAAATGAAAACAAGAATATCACTTCCTTCGTAGAGTTGCAGAGAGGGGGAAGTCAGAATACAATTTATCTGTGTCTAACATATGGTAAACACTAAATAAATATTAACTATGTATTTGTTATGTTTTGCATTTATTATGTTTTGTATTTTAGTCTTTAATATTCCTCTTCCAGGAGAAACTATAAAAATGGAAGATAAGTGGGCATCCTATTTTCACTAAGATTGTATTGTCTGGCCCAAAGATGGAAGGCAGCTTAGGAGAACAACACATATAGGACTTACCTGCTGCTCTAAAGGAGAGATTGGTAAATTATGGCCCATGAGCCAAATCCACCTCCCTGCCTGTTTCTGTAAAGCTTTATTGGGACACAGCCACATGCATTCATTTACGTATTTGCCTGTGTCTGCTCTTGCACTGCAACAGCAGAGTTGAGTAGTGGTAGCAGAGACCATATGGTCCTCAAAGCCTGAAATGTTTACTCTCTGGTCCTTTAGAGAAAAAGCTGGCTGACCTCTCCTCTAAAAACATAAAAATCACTTTTTCCAAGTCATATAGCCCTGAAACTGTATACATTGGAAACTCATCTCCCCATGAAAAAATATGAAGACTACCTTCAAGAAGTCAATGTATTAACTTTAGCCAGTGCCAGGTGCTGTGAGACATGCCAGGCCTCCAAAGACTCCTAAGGCAGGTTCCTCTCCATGAATAATCCACAGTCTAGCTGTGAGGACAGATGAATACAATTCACTGCAAAGTGAGAAAACTTCTGAGCCAGTAACAAGAGCAAAGGGCTGGAGCAGCACCGAGGCCACTGTGGCTCCCTCTCCCTTCCTGTGGCCATCACCTCCATTACAGAGGAGGTGGAGTTTAAAAAGAGACTCTCCATCATCCTCCATTCACTTTCATATCTGTAGACTGTACTAAGAACCACTGGATGGACCAGGATGCCATAAATGGGGAACCATTCTCAGATTTTTCTGGAAATTGTGTGGAGGACAGAATAGGCTGTGCAGGGGATAGGAGCAGGAAGCCATCTGCAGAGGCCACTGCTCTGATGCATGCGATAATTGGGGGAGACAGCTCATCCTTGAGCAGGGGCCAAAGAAATGGAAGGAGGTTGACCAACGATTACTTTATTATAAAGCATCAAAGGTAAACAGATAAGGATAAACATGAATAACGTTTCAAGGGAGGAATCATCATTCATTCAGTCAGTCATCCATTTAATCCATACTTACTAGGTGCCTAGTAGAAGACGATGAGTTTAAGGCACTGGGGATCAAGGCACGGCGGTAAGCAAGAAAGACAAGTCTGTCCCAGCTGTCATGCAGCTTGCACTCTAGTTGGAGGAGGAAGGCACTCTTAGTGTGAGTTCCTTCAAAAACAGACAGTGAGACAAGGATTTGGCTGTAGGTTGCTCTTCTAGGACATGATCTTAAGAAGCACAGTGAGAGAGAGGGAAGGAAGGGAAGTAAATTTGGGATGTGTTAATGAGTAAGTCACTGCTGTGGCCAACTGAGTCTTAATCTCATTTTGTACCTTCTATGGGTATAGAACATGCCTCAGGATTTTCCCAAAGGGGAGCAAATTTGTCTAGCAATGCTTGTTCCTGATTGATTGAAGGTCATCTGAGTGGGTGAGAGAGAGCATTAGCTCCCCTCTCTCCCTTTTATGGACAAAGACACAACAAACCTTCAGCACATATGGAAACCTCTGAAGATGACTTCCCAAACAGATCAAGGCACACAAGCAGAGCACTAAATATCTGCTTATGTTGGAGACAAACAATTAATAAACGTACAAGAAAACGGAGATGTTCATTTTGACTTATGCCAAAAATTAAAACAGGTTGATGCAGTAAAGAGTGATTGGAAGGTCAGTTTAGATGGGGTGGTGAATGACAAAAAGGAGTCTGCCACAGGAAGACCCTGAGAAATGCATGGAACAGAGCTAAAAAGCGAATGCAGGGCTCCTGAGGCAGGAACAAAGAGGAGACACAGAAGGCCACCATGGTAGACAGAGGACAGGAGGTGGGGAGAGTGGTACAGGATGAAATCCCAGAGGTTGGCAGAAGCCAGGCCATGAGTGCTTCATCAGCCAGAATAGGGTGTTAGGATGCTGTTCTGCATGTGTCAGACAGTCACTGAGGGATTTTAATCAGGGAAGTGACATGATCTGATTAACATTTTTTAAAGTCCATCTTTGTTACTATTTTCTTTCTTCCTTCCCTTCTGGGAGATTTGGCCCAAAGCCATTAGACAGGGCTAAGCAAGGTGTACTTCCCTACTGGGTGTGGAATAGGAGGTCAGAGTCTAAGTAAGCTATAGAGAATGCCCATGTGGAAGGTGACACTATCTGGCATAGGGTGTCAGAACAAGAGTAGGAGGAAGAAATGGTTTCCACAGGAAGTTGGGGCTGCCCAGCCAAGATGGTAGAGCTAGATATGGTAAGAAAGGCACCCATGTGGGAGAGTAAGCTGGCATGAGAGATCAGAGTTGGAGGTCAGGTAGAAGGGCATCCATGAGAGAAGAGGTAGGAGCAGTGGCCCCACATGGGGTATCAGAGCCCCAGCATGGTGAAGTCAAGATGCATTTACACGTGTATGTATACTCACACATGTTCTCTAGCTCTGCCTGTTCAGCGAGAGGGCCTGGGAGCAGCGGGACTTCAACAGCAAGCGGCACACCTACCACCTGGATCTGGGTCTCTAAACTTCACCAAAATGAAGCAAGACACTCAGAGAAATGGCAGCTTTCGGGGCCGAGATAAGGAATGTATTATACAAAATAAGACAATAAGCCTGAAACATCTTGTGCCAGAAAGTAAAGCGGGACAAAGAAAGATGGTTACATGTCAAAGGGACAGCCTGAAGGCACCCCAGCTGGCCAACTAGGAGATAATTTGAGCATCAAAATAAAAAATGACAGTAGCGTGAATAAAATAATAACTGTAAATCCATATAGATATAAATAAATGAAGAGATTGAAACTTGGCCGAGGTACAAGATATTTATATAGTCTCAAAGTACCTCCCCACAAAATACTTATTAATTACAGAGAAAAAAAAGAGTAATTTTATAATGGAGAAGCTTGTCAGACACCACCTTAATCAAGTAATCAAAATTAACAACACAATAATGGGGCAAATCAAAATGTGATGAGATACAATGAAAAGAACACAACATCACTTCCGTGATACATCCCGCCAAAGATGCATAATTTGAATCTAATCATTAGGAACCTCAGATAAATCCAAATTGAAGGGCATTCTACAAAATTACTGGCTTGTCATCTTCAAAAACGTCAAGGTTATGAAATTCAAGTACAGACTAAGAAACTGTTCCAGATTGAAAGAGGTTAAAGAAACATGACAACTAAATGCAGCAGGCGATTCTGAATTGGATACTTTTTGCTGTAAAGAACCTTATTGAAACAACTGACAAAACTTTAATGCAGTCTAAGAAAAGATGGAAGAATCAAATGATTGTATTGTGGTTATATAGGAGAATGTCTTTATTTTAGAAATGCACTAAAGCATTTGGGAGATAATGGGTATTAGATTGGCAACTTATTCTCATATAATTCAGGGAAAAAATTGTACAATTGTTGCAACTTTATATTTGAGATTGTTTCACAATGAAAAGATTTTTAAAGTTTATATACTCACTTTTTCAATTTGATTTCCTAGGTCTTTCCACATGTCCTTACCTTGCCCGATTGCAGGATATACCTCCCTTTGTAAATCCATGCTTTTCCTTCATTTTCTCTGCATAGGGAGGGTGTCCCTCAGAGCACGTACTTTCTTCTGTGCTAAAGTTTACCTGTACGTGTTTCCATTTCTGTTTACCCCAGAGGGTAGGTCTATGTCCATCACACTCATGTCTCTATCCCTAGGACACAGCACAGCTCCTGTCACCGTGCTCAATAAACAGCCATGGAGAGCGGGAGAGAGATGTGGTTATGGGAATAATCTGGGGAATCATTTCTAGAGCCAACAGGGTTAGGTGGGAAAAAAGGGGGATTTGAATACTGCCTGGCCTAGGTTTGAATTAAAACTGTGTGATCTTGGACAAGACTGAGACTCTTTGAGCCTTGGTGTCCCCTTATGTAAAATGGCTTGTTAGGTGGGGAGGATTCAATGAAGTTTATAAATCATCTGGTAGAGTCCCTGGCACTTAGCAGGTATGCAACGAATTTCAGTTTTCCTTTTCTCCTTAAAAACAATATAAAAGCCATCAAAGAAGACTGGAAATATAGAATTCCAGGTTATACTCCTGACTTCACTATAACCTTAATATACGTGAACTTGGGGAGGTTATTTTACTTCTCAAAGCCTCAGTTTTCCTTCTTGGTAAAATGGGAGGCAGGAAAATGGGGCAGTGAGAAATGGGCTTTATAACTGTCATGCTCCCAAGAGCTCTTAATTGTAACATTTAAAATGTTTTCCCTTTTTTTGGATGGTAGTGAGTACAGAAGGTAAAGGATATGAAAGATTTTGCTATATAGAGGATGATCCTCAGTCTTAGCAGTCAAGACATGCAGAGTCTACCTCCTAATGGTTTGTACAACGGACTCATTTATACCTGCTTGAATTAGTAGGTAAATTGGGAGCGGGTGGTGTTGTTAGGTTACCTTGAGCACATTAATAATTTATGAGCCATCAAGGAATTAACACACACTTTTAAGTTCTCTCCACATTTTTCCTTATTCATAACTCTTTGCCTAATTGCTTTTTCTTTTAAAAATGGGGGAGCTGAGACCTTGGATATTTGCCTAATGGCTCAGACAGAGCCATGACCTGGTTGCCAAGTCTTTCAGTCCTTTTATAGCTTGGGGATATTTGCCACTGAAAGAAAACTGATGGGTTTGATTTTCCTGAAAGAGATATTTTGCGCTGACCTCTGGCCCCATTAAATGCTTTGGTCATTGCCCATTCACTGTAATAGGGGCAATAAATTTGTATTAATTTAGGACATTGTCAAGTAGGAAATATTGACAAAGACAAAATAATGCTTCAAAAACAGCCAGGATGAAATCATGAATAAATAAACATGTTGAACTTAACAGATAAATTAACAAATGCTCATTCACAAGAATATGACTGGACCATTTCAAAGTTACGCCAAAGCTATTCCCATTTCTAATAGAAATGTCATCTTACTCTTTAGGCCAGAGGAAAGGTGGGCTGCATAGAAAGACATTGTAAAGCATAGAAAGGCATTTATCCCTTATGACAGATCTGTTTTAAATAGATCTATTTGTTTTCAGCTAAATGCCAGAAGGATCAGCCATATGACTCTAGTAGCCTTTTCTATGGCAAAGCATTTATTTTCCTAGTGTAAACACTTTTATTAGGCATCTCAGCAGGGTGTTTCTTTACCTTTTCTTTGTATTAGTCCCTTAACTTGGTGGCAAAGAACTAAAATTCTGGTTAGATGTTATCTGTATGTGTTTCCTTTCCAGTGAAAGAAATGATGCCTAATTTGGATATATTTGTCTTGAAGAAGGAGATAAGGTTGCATATGGCATTGATCCTTGTACTAATATTATTACATAGGTAACGTCATTAGGGCAGATGGCAATAAACCTCAAAACATGTTTGCAAAGTTGTGAAGCCTTGGATGGTATTGCCTTATTCAAAGTCCAAATGGCTAAATCTTCCAGGGTACAAGTAGCCTGAGGGCATTGTTAGCTGCATAAAAACTAATTGGAACAATTTGAAAAGAAGAAAATTTTTCCTGAGGTCTCTAATCACACTAATAACCTAATGGTTTTCTGTTCAACATAGCCAGGACTGTGTTTAGGAAGATGAATCCATGCACGCAGCTTCGGAAACCTTAGGCAAGATCAGAGTGTTTAAAGGAATCATAAACATCATTTAGAAACTTTAGCATATGTGTATCTCATGTTTTAGCATCACTGCGCAGCAACAGGCAAGCAAATGTTAGATAGGGGAAAGTATCGTTTTTAAAAGATCAAACAAAGCAACACTTGAGAAAGCTGATTCTGGTTTTGCTATGGTGATAAGGGATGTTTCTCTATGAGGAATTTATTGTTCATCTTTATATGCAAAGAATCCAAATCCCTGTAACTCATAGCTAATTCAGTGAGCTCCCCAAATGGCGATGGGATAATAGTTTGACATGTGCTGCTGTTAAATATAGTGTGTTTTAGTAGAAAGAGCGTGGAGTGGAAGTCTGAAGACCTTCTATTCAAGTTCTGGCTCTGTCTATTGCTGGCTATGTGGGTTTATGCAAGTAATTCAAACTTTCTGAGTCTAATTTTCCAAGCTTAACTTTCTATTCCCATAGAACAAAGGTAAAATTAATGCTTTCACAGACACCTCATGAGGATTTTGTAAAAATGTTATAAGCTAATCAATAGAAAAGTGTGTGCAAGCTATAAAGCCCTCTGCAAATATAAGAAATTATCATATTAGTATGTACTTAATGTTTTAGGTCTCTTTATTTTTATTCAGTTGTTTTAATTTCACTCTTGCTTTCAAGGAATATCAAATAGTTTACATTTGCTATAATTCACCAAATGAGAACTCCTAATTCTACACAAGCCACATTCAGAAGAATGAGATTTTTAAAAAAAAAAAATGGTTTCTTTTGGGACTGTGTGCCCATCTGAAGTCTTCTTTGGAATGTAATTTATCAGAAGCAATTATGGCACTAGCAAATATTCTGAGAATTCATGAAATCCCACAGCCAAAACTATGATTTATTGTTCCAATACCAAAAGCATTTGGCAGGCTGTAGTTTGGAAGCCACAACACTATCTGCTTTCGAGGCTCTAAATGGGGCCATTTGGATTCATTGTGACACTGCCTGGTCCCAACCACTCTGTAGAAATGGCACCGGAATTCCCCAGTCTCTTCAGACAGTATTTTTCTTATTTCTTCTTGTGGCTTGCTTAACAATTTACCTTTCCGGGTTGAGATAACATAGAGTTTGAGGGATTCCCCCACCCCTCAAACATTGCAATATGAATATTCCACAAATTTATCTTATATGAAAACCTTTGTTAAACAGTTCTGGATTCCCTAGTACCAGCCTGTCATTCAAATCCTTAATGATGGGTTTATGTGAAAATGGTTTCTCCACACTTTCCTCTGCTTCATCTTAGATGGCAGTGTGATTCTTTCTTTGAAATAGAGCACTAAAGAGGATGGTTCCTTCAGGCAAATAGCAAGGTTCAGTTACCATTTCTAATGAAATGTATATAGACAGAAAGCTACAAACAACACTGAGTAGTAGTGATGACGTATAGCCAGGTACGCTATCACGTGTGCATGAAAATCAGGCATTCAGCCCTAGCCAAATGTCAAACACTTCAGATAAGGAAGATAAAAATCTCGTGCCTAAGTGGGAACTGTGTAATCTCGCTCTGTCTTTCCAACATGCCAAAGCCAGATTCTCCAAGTCTACATGACTCATGAATGCTTTCTAAAGAATCACAGAATTTAAGTACTGAAGGGACCTGGGAAGTCATATCATGTGACCTCCAGGTGGACCCTTAGATCTCTCTACAGCACCTGGGGCCAAGAGGACCTCCAGCCTCCACTTAAACCCTTCTGGGAAAGGACAGTACCCCTTTCTAGAACAATTCAATCTGTTTTTGGACAATTCTAACCTTTGGAAATGTGATATTTTACTTTAATTATTATCAATATCTAAGGCACAACTTAACCCTGTGGGAATATCATTTATAGGGAATGTCTTCACTACTTCTGGGTATTCGACCAGAAACAATTCAATCTAAGCACTTGTCATCTAGCACAGATCTCTGTTTCTTACTTACAAATCAGTGAGGAGCAACTCTGTCCAACATCCTTCTAGAATTGAGTTGTATGTTCTAGCCTATTGATTTCCCCTTTATATTTACCTTCACCAAAAAGAAATAAAGCAAATCTAGAATTATTTTCTTTTCTTAACAAACTTATGGTAGCATCTAGTAATCAGTGTTCAGAAAACCTGTTTTAATCATTCCTTTCTGAAGCTTTGCCTAGAATGTACATTAACTCACTAGTTTAGTTTGTAAACTCTGCCTTACTCTGCTGTGGGGAGTTGGGCCTATATTTACATATATTCTGTCTTCTAGCGCTCTTCTCATTCTTTATAGGTCTTCTGTCATTAGTTTTAAATGCCCTGGTTTCTGCCTTTGCCCAGGGTTTATGAGTGCATTCACAGAAAATGTGATCCTTTGCAAACAGACTAGTTTGTTCTGACAAGCCATGGCCTGAGTGATATGCATACCCAAAAATACAGACTACATATTGTGGATTTGGATGTGAACTGCTGACCTAATTAGGATGTTTACTAGGAAGTCTATACTCTTAAAATGTGGATTAAGAAATAAGACATACATTTTTTAAATTTTGTTTCTACTCTTCATTTTAGATAAATTATTCATTGCCTAATGCACCTTTATAAGAGACAATGACTGATGACTATATTTATATTTACATATATATACAGAGGTAATTTGAATTATTTGGCCTAAAATGACAAACTTTTTACCACTAAAATACAATATATCAACATAATGTGGTAGTATACAAAAACTAACTTAAAGACTATCTTATTCTCTTTTTGTAAGAGAAAATTTCATTCCAAACTCACAAAATTCATACATGAAAGTACCTGTATGGTATTATATTTCATTCACATATATGCCTATCTATGAGATATATCATACTTTTAGCATAAAGAAGACTAACTGGTTGACCAGCAATATTGAAATTCTGCAAAACTGAGTGCTTTCCTTACCTGCCATTAGTTCACACTTACTTTTGTTGAACTCATGGGGCAGCTGCATCACTGGAAGTGCCTTGTTTTCACTGACCACAGCTTTAGCAAACAGAGTTCCTGACGTACCTTAAACTCTGGGTATTTGTGAAACCCTTGCTGAAGTCTGGATTCACGTGGGTTGAGAACAACTAGTTTCATTGATCAGGATCTTGTTTCTTCTGTTTTGTTTGACCTGGGCATGCTTAGCTTCCATCTGTCTGTCATCCTAGAACAGCCTGGAGCCAGCCTGTGTGGTATCTCTTGGGCAAACAGGTTAAGTCCCCTGGCATGAATTGCATTTAGCAACTGAACAAACAGAGCATCTTGGAGATGGGCTTTTATTCATAGGAAACCAGATAGCCATTTTGGTGATAAAATATTTATTTCCTATTATCTTTGTTGCCAAGACTACTGTGTATAGCACATTTCTTAAGAGGAGCTGGAGTACTAAAGAAGATATATATATTAAAAAGGAAATTATAATTTGAAAAATATCTTGAGCGACATTCTATTGTCATTTAATGTTGATTGAGATCACATCATGTCCCTCTCTAAGCCAAAACTTTATCTTCTTTTTAATCATTGCTTTAAGAAACAGCATCTCTATAGTTTAAGGAAGTGAGGCCAAAAAATGTGGTCATTTTTAAGGCAGCTAAGTGAATTAATCAATGTGAACTAATGTTAGTTTTTAGAAAAATCTGATGTATCTAAATGTATGTTTTGTAAAAACTTAATTTTATTTCATTCAACACACTTTTATTTTAACTATTTACAAAGTATTGACTAAACCCTATGGGGGATCCAAAAATGTTAGACAGAATTTCTGACCTCCAGGAGCTCTCTGTGTAATAAGCTTCACTAGCATACAAATGCAGATCATTCAATACCCAGGCAGACTCTGAGAAGCCCTGTAGTAGGAGTATAAAGTTCTAGGAGGTATGGAAGAGGGACAGGTTAATTCTGACTGGGGGTTTTCAAGAGGGCTTCAAAGAAGATATTGCCTTTGAGCTGGACCTTGAAAAATAATAAAAGTAGGTAACATTTATTGAGTACTTACTGAATGCCAGCAGTGTTTAAAGTCCTTTAAATTTATTAACTTTTTATTAAACAAATTATTACTATTAACTTTATAAGCTAAATATTGTTATAATTCCCATTTTATAGTTGCATAACTGAGGCATAGAGCAGCTAAATAGCTCACCAGAAGTCAAGAGTAGTAAGTGATGAAGTCAGGATTCAAATTCAAGGCATCTGGCACTAGAGTGCTCATTCTTAACCCTAACACCATACTGCTGTCTGTCAGGGAAAAATAAGATGTCAACAAGCACATTCAAGCAGTGGGAGCAGCTCAGCCACAACCACAGAGAAAAGAGAATTCAGGAATATTTGGAAAATCTAAAGTCCATTAGTGTGGCTTGAACTTGATTTACAAAAGGTATTGAGGAATTGTGGAATAGAAGATACACACAGAACACAGGGAGGAGTGGATTGTAGAGGGCTTAGAACACGGGCTTGAGGAATTGCAGGGGAAAGCAAGGGAATGCCATGGTAAGATTTTTGTTATACTAAAAGCTTGTTTGGGGGTAGGATTGAGTGACTGGAGGGAAGGACATCATTAAGGGATCTATTAATTGACTAAAAAAGAATTGGGCTTCTTGTACGTGCCAGGCACTCTTCCGAGTATTGAGGATATAGCAGAGAACAAGAGAGACAAGTCCCTACCCTCACTGTGTGGGAAGAATATGGAGGGTGTATACGTAAGCAGATAAAAAAGCAAGATAATTTTACATAGTTCTGAAAGGAAGAAATAGGGTGATGTAATGTGATAGAGAGTGACCATGGGCAGAGGAATGGTCACTTAGGAATGGAGGTCAGGAAAGGCCTTGCCAAGAAAGCGACATTTGAATCAAGGTCTGAATGACAGAGGAGCCAGTCAGAGGTGAAGGCGGGGCGAGGTTCTGCAAAACAGGGATTTGTGTTCATTAAGAAGAGCATTCCAGGCAGAGTTCACAAACTTGCTCTGAACTTGGAAAAGAGCTTGGCGCATTCCTGGAACAGAAAGAGTAAGTGCCAAAAAGAAGTGCTTAGTCAAAGATGGGGAGAGAGGTACAGGATGAGATTTGAGAGGTAGGCAGGGTCAGGACCTTGTGGGTGAGGGTAGAACACTTATTTGTATTTTATTCTAAATGAACTGCGAAGCCATGGGAATGAAAAGATCATTTTGCACAATATACAGAGAATGGATTATAAGGAGACAGAAATGAAAGCAGGGAGACCAATTATGGGGCAAATTGGAGAAGTCCAGACAAGAAAAAGAGTATATGGCCTAGACCTTGGAGGAGGAGAGAGAGGGCTAGATTAGGATTATATTTTGGAAGCAGAGCTAAAAACACTTGAATTGAGTGAGATATATGAGAGAAGGAAGGGAACTAACAAGGATGACTCCAAGAAGATTGGCTTACGGCACTGAATAATAAGGTGCTGATAACTGAAATGGAGAAAACTGGCGTGGGTGCTGGGAATTCTGTGTTTTATGGACATAGTGAGGGCACTCGGGGGATAACTAGGGTAGCTGCTTTGAGAATGGTAAAGGATGAATGGATGCAAGAGAGATTATAGATACATAATTGACTGACAGATGCAATTAGATATTAGAAAGAGGGCTTTGATAACTTCAGGTTCTGAGTCTGATGAACAAGGAAGGAAGTGACCCCATTAACCAAAATGGTGGGAGAGTAGGAGGTATTTGGGGAAAAAAGAAGGAGCAATGAAGAGTAGGAATCAGTAAGAAATTCATATTTGAAGAGTTGATGAATACATAGGCTTTGGAATCTAAAAGATTTGGGTTTCGATCCTAGGTGACCATTTATCAAACCTGTGTGATAAGTTATTTGTTCCAGCCTCAGTTTTCTTATTTGTAAATGAGAAAAATGATACCATAGTGATAAGGATTAAATGAGATGATTATATGTAAATGCTTAACACATAGGAATCATGCAATAAATTTTATTATCACTCTATCTTATAATTCTCATTATAATAATAGCAATATAATAATAATACTTTTTGGGATGTGTTTTATTTATATTATTACTAAGATAATAATGTTCTTTGTCCTAGTTTCTTTTAAGTAAGGATTTAAAGCATATTAACCTAGATTTAGATTCAATAGCCCTTTTTATTTATATTTAATCATTACAACAATCTGGAAATTATTTATGTTCTTTTCCATTCTACATATAACTAAACAGGCTCAGAAAGGATGACATGCCCAAGGTTATACTGCCAGGCATTGTAACCTAAGAGCCAGGACTCACTCTTAGATGTGACTTACACCAAATAATTCTGAACTCTTCCCCAACTAGTCATTTACAACTGCAGTCTCCAACCCCCCATCCTTGAGACTGGTACCAGTCTGGTCTGTGGCCTGTTATGAACTGGGCTGCACGGCAGGAGGTGAGCAGCAGACTAGCAAGTGAAGCTTCATCTTTATTTACAATCTCTCCCCATCACTCACATCACGGCCTGAGCCCCGCCTCCCACCCGCACCCACCTCGACCCTTCCCTGCCACCACCCCTGACCCCCTGACCCCTGACCAGGACTGTGAAAGAATTGTCTTCCATTAAATCGGTCCCTGGTGCCAAAAAAGGTTGGGGACTGCCAATTTATAAGATACAAACATCTTTGTAGCATTTGGGCATTTCTCTGGGATCTATGCTGATTAAATAAATTCTTTTTAATATAAATGATTTTAGCAAATTACCACAGTAAAACTGTGTGTTTCATTAATTTTCCAGTGCTGGACAATGTTCCTCTCAAGGCCTGTCTTTGGAGGACATGAAAAGAAGTCTTCAGTACTCACCAATTGACAAATATGGTAAGTAGACAGATTGTTTAGATTTATTAAGGAAACTACCCCAAGGAAGGTGATATCTACTTGATAAAAAAGGAGAAACCATTCTATATTGTAAAGTCTAAAAATGACAGATGCTTTAAAAATATTATATTATACAAGGACAAAATATGATCTTGTCTTTTTTAACTCTACATTTACTCTTAAGCTTAATACTATGTGTGTGTGAGCAACTGTGTGAGCTTGCATGTGTGTGTGAGTATGTGTGAGTGTGTGTGTGTATATGCCTCTCCTGCCTCTTGTGGCATTCCAAACACTTTGTCAGCACCTTACTGAGTGCATTACGTCTAAGCTCCACATATAGGGTGAAGAAAAACAAGACATGAGCTTCCTCAATTACATAATATGCTGGGTGATTTCTTTCCCCTTTAGCCAGGCACCCAGGGGTGAAGTGCAAATCCAGCCATGCCTTCAAATGGCAGGAGAGGAGGTGAGGGGAGAGTCGATGGGATCCATTTCACAGGGCTGCTTCAGAAAGAATTAATAAAGGTCTTTGAAATAATTAACAAAGTTCTTTGCAGGCCTCTGGAAGCCAGAGGATGGACAATTGCCTTTATCATCAGCTGCCATATCAATGTGCTAGGGCTAAGATGTCCTTTTTCCAACCTTTAAGCCTGAGAGGCTCTATATTTAATTGGAATTTGAGTACAATAGGCCCATTTATTCATTGCAACTTCCTTTGACTATATGGAGGACTGAAAAAATGTCTGTCAGTTAAATAGATCAGATTTATTACAAGAGCTGGGTTTGGGGGAGAATAAATTGGATGATGCGTGCCTGCTTCTCTTATATAGGTGGCCAAAGACCCCGGAGACCCTGGGCTTTGGGATCCTCACCAATTCACCTCATCTGCAGAGTACCATTACCTAAGGCATTAGAAAGCTTTTAAGAAACAAAGAAAAATATGTCTGGATAGATGCAGACAAACTAGTTGGGTACATTAAAGAAAGGAAACTCTGTGTTTCTGACTCCCAATACGTGTCTAGAATGCAGCTGAGTGCTTTTTATCATCAGCGTTACAACATAATTGGCCAGTCCAGTAACAGACTCTTGTGAGGGGAAAATGTGCTCCAAGTGTCACATCATCACATTTTTTAATAGATATAATATCATTTCCTCAAACCTTTATAGATGCGATTTCACGACCTCAAAATATAGGGTGCCCTTTGAAATGTGTGCTTTGACCAGAAGTCTTTCCTTTCATGGTGAAGTTTCAAGATGAAGCATTTCTTTAACTCAAAGATTTGTTTCTTAAAGAAACAGATCTTTAAGAAGAATTCCTCAAGATGAAGAAGTAAGACAAATGTGATGTAATAATGCAAAAGTTGAAGTTTCTTATGAGTATCTGTGCCAGGGATAGAAGAAAACATTAGGGCGTTTGGATGGAGTGAGAGTCCCTGTAGACAAAGAAGATATGTTTAATCTCTCCCACTCGGAACATCACATCGTACAAGAAAGAACCCTTTAATTGCCCTCAATTCCATTTCATAAGCCAATTGTGGTACAACAGCAACTTTATGAGCTCTTTCTTCCTCCCTGCAAAGAGCAGTGGTAGAGAATGAAGATAAAATTAAATACATAACTGTTTTCTCTCTACCTGAGACCTTTCACCCTAAAGTAACAAAACATGCAGATGTGACTCAGTCTTTTCCTAAAGCCTGCGGTCAAAATTCAGTTGAGTCCCTCTTCCACTGAGTGGCTACACGAGCCTAACACATCTGTCCTTACACTCTGGTAATAATAGCATCAATAATAAATGCCAGCCTCAATGCCCTGCTGACTTTGCTACCCCATCCCTGAGGGAGAGCTCACCCGCACTGGTGGGATGTATGTTCACAATCAAATTTCCACTGGAGTCCCATGGGACGAGAGACACTGGAACATCACAGGCTAGGAAAATTGCATGTGGTACACTGGAAGTTTGATTATAGTCATAAAGGGATTACCGGCTTATTAAAGAATCTATTTATGCCTAACATGAAGTCACATTTTTAGGCTGGATGAAAGGAAATATTTTTCTCTAGGATGCAGACTATGTTTTCGTCCACCCAAGGTTAAGATTCAGTGATGTGTGTCCTGCCTCCTCTCCCCATCACGACCTCTCGCATCTCTGACCAGGGCCAGTCCCACAAGAGGTGAGCAGGAGGGGCCAACTGGCAGCAGTGTCAGCTGCAGTGGCATTTCCTCTCAGAAGAGTTTAGGTGCTGCCTATGACATTTTGACAGAGACTCTTCTTATGAAAATAAATATGCCTATCCAGCTGCATATTGCTAGCTGCCTTAATGAAAATGTAGATGGCTAGGTCGGTTCTGAAAACTAAGCTCTCAAAGGGGAGGAAAAGCAGCAATAGCCGTTGACAGATGTGCCCATTTTCACAGAAGCAATGAGTGGCTTCCTCACTTCATTGTGAACAGGCAATACTATCCCCCACATGCCCCTCTTGTTCTCTAGGGCAGTGGTCTGATCCTGAGCCACTGGGGTCCATCTTTGGACACACCCAGGACTATTGCTTCAAAGGGTGTCAAAAGCCGCTGGTGTTTAGACCTAAGCATTGATAGACACTAAAAACCTGGCTACTAGGGAGAAGAAAACAAACAGAGCCAACCTGCTATAGAGAAAGACTCTTTCCTTTTTCTGTATTGCTGCTTCCACCTTCCTTTTTTGCCATCATTCGTTTAGCACTCACTGTGTGTAAACCACTGCTAATTGTCATATGGACATTGCCGACCTTATGAATAAGTACTATTATTTCTCTCGTTTATAGATGAAGACACTGAGGCTTAGAAAAATTGACAAAAGTCACATAGCCAGCAAGTAGTGGAGCCAGCACTTAAAACCAGATTTTCCCAACATAAAAGCCTATGTGCCTTTAGCCATCCTGACTTATGGCTTTCCTGAACTGAACCCTTCTTCACTCCGAACCCCAGATGCTAGGTCCAAATCAGCAATCCATCATTTGTATTCATTTGTTCTCAGCTCTCTGTTTTCATTATGACTTTTGTTTTTGCTTTGCAACTACTCACCAGCAACCATTGTCCAGACTCTCTGTTCACATTATGTGGGACAGCTGCCTGGTAAGCTGTGTATTGCATGGGGCCAGGCTGGTTAAGAAAAACCGGGGGTGTAATGAGAGGCTAATAAGTAATAACTGAACTAACTGAACTTTTCTTTTCCGATGCAGGCTATGTATTTGATCCCATGAGCCCAATGCATTTTCATTCTTGCCAGAATAGTGGCAGCTTTGAGGACAGCAGCTGACATCATTCGGCATATACCTAAGGAGAGTTTTCCTCCAAACTGACAGCAGCAATTCCAATCATGGCAAGCTTGCTTCCAATTATAATATTTTACCCTCTAAGGTCTCCTTAAATTGGCTTGTTTATGCTAGTCCTATTTAATTCCCTACTACAAGTTGGGCTTTGGATGTGTGCCTAAAGAATGAAATTCAAAAGAACCAAGACAGAAGGTATATGAAGAATGGTTTTTAATTTTGAAAATGAAAAAATAGATTTATATTATTACTTGGAGATAGGGCCTAAGTCTGCAGTGGATGCTTAACAATTATTATGTTTTCTTAAATTGAACTATGTAGACTTGTGTTTGAGAGCCATGAGTTTGATTTCTTAGAATATTGTTCACTTTCTTATCTCATTATATTACTTCTGATGTTCAGCTCTGTGATTAAAGATTCTTTGGTGGAATAGAAAATTGATTCAGAAGTGCGTTTCATTTCAACAAGACTTCCACTGAGTATACTTTCTTCCTGATATATTGGTAAAAAGGAGTAATGACCTTCAGATCAAGAAGCTTATAAAAATATAGCACTTAATTATTTAGTCTCCTTTCCATGTCATATCAAGGGCTCTGTGCTCTACTTAGGCAACCTGTTGCTGTCAGCACCAAGATTTCATAAATGCTCTCAGGTCAGTTATGAAACCAGCCTTCTCATGCAAACCTGCCATTTACACCGGAGTCTGGCACAATGTGGTAGGAGAATGCCTAAGGTGCTTGCTGCCTTCAAGAAATGAGAAATCTGCCCTCCATTCTAGTTTCAACTAGGAAGACAGACAAAATACTTCCACCGGACAAAATAGTTTTGACATTGAAAGACAGACTTGGAAAAAACAGGCAGGGAACCATAACATTCCAATGATAATCACTGCTTTTGACTTAAGCAAGAGAAATAAAATTAGCAAAGGAAGATTGGGCATCCTCTCAAACAAAGTGTCTCAGCCTTGGCACTATGGACATTTTGGATGGGATAATTCTTTGTTGTAGGGGGCTGCCCCATGCACTGTAGGATGTTTAGCAACTTTTTGGCGTCTCCCTCCCCCACCCCCAGATGCCAGTAGCAACCCCCGTGATACTTCACGTTTTGTGTCAAATTGACTGGATCATGGGATGCCCAGATATCTGGTTAAACATTATTTCTGGGTGTGTCTGTGAAGGTGTTTCTAGAAGAAACTATTTGACTGGTTCTATTTTAATCAGTAAACTGACAAAAACAGATGGCTCTCCGCAGTGTGGGTGGGCGTCATCCAATCCATTGAGGGCCTGGATGGAGCAGCAAGGTGGAGCAAGGGAGAATCTGCTCCCTCTCTGCCTGACTGCTTCAGCTGGAACACCCGTCTTCTCCTGCCCATGGCACTCTTGCTTCTCAGGACTTTGGAGTCAAACTGAAATCTATACTATCAGCTCTCCAGCTCTCAGCCTTTGAACTGTATCACCAGCTTTTCTGGGTCTTCCACTTACAAGCAGATCATAGGATTTCTCAGCTTTCATAATTTTGTGACCCAATATTTTATAAATATGTTCACACACACACACACACACACACACACACATCTTATTGGTATTTTTCTCTGGAGAATCCTAACACACACCCCCTCAAGTCATGACAATCATAAATGTCTCATGATATTTCTAAATGTGCCCTAGGGGAAAAATTGCCCCAAGTTGAGCACCACTGCTCTATATCCAAAGAGGACAAGTAGGGGCCTAAAGAGCAAAGAAAGGGATATGGAGCCTGACTCCGACTGGCTGCATTTAGGCGTATCTGCTTTCTCCTCCTCTTGCAGTAATGTGGACTCACATACAAATGGGACTGGATAGTAGAAGTACTGATTGCTCCTTGGGTGTTTGTGGCAAGCTCCTCTCTCCTCCACTTTCCCTCTGCCAATTAGAAATTATGTTTCTAGAAGGCAATTTCTATCAGAACAGCAACCTCCCCCCTCCCCGCCTCTAAAATCCCTTTGAGCCTCTTCTTACAACCTATGGTTGCAAAGTCGCAAGTTCCCACATTCTCTGATTAGTTTGTGGATAGACCAGTACAGGTTCAGAGGCAGAAATTAAAACCATGGTACTTCCAACTAGATTTATCTTTTTGTTGCCTCCAGCCTTTTCATTTCCTTACCCAATTATTCTGGAATCACAGGTACTCTATCCCAAGCAAGTTCCCAGAGGGCTTTATAATAAGCAGGACAAGGACCTGAGGTGAGGGCTCAGGCATAAACCCTTCAGGCAAAGACAGAGGAGAAAAAAGGAGCTGATTAAAGAACACCTATCTCCATAGCTCTCCTTCTATCCCTTTGCTCTAGCTACTCTAGGGAATGCTCCGACACCTAGCCTGGGATACTTTGGGACTTAATCTTTTTATGAGTTGAGTTGAAAGGAATACCTTAGAAAGTTTATTTTTTTTAAAAAAAAAAAGATAATTTTAACTAAAAGAGTCATTGTACATGTAATTGCAATCAGGACAGTGGGCAGTGCTGGGGTAAATGAGGTGTCCTCCCAAGTTCCTATTGAACGGAGGTCATATCCACAGGAAGGACTGTTTGCTTCTGAAATGCCCTCTTTTAGAAAGGGATTTTCTAGAACAGATTTGTGAAGATCTCCTTCTATTTTTCCTCTAATTAGGCACCTCCTCTCTTCACACTGCATTTCCTATATTGCTGCTTCCCTCTGGCTCTTGTCTTGTCAAGTATCTGCAAATAATGAGACTAATGTGTCTTGATTCCTGAGAAGGAGAACCTTTTCACAGATGCCAACCTGTAGTTCACAAACCCTTTTCATTACTGCACTCTTAATGGGGCCCAGGGTTCATCTTAGAGCTTGTCTCAAGACCATGGTTATTTTTTAGTTTTTTTTTTTTTTTTTTTTTTTTTTTTTTTTTTTTTGTCCTTGCTGAAAAATGTCTCACTAATTGCTTTCTTTTTCTACTGGTAAAAATGAACTTCTAAGATCATGTTTTTGCATGCTTAGCACATTAATATTTTTTCCCACATGCATGCAGTACTAAGCTTACTCCGAAGATGTTCAATTAACTGTAATTGTAAGCCAAATTACAGCAGCACCAGGAGAGAGTTATTCCAACAGAGTGATTATTTGGGTTAAATTATTTCCAAAGCTGACATTTCACTAGGAAGGAAAAATGGGTGCTGGGGTAGGAGAAAAGACTAATGCTAGACAATCTATCTAAAGTGAAATGTCTGATATCTCTCTCTCTCTTTCCTCTCTCTCTCTCCTTCCTTCCTTCTTTTCTTTCTTCTTTCTCTATCTCTTAAATGATACGCTTTAGCTTTGGAGTCCCTCAGACTTTTCGTAATAGTTGTGTGATGTTGGGCAAGTCATTTAACTTCTCTGGGCTCCAGCTATCTGTAAGGTAGTGATGATAACATTTATCTTGTAGAGCTGCTATAAGGATTTCAAATGATACAAAATGTATAGTACAGTTCCTGGCATACCATACCAGGTGGTGGTATTTGTTACTACTGTTACATCACCACATATCCAAAAAACTATACCATAAAAGGATAGCATGAGGAAGCTGGAGATTTGCTCTCCCTTGTAAAAGTAACTATCAACTTCAAGTCCCCAAAAACTTCATCTTTGCAAATAGCAAGCTGCCAATCTTACACCTCTGAGACAGTTTGAGCCAAGATCCAGCAGACTTTATTTATACCTAAAATAAAATCAGAAGAGAAATCACATTTTTTTAGCCAAATAAAAGAACCAGAAAGAATTCTGCAAGCAAGAGAAATGCTGAGTGAACATAGAAAGAGAACATACTTATTGAATACCTACTATGTGGCAACAGTGGTTCTAGATTGCTTAAAATATATTATTTGACTTAATTTTCTGAATGGCCCTGGAAAGGGGAAATTTTTTTCTTTATTTTTCAAGTGGGCAATTCATGCTCAAGGAGGCAAAGTAACAAATCCAATAGAGCCAGTTTTCAAGACTAGTTTTGTCTTGTACTAGTGTCCATGATTTGTTCACTACACAATGCTGCCTCTACTGTGACAGAGGAAAAGGCAGAAAAATAGCACGTGCTCAAATCCAGAATTGTGGTAAAAGTGAACAAATCTGCAGTTCTATAGTTCTGAGGAAAATTTGGAAACTATCACAGGAGAAGAATCAGAAAAACAAACCTTTTCCTGATTGCTAAGGCTCATTATTGCAAAGTAAAATTTAAAGAAAATCATCATCATCATTCTCCCTGTTATAATTATGGAAGAGAAGGGGCTGGAATAATCTCAAGGCTCAAAAAACACGCATTGTTATTTTCTAGGCAGAAAAAAACAGAAATGATTGACAGAAACAAGACTCTTACCATGATAAGCAGAAACAAAAAAGTTAGGAGGGCAAAGCACAGCAATTAGGGAAGCCAGGGAGTTTCACATTTTCCTTTCCTCATTAGCACACTGGGTAGGGAGAGTGAGGAGTGGGTGTCGCCATTACCAGTAGGATTTGAATATCTTATTCCTTCGTAGTTTTGTGTTGCTTGCAGTTACTCAAGCATGCAGACTGAGGAGTTCCCCCTGATCAGTTCCCTTCCATATTTCAAGAGCCAGAAGGGCAAAGATGAGCCATTTGACATTTGCAATCCCTTCACTGGGTATCAGCTCAAGACTCAGCTGCAGCCGTACCAGACTGTGGTCCAAGACTGTCAGCTCAATTAGCACCGTATGCAAAACATGACGGAGAAGCAAAGCTCCTCTCTCTCCTTGGACATCCTACCTTTTATGAGGCTAACTAGAAATAAAAAGAGCAGGGGTTGCACATTTCTCCTCAGGCCAGAGATCCAAGGCGGCACAGCAACCGACCCTGTGGCAGGGTGCTAATAATTAAATTAGGCTTCTTGAATTAAAACACTGCCACAAGAGAGCCAGGCCCTGCTGATGAGGACACGTCTCCAAAGCACTCCCAGCCTAACTTTATGTTTAATTAGTGAGATAAAAAGAATATTATCTCAAGAATCTGTCTTTTAAGCAATGGGCCTATATGTGGAAGAAATGTATCTTTACCATCATTAAAGAAGATTGTTAAGCTCACTAATTTCACTGCCCTCCATCTCTTCTTTTGTCTCAACTAATCAGGAAAGGGTAAGATTGAAGCAAGACCACAAAATGCAATGAAAATAATTTGAATGTTGGTTTGTCCTTCAGTTTTTTTTATTCATAATAATCCATGGTCTGCCTAACACCACTTCAAAAATCAGTTCACAGTGAAGAATATCAGTCTTTCCTTTAAGGATATATTTTGTGTGTCCTTTCCTGAAACTTGAATTAGTCTAAGGAATAAGAATCAATGTCAATATCAAAGAGAACTTGAGGTGATCAAAATACAGGTGAATGGGTCGCTGGATGACACATGTTTATCCTGTACAGGTATGAAACTATAAGAGATAGAATAGCATAGAGCAGTTCTTACACTTTAGCTAGCATCAGAATCACTGTATGGCTTATTAAAACACAGATTGCTGGTCACCCATTGAGTTGTAGAATCAGAAGCTCTGGAGCAGGGTGCAAGACTTTGTATTTCTAACAAATTCCCGCCAATGCTGCTAGTCCCGGGACCACAGCGGTAAAGCGCAGGCATAGTACACAAGGGTACCAGTGTTAGAGTTAGGGGTGAGTGCTTGTCTGGCTCCCCCATCACGGTGTGACCTGTGTGACCATCGGCAAGTTACTTAGCCTCTCTGATCCTCAAATTCCTCATCTATAAAATGGAGATAATGATTCTTTCCACAAAGAGAAGATTAAGTGAAATAATGCATGAAAATCACTTGTCACAGGGGCAGGCACATAATAAATGTTCCATAACAATTGGCCATGCTTGATATAATATGACTGAGAGATGAATCAGCCAAGCATCCTGTTGAATCATTGTTTTTTTGGATGCTAATGAAAGCACCATGGCTTGAGAAAGTTTTGAGTGTTTGTAAGATAAGCCCTAAATCAGGATCCTCCAATGGAGGCTATAGAACAAAATGAATCTGAGAATAACACAAAAGCATAATTTTATCTGGATACAATTATAACCAGATTTTCAATGTAGGTAAGTTAAACAATTACTAATATCTCCAAGGAATGTGTATTAGATACTCTTTAGGTGCCACCTCAGATCTTGGCATCACCCTATGCCATTGGCCATTGCGTCACCCAGCAGCACCATAAGAGAGATGGCCCAGGTTTTCTGCGCCTTTGGAATCCAAGCTGGCAGTTAACACCTGTGGGCCTGTGGAGTAAACCTTTGACAGATGGGAGACCAAAGCCAGGGAATAAATTCTTCTCCACAGCAGCCCATTATCCTGAGGCACAGTCATTCTTAGGGCCTCAGGAGACAATTTGGATAGAGTGACCATCAGTTGCCCTGGGTCCCAAACAGCACCCAGCTCAGTAACACACTATAGGATTTGCTCTCCCTGCCTTTCCTTTCTCACTGTAACTTTCCTTGCTTCTGCTTCCAGGGGATGGCACTCTCTAAAGAAGCAGCAGCATGTGAGTTTGTGCCTGAGGCTCTGCTAGGATAGACCGTTTACAGATGGACTGAATTTTGACCACTAGCTTAGTAAGGAGTGGTTTGTAGAATGAAGTAGTAAGTGAATCAGTACTCAGATGAGAACAAGAAAGAATTCATAAATAAATGGGTTCAATTGGCTGTTCCGCTGAGATTATAATTTTACCCTGGTTTCTTTCAGCCCCTTCTGAGACTCCTATTGTCTCTGTTTTCACTGTTTTCACTCTGTTTTGCAGTCTATTGCCTGTGGCATGTCGTGTTTAGCACTACACGCCCTTTGCAAGCACCCTTATCACCAGCAAAACTAGGTGTGTTACTAGGAGTTTGCTGTCTTTGCTCTGTATTTCTATAAGCTGATTTTTTTCTCTCTTTCTTTGTTATATCCCTCATTTTACTAATCCATTTACTAGCTTTCCTATTTTAATATTTAACCTTCACATGATGACTGGTATTCTTTTTTTCTATTTGTTTATTTAGTGTCTCTGCAAGGTGGCAAGGACTTTTTACCTGGTCTTCAGGAAGTTCTGTCATTTGCATGAAAATGACTGGCTTCCTGGCACTGTCTGGAGGATACGAACCTTCCAAACAAACTCTGTCTTCCTGGTGCTTCTCCTTCCTTCATTTTAAGCATCTGTCACCCCCTTGGAGGGCTAATGAATGAAATGCCCTTTCACTACTTTTGTTTTTAACTCATCAATATTCATTAAACATGAGCTTCACTCATTTTTAGCACCAGTTTCAGAAGAATAAGAAAGCAAATGCTCAAGTTTTGCGATAGTCAAGCTGCACCCACCTACCACATTATATTTAATAGTTCTCCTTAGTTACAGTAATTGCCTGCCCATCCTTCAAGCCTTAGTTCTACACAAAGAGAATGAGGAAGCTGCATAAAAAACAAGAACAAAGGACTGCCAGATTGGAAAGGCACCAAGTAAAAGGTAAATACTAGGATGAGAAGTAATAAAATAGCAGCACAGGATTGTTAGTCTACCGCTCTGTAGAACCCAAATACCTAAAAGTTTTTTTGGCATCCTCATAGTCACTAAAAACCTTCCATCTCTTGGAATACAAAGTCAGTGCATTCTTTGGGCGAGTTCAACTGGTCAAATCCATGCACAGCAAGCACATTTGTTAAAATTCTAGTAATTAAAATAATTGGCTAGCTAAGAAAACACTGTCCCAGTTAATTGATCTTCACCCACTGAAGAAACATTAAGCTTTAGGGAAAATGCATGTTTAATAGAAGTAATAAGTTATTAATACAAATGGAAATTCAGTATAATGTAAAATGGTGAGCAGTAGAAACCGTTCAAGTTGCTTGCTTAAGCTAAATTAGTTTGTTCCTTTCCCCCACCCTATCCATTAAGCTGTTAATTGATTTAAAATATTAATAAGGCTCAAGAATCAGAGACATGCCTCCTTATTTGCAATTTTTCTGTCAAATGTTACTACTGTATCAAAAATGATTTCATAATGTAAGCATCTATTGCAATTACTCACAGCCACATTGTACAACAAACAGGAGTGTTTACAAATGTCCTTAGTCTGGTTAAAAGATGCTACTTTATCCCTTTATAATTTTAAATGATCTGCCTTAAAAGTCTTGTTTTCTCTTACTTTTATAGACTCCATAGAGTTTATTTTTCCTATGGTGCTAATTTATGGTGTTTGCTTGTGAAGCACGGCATTAATAACTATCCAAATAACACTGTACATCTAAAAGGGGCTATTAGTGTGTCTCCACGGAGAAGATGACTGGTTTTTTGCACCCTCATACAGCTGCCTGTCACCTTGCTGAGTCACTCAGGGATTTCATAACAGAGTATACAGCAGGAAAATGAATGTTTGTTATCACTCCTTAGGGCTTTGGCCCACAACACCTTTGGAGAATTAGAACAAATCATGTGCACCCCAAAGGCTCCCTTTCCCCTACTTGTTTAAGGCCTCATCAGAGACAGTTGGAACATCCTTTATATCCCTCTTCCTCTAGGAGTTACCTTAACTTCCACTCT
Source organism: Cheirogaleus medius (assembly GCA_008086735.1). NCBI lineage: Eukaryota > Metazoa > Chordata > Mammalia > Primates > Cheirogaleidae > Cheirogaleus > Cheirogaleus medius. Next base: position 54,934,463 of record VBSM01000529.1, read on the forward strand.
GATATTTTTTAAACTTTCTATTTAAATACGGTCAATTCACAAGAATATGTAAAATAGCCTTATAGAGAGGTCCTGGCATCATCACCCAGTTTCCCCCAATGGAACAACTTGCATGACTATAGCACAGTATCAAAACCATTAGTTTTGACATTGACATTGACCCATTGAAATTGACATTGGCCCAAGCTTTGATTTGAATGTATCTGTCCCTCCAAAATTCCTATATTGGAACTTAACCCTCAAGGTGATGATATTGAGAGGTGGGGCCCTTGGGAGGTGACAGAATTTGTGCCATTATAAAAGAGGCTTCAGAGAGTTTCTTTCCCCTTTCTGTCCCTTCTGCCATGTGAGGACACCAAGAAAGTACCGTCTATGAAGAATGGGCCTTCCAGAGACCAAACCTGATGGCAGCTTGGTCTTGGACTTCCCGCAGTTTCCAGAACTGTGAAAAATAAATTTCTGTTGTTTATAAATTTCCCAGTCTCAGGTATAATCATACATTGAATAAGGATGTTTTGGTCAATGACAAACTGTATATATGACGTGGTCCCATAAGATTATAATGAAGTTGAAAAATTTTTATCCCCTAGTGATGTCTTAGCGATCCTGACCCTGTGTAGGCATAGGCTAATGGGTGCGTTTGTGCTTTAGTTTTTAACAAAAAATTTTAAAAAGTAAAAAATAAAAAAATAAAAAATCTTATAGAAAAAGGATATAAAGAAAGAAAATATTTTGTACAGCTATACAATGTGTTTGTGTTTTAAGAAGTATTATTAAAAAGAGTTACTAAGCTAAAAATTTTGAAACTTTACAAAGTAAAAAGTTATAGTCAGCTATGGTTAATTTATTACTGAAAAAATAAAATTTTGTTTTGTAAATTTTGTGTAGCCTAAGTGATGGTGTTATAAAGTCTACAATAGTGTACTGTAATGTCCTAGGCCTTCACATTCACTCACTATTCACTCACTAACTCACCCAGAGCCACTTCCAGTTTTACAAGCTCCATTCATGGTAAGTGCCCTTTACATGTGTACCATATTTTATCTTTTATGCACTATTTTTGCTGTACCTTTTCTATGTTTAGATATGCAAATACTTACCATTGAGTTACAATTGCCTACAGTATTCAGTACAATAATATGCTGTACAGGTCTGTAGCCTAGGAACAATAGGCTACACCATATAGCCTAGGTGTGTACTAGACTATACCATTTAGGTTTGTATAAGTACTCTCTATTACTCTATGATGTCCGCACAATGATGAAATCACCTACTGACACATTTCTTAGATCTATCCCTGTCGTTAAGCAACGCATGACTATATTTTGTTATAATAGCAGAAGCAGACTAAGACAACCCACTTCCCTTTTAAAAGGGATCTTTTACTCACTGCTAAGTAGGAGCTCATCTTGTTTTACCAACTGCAATAGACAAGTTACAAGAGATTGGAAAAATGGGTACTCATAATACTTAACTCCTTTGCTTCTCTCTTCTAAAGTTTCATACAACCTAGTTGTTTCCTTGACCCATATATGAACCCTTCCTTGGAGTTGAAATAAGGGAAGAAATACCACTACCAAGAGCATTACAGTTTTAAATGGCACTAAAAAGAGTATTACAATGTTAAATGCCAGTAACAAAAGCATTGCAATTTTAAAATCTCTTCACAACCATTTTAAGACAATTGTGTTAAACCATAATGTAAGAAACTTTAGTTCTGAAAAAATTAAATCTCAATTGCTAGCATCCTCATAATCAATCCAAAGCTATTCTTGGGAACTTGTACCAATGAATATATTAATATTAGCACCTAGGAATATTTGAAAAAATATATACTTTCTCTTACTTTTCAATTAAATGATGTAATTATTTTAAAGATTATGTCAAAAGTCCGTTTTTTGTAATGCAGGGACTTGATATTTTGATACTTTGAAGGGACATCCCATTATAATACAAGTAAATCCTGCATAATACAATTTTTTTAATTGCTGAAATTGCAGGAAACATGGAGACTTTTAAAAAAATAAGTGTGCCAAAATCAGCAGTGATCTGGGTAAGCACAAAGGAAAAATCAAGGTTGCCCAGAGGACATTGGAATATTAGTACTGAAATTGAAGATTAAACCTTGAGCCAACAACAAAGATGAGAAGTTTTATTAAAAATTAGTACATTAATTGGCACATTAAACTGTATCCTAAAAGAATGATCCACAAATTAAGATTACCTCAATACATACACACAAATAAGAAACAAACCACCATGAAGGAGGGTCAGCAGAAATAACAAAGTACAGAACCAGAACCACTAAGGATTCCAGACAGTATTATTGGGAGAATTGGTTTCAGAACAGCAAATAATTACATATAAAATATTTAAAGAAATGTTTTAAATGAAATGACACAAAGTAGGAAAAATTAATAAGCAGCGTATGACCATCAAAAATGAACAGGTGGATTTGGATTAAAGACTGCATGAAACTTTAAGAAATGAAAAAATAAAATTGTCAAAAGCACAAGCTCAGTGGATGCATTAAACAGAAAATTAGACACAGATAAATAGAAAAAAGAATTGGCCTATAGTTCTGAAAAAATTGCACAGAATGCAACATTTAAGAACAAAAGGGTAGAAAAATCTCAGAGCTTTTTTGCCTCACCTGTAAAACAGGATTTAAAAGACCTGCCCTATCTTCTTTTGTTTGCTACTAGATTCTACTTCATGAGAACAAGGCAAGGTACGTGTGATAATACGTGTAAGCGGAAAGCACTATTAAATACTTACAGGTATAATCTATGAGACTGCCTTGGTCCCTTTCCAACCCTCTTCCAACTCTTAGCTAATTTATTTCTCTTTTCAAGGCCTTTCTTATTCATTATACTCTGATATCCCCTGGAGATAAATGTTAGGAGGTATAATGAATATACACTGTGATTTGATTCTTCCTCAACTCCTTAGAATCAGCAGATCTTTTTCAAGGTGTACTGGACAAGTGTGGAGCTATTTATCGCACTGGTTAGATGTGCCCAGTTTAGAAGAGATCCCTTGACTTGGGAGGATCAGGGTGCACAACCATTTTACATTAAGCCTTCAAGGTCACGCTGGCTGGTGATTGCCATGAACATGGGCTCTTGTGCTGAGAAGCAGGATGTAACACGTCATCGCTGTCCAGAGGCAAAGTCAGCCACAAATCTACCAAGACTCAGCTTTGCAGATCTATAGTTTGCAAATGGAGATTAAGATCTGACAAACAACAGGATCCGATTATTAACGAAGAAACATTTTACTCCAGAAGAGGCATCAGTGGTGAAGGGAAGGATATTTCCCATCTTGCAGACTAACAGCGTAGGACTCAAATACTGCCTCTTGGGTAACAGAACAACGACCCCGGCATTATTCTTGTAACTGTAGTAGAACTGTGCACTGGAAGTTCTTAGCTTAGTGACATGGAGATGGCTTGACTATACATATCACCTTGGGGAGATTTTATTAAGTCTTGATGCCCAACTCCTGCTCCTAAAAAATTTGAAAAATCTCTTCCAGAAAATTCTAATGTGAGACCAAAGTTGAAAATGGGTGATTTAGATTTGAGTTTGTTAAGTCAATTTGTATATGCTTAATATGTTTATAAATTGTAGAATTATACTGGAGAGTTCTGTGCTAAGTAGGGTGCACTAATTATGATTAGTTCAGTGGGGAGAGTTTCCATTCATCCTCAGAGGTTTTCTTTTCTTTAAGTTAATCAATGACAGGTGTGTGTGTGTGTGTGTGTGTGTGTGTAAAATAGCTACTATATGGGATTTCTGGTGTCTCTCTCTAACTATAAACCTTGACAGTCTCAGTGGGGATTACAAAAGGGCAGTGACAAACCTCAGGGACCTCTACAATCCAAACAACCAAAATGTTTCACCTTATACTGTATTTGAAAGCATATATTTCCATGTTTGTAAGGCAAGAACTAAATTAGCTCTTCTAAAAAAAACACTGAAGATTTTATATCTCTGAAAAGAAAATATGACTAATGAGAAACAGCAATTTGAAGTGAAATAAGCTCTAAAGATAGAAGTACCAGTACTGTTTTTGTCCCTAACAAATGTGTAGCCCACTCTTCAGACCTGCTGGGCCTCTGCTTTCTGAATCTGATACATGAAGAGTGACAGGTGGATCTCTAGTGTCCCGACCAACTCTAATATTTTATGAAAACAATTATTTTTCTCTTTAGTCAACAAATTTAGATGCTTCCTATATTCTAACAACATCAGTCAAATGTTAATGACTTAAAAAATTTTCAGAACATATAACAATGTTACCCTGATCTGCATGTTAATTCATGTATTCATTCATTTACCATGTATTTGTGAGCACATGCCAAGTGCCAGACACTGTTCTTGGCACAGGCAGTTGCACATGAACCAGAACAGATCACATCTCTTCTCTCATGGAGCTAATGTTCTACTGAGGAACAAGTCAGCCTGTGTAAACATGAAATGTCATTGTCAGAATTCTACAGTTCTTTTTCCCTTCTTCGCAACATCTCACATTTACATTCTAACAGATGTAGCAGAGAAGATAGGGAAGGAATGGAAAGAAAGATTGAAAACCTGACTAAAAAAAAATTCTCTCTCTCTTTCTCTCTTTCTCAGAGAAATGAATAAACTTTTACTTCTGTATATCCTAAGGAAAAAAAAAACCTGACTAAAATGAAGCTTTTTAATAATAGTCTCCAAAAGAGAAGAAGATTCTAATAAATCATCCATGCCACCAAGTGGTGAAAGGTCAATTAGATCCTTACTCTACTTGTTTCCAAATACTTGTGTTTAAGGCATATTTCGGAAAATTAAAATTTCTGTGGCATATTGGGGAGTGTGGAATTATTCTACATAATTATGGAGCTATTCACTTGATAGCTCTTTAGCAGGCCTACAATCCTCAGGCCAAATTGGCACTTCGCCTTTTTTTGTAAAGTAGTTTTATTGGAACACACCCACACCAACTCAAATTTTAAGTATTGTCTATGGCAGCTTTCACCCTAAAATAGCGGAGTCGAATAGTTGCAACTTTGTATCCCAAAAAGCCTGAAATATTTAAAATCAGGTCCTTTATAGAAAATTGTTGCAGAGCACTGCCGTTTAGCACTGAGATGCTGCTTGAATACAACTGTCGACTTCCCTGTGTCCTCGGACACACTGGAGGTGCCTGCTTCCGTGCCTAGAAACAGTTTCACATTATGCTAGGAGTCTTCTTCCTTATAGCAACACGAGGCTGCATGACCCACTCATTTATTTTGCTGACAGACATCACTTTAATAGTGCGTAGCCAGAGCAAACCTCACACATTAATCAAAATTTTGGCCACTCACTTGGGATGACTGCCAGGCCATGTAGCTTGAGAAACGTGGCCCTGTGCTAGTCACTTTGTCCTTTACACTAGTGGGTTCAGAATATCTTTAGTCACATACCTCTGAAAGAGTTTTGAAAAACTGTCAGCATCCCCTCACACTTTTTTTTTATTGACATCTAAAAATTTTCATAAGTTTAAACAGTAGTTACAGATGTCATTTCTAGCATGTTATAAAATAGGATGTTTTAAGGGAAAATGGTATCCAAATGCATCCAAAATATCAAAATGCCATAGCAATTGGATATCACCTTTATCCACACAAGGGATGCTGTGGGGTGCCACCCTAAGACCCTCTCTACAGTGGATGCATTCTTTCCCCAGCTGCCTGGGGAAGGCTACAATATCCAAGTTTCTCCACAGGAATTGCTTTTGATGGATGGGATCACCTAGCCCAAAGTTTTGCTCCCGCTTGAGGAAGCAGACAACATGGAGCTACTGGTACATTGTGGGGACTTAGAGGCTTGGCTCCTGACCTCCATCAGACCATCCCAGCTGCTGATCTCACCACGGAGAGGCTGCAGCCTCCGTGGCAACTACATTACAGCCCATCTTGCCTCTTGACCCATTTCTGCTTTCCATCTGTCTCAGAGCTGTTCCCAGAGCATACCCCCAAAAGCCTCTGCACACAAACCTCTGTTCCAGAGCATTTCTGGGGGAACCTGACCTAAATTGTTCATTTTCTAAAGTGCATGACTAAGCTCTTCTTTAGTGGTAGAAAATCTCATGTTATTGTTTTTTCTTAAACTTACATTTCTGTTCCACTTTGCCCAAATATTTTTCTACTAATGTAGTATACTTTTATAGTCGAAAGTCTTTCACTGCTCACCCTGTCATATTTCTCTGCCACTGAATTTTTATATAAATTAAAATTTAATTTTTATAAATCCCTTATGGCCATAAGGCTCTATGTGTTAAAATGTCTTCTGGACTGAGCTATCATTGCAATTAGTAGTAATACACATTAAAACAACATGCATATATTATAAATTTTGGTAAACGTTACATGTAAGTAAAAGTAGAAATGCATCTCTAAGATTATTTCTATTTTTAATTAGTGCCTCTGTGAACAAATATTATTTACTGCTGGAATAAGAGTGTTAGACATCAGTTTTATTCCATATTCTGCTTTATTTTTATAGATGTAAAAATATAGTATTTATGCATGCCACATCAATAAGTGGATGGGAATGGAAGTAGATTTGTTATATTGTGTAGCAATGCTCTTCTTTGAACTCCTTCTGAGTGATTTACCAAAACTCACAGACTGACAAAATACCAAAAAAATTTTAATGACTTATTAAATCAGAGCCTCATTTATTTAGCTTTGTTGAACACAAAGGATTAGAAACTACCTGGCTTTCAGAGGGATTTGTTACCCAATCATTAAAGTCATTCCCTTTCTCAACCCCTACACCATATTTCACATTGTTCCTTTGTCTCATTTGTGTCATTCTAGGGACCATTGCATCACAGTAAAATTGGTAAGTGAATGAAGAATTGGCCATTATTATGAAGAAAGGTGGGGGACTGGCAAAAGGGAAGACCTTGACTCCTTGAGGCTAGTTCTCCAGTCCGTTTTCAGATAAAGTGCATATGGAGGTCAAGCACCTGCAAACTTGCCATGAAACGCTTCGTCTTCCCTCAGGGGTACACTCAAGGTCTCTGTGTCACATTAGTACCAAGCTCCTGGACAACTATAAGATTTCTCTCATAATTTATGGATTCTTAATATAACCTTTAATAAGAGGTAGATATTTAATAAAGACCAGGAAACATTTGACAAAAGAGACAGACTTTGGCACCAGCTTCTCTGTCACCAAAATTATCTGTGAAATTCATTCTTCCCAATAAAAAATTGGGGTATTGCAACATTCCAAAATATTGTAAGGGCTGCACACAGATTAAACAGCCTGAAACTTCTGGAAGAAAGTACAAAAGGCATGTGCATTCTCAAATATCTAGCATATTTATCTTACAGAGTTAGTTTCTAGATATTTTGAAGAGCACAGTTTTCCTGTCACAGGGCATGATAATGGAAAAAAGAAAAAAAAACTTAAGAAAAAAAGAAGGGTGAGTTTGAGAGCAACTTTTAAAGAATTCCAGCTGTATTTATTCCCTGTTCTATCGTACCTCTTGCTGTTGCCCATGGTGACAGGGAATTTTTTTAAATGACATAATCGAGTGGTACATGAGACTGTGAGGAAATATTACCCAAGGTCAGAAGTAGCCTCTTTTGGGCTGTCCTTGGGCCTGTTGGAATATTTCATTTACTAGATGAATCTTCCTTAAGGCTTTCTTTTCTTTTCTCAAACAATCATTTTTCCAAGGGCAATAATTGTGGCAAAATTATTGATCTTATAAGGGCTAAGAAACTCAACTGTACTTTAAATTTATAACACAAGAGTTTATAAAGCCATAGAAAAGGCTAACCTCAGGAAATTCAAGTAGAAAACCTAATTGTACCTATATTTCCTTTGATTAATAATTTTTCTCTTAAATTATTTTAATAATCTACTTTGTTCTTTGATTGACACTGCCTGGAAATATAACTCTCTTCTAATAGAGCATATTTGAATGAGGTTTGACTTTTTTTCTCCTTCTACAAGTGAACAAAATCATGTAGAGGTTCACATATAGTATCTTAGTATCTATTTAAAATATCCCTTCTTAGAAACAGTATGTGTGATTTAAAAAGTCAGTGTTTGGAGTCAGATAACCTGAGATTGACAGTGATTTTAGACAAGCTCCTTAATTTCATTGAGCTTTTGTTTATTTACCTATAAAATGGTGATAATAATTTTCCTCCCTGACATTGCCCCATATATATGAAAGATGTGTATGAACATAATTAGTATAAACACATAGACTGTACTCAAAAATACAGCCCAGTGAAACTAATTCTCTCTTCTCTACCCTTTGGAGTTCAACTTTTGTAAGGAAAGAATCCCCAAAAAATTTTTTTTAAAGTTTACTCTAATAAATATACAAAGAACCATGCACATGTGTATGTAAATATATGATTTATTTATGCTTTTAATACTGAAGAAACTAGGGAAGATCAGTTCAGTTGAACGTACAAATAATTTTGTCAGCATAGGATTTGCAGAGAAATAATTCACTTAGTCAAAATATCACAACACTGAATTTCACAGTTAAACCCACATGCAGGTTGAAGATTGTTTTGCAGAATGTTTTGATGGAATGTGTTAAATATAAAAATAATTCAATGCAATTTCCATTTAGCGCATTGTACAAAACTCATTTTTAAATGGAATTAACAAGTTTACAACCTTTCCTATAAGGTGCTATGCATTCAAAGTGCTCTGCAGCATAGAGGTTGAAATCAGGAAACAGATACTATAGAGCTCCACAGTAATACAGCTCAGTAATAAATGAAATTAACTGTAATGTAGATGCAATCCACTCAAAACCATAAGAGTGATGGAGATTTATGATGTGTAATGAGTAATACTTACCCTTTAATAAGGGGTGGAACAAGAGCCTTCATATATGTATCAATACAATCATAACAAAAATGAATTTAAGATTGACTTCACCACTTTTATAGTGAATGTCATTTCTTGGAGAAAGAAAGAAAAAAAGAGAAAGAGACTAACAAACCAAAAGAGAGACAGAAAAAAGAGAGAGACAAAGGCATAGACAAAGAAGGAAAGTTCACAGTGCTTCCTCAATCCACTTTCTGAGACTAATCCTTAGTTCAATTATAGTCCATGACAGCAGTTTTCAGATTTTAGTGTACAACATAATTACCTGGATTAAACCAATTAAAACTTCGATTAGTAGGCCCCACCCACAGTTTCTAATTTAATAGGTAGAAAAAGAGACCAGGAATAAGTTTCAGGTGATGTTGATGGTCCTGATCAAGGGACCAGTCCTTTATCTGGTTCATTATATCTAGAACAGTATATCTTTGATCACTGAATGGCTCCATTATTCATTAAAATGAAATAAAAACTTATAACAATTATATGCCTAGTCCCTAGGGACATTAAGTGTAGGGTGGCCAGCATGGATTGTGTGATGATTTAGGGCAGCGATTCTCTACTTTGGCTACATAGAAGAATCACATGAAAATATTATATATACTGGTGCATAGGCCCATATAAAACTAATGAAATCTGAAAATCTGAATCTCTAGGGTGGGGCAAAAGGTTGAGTCAGTTAAGAAAGTCTAATGTGTGGTCCGACTTTAGGAAATTCTTTCATCTCCTCACATAGAGAAAAGGTAGACAAATAAGTGCCTTGTGGAGCACTGGTATGTCTTCAAGGAAATCAAAACTCCTAGGAGGCAGGCTGATGCACAACTATAAAATAATATCAGGGTAATTTAGAAAGTAATTGTGACTGTTGATTTATAGTGGACTGCAAGGTTAGTTCATGGGTTTGAAATAACAGACCTTGGGAAGGTGAGCAGCACACTAATTTAATCCAGGTTTCTTTGCCAGGAATGACATCAACCAGTCTAGACTGTTGGCATATGTGCTGATGTGCTGTTTACTTGCTATAATTATTATACTCATTCCACTTAGCTAAATTATTTACTACTTTGATTTAAATTTGAGTGGCCCTATAAATAAGGCCCCCAGGGACAACATGGAAATTACTATTTTTCCAGTCTACCTCAGAAAGCAGAACTATAGAAACACACAGAAAAACTCAAAGGATATTTTGAAATAAGATTTCTACTTTAAATTACTCTTCTGGCATAAATAAAAACAATGAACATTTCTAAGTATAAGTGAATATACATGCCATGGAGTCCTTTTCTGGAAGGACTTAGAGCTCTGGAGCAAACTTTAGTCTTGAGTGTACACGGAAGGAACCTTAGTGCTCATTTTAACAGATCAAGTCATTAAAGCCCTGAGCCACAAATTGTGAATAAAACTCTCATATATGAAATCAGGATTATGGAATGGACTAGGGCTATGAAACTGAGACTATGGATTGTAAAATAAAAAGGAAACAAATTCCAGACATCAGGACTGGGCCTTTTTGGTGATCTTTGGTAAAAGTCAAACATTTGAAAGCTATCATGTGTATTTGAATATAGACAAATATAGCTATATAGAATGTGTGATAGTCTCACAGCTCTTTATTAGGAACCATGGTTCTTTTGGAGGGTCATGCAGATCTACTTGAGCTATTCTCAGAGTGTTTACTGAGCTGCTGACCAGCACTGACAGACTGAGAACCACCTCAGACAAACATAGTGATTAAAATTAAAAAAAGATAAAATTTCAAGTCCTGGTGAGATGATTGGGTGAATCTTTCTCCATTCTTTATGTCTTCCAGAAGACATCTTTAAAATATCCTGAAAAATAACAAAAAGAATAGTAGTACTGTGAATACAATCACTTAAAAGAGTAGAAACTAGACACTAACCACTAATGATGTTAGGTAGGGATCAAATCTGCAGGAGGCCAGGAGGGTGGTTCCTAGGGGCAGAGAAGCCACAGACCAATCAGGGGAATGGACTGTAGGAAAATTCAGAACACCTGATAATCATTTGGTACTATCCCACACCTCCTATAAGCCCACCCCTGCACCAGGCCAATAAAAGGAAACCACCTGGGAGTCCTCAACGTCTTTTCCACTTGTAGAGACTGACCCGTTCCTCTCTCAGGAATGTATTTTCACTTTGGGTAGCTTCCTTCTTTACTTTCACTTTGTATAATTTCTTCCTTTTCTGTAATAAACTGTTTGTGTGGGATTGCTTTGTGTTAGCGATCATTCTGTCATTGGCTCAACTCGGTACCAGTACTCGCTCTTGACACTGGGAAGCGAGGACCAGGGGACATGGAGACAGACCTAACAAGGATGTGAGGGCATCAAGAGAATGCCAGGATATGCAAAAAAAAATTTTTTTGCTTTTTAGTTCCACTCTTCAATATTTGTATAATTAAATATTATATATAAAACAATATAATATTTATGTCATATATATAAAAGTATATATAGATTAACTTTACAAAACTGCATAAACAAAGGCATAGAGCCCATTTAAAGGCAAATGATCACAGACAACCTTCATTCCATCCTTTAAAACACTAAAATGGAAATGAATTCTGCACTAAAGTTTGATTCTTTACTTTTGTGGCCTGTATCCTCTGTATTTCCTCTTCGGGGCCCTGTCAGGGAGACAGGGATCTCACTGCTTCAGAGTGTAACTTGGTCACACAGGGAACAGCCGTGGGTTTTGGTCCCTGCTCCATTTTCCCTAGCCCCTCTCCTGCCCAGCTGGGGGCAAGTGGCATAGAATTGAAGCCCATGTGTTTATGTGTGCCCAGACACCAATAAAGGGGCATGCCAGTCCCCAGGGCAGGAGACCCACTGCAGGGTTTCTATTCAGTCCTGCAAACAGATCAGACTTAAACTCACCGGCTGCCAGGAAGCCTCCTACGCCTTCAAGTCACTCAGGGAAACATCTGCATCCTCGCTCTTTTGCACCATACGCTCTTGCTTCTCTTGCGTTCCAGTGAAGTCAGGGTTCACAGGAAGTGCTGCCACCTCCTGTAGACCCTCGCTACTGGGCGGTCTCTGTCTCTCCTGCGATGATCCCATTTGGGATTCTTCCGCTGCTCCCGGCTCCTGCCATCCATCGCCACTCCAGGTCGCTGCCTGCTCTCGAGCTGCCCCTCCGTCTTGGTCCTGTCCTTGCCCTGGGGCCTCCCCTTCCAGAGCCAAAAGTTCTTGGGGAGCTCCCACCCAACCGTCTGGTGTTGACGTCACTGTCACCTCCTCCACCGCTGGCACCCCCTCCCTGCCCGGCAGTGCTAACTCCTCTACTGCCACCCTCTCTGCAGCTGCTGTTTTGCCTAGTAACTCATCCTCTTGGTGCCAAGTTTCTTTCTCAGCAACATCTGAAAAGGAGGAGGCTTTATTTGCTACTGTTTTCCTTTCAGCTGTCTGGGAACCTGCCAACACTTCCCTGTTTGCAGCGGCTCCTGCTGCCATTCCTCCTCCTTGGTGTAGATCTTCCTCAGCCGCGGCCCCTCCTCCCATGCCCCAGGCCCCCTCTGTGTTCCTGTCCTGCATCACTCCTGTCCCCAGAGTGCACTCTTTATCCTCCTCCTCTGAGTCCTTATTGACCCCTTCTTCACTGAACTTTTCTGCCACCATGCGATCTCCCTCAGGAGCATCTTCCTGGGTCGTTATCATGACCCTCACTCCTTCTCCTACCAGCAGAGGCGCTTCCTCATCCCTCCCCTCCGGCCCTGTGAGACAGTCTTGGTCTTTGGCCTCAGGCTCCTCCACCGCACCTGGGATGGACACCTCCACCTCCGGAGCCTGCGCCTTTCCCTCCGGCTCACTGGCAGGAGCGCCTGAGGCACCCTCTCCCCTGCCAGGGCTCCTCTCCTCTGGGGTCACATTGTCCCTGTCCAACAGCTCTGCCCTGCTGCCTTTGTGCTGTGTGTCCCCGGCTTCGCTCAGTCTCCCCTCTCCTCCTTCTTTTCTCAGAACTGTTAAGTTTTCCAGTGACTTTTCAAATCCAGGTGTGGCTTCAAACATGCTAGCCTCTCTCTCTCTCAGTGAATCTTCTAGAAGCCCTGGATCTTCGGACAATTCAGATGCCTTCTCCAGTGCTGCATTCTCAGCATCAGATTTGGTTTCATTTGGGGGGGCTTTTGCGTCTTCCTCAGATCTTTCTTCCGTCACTGTTTTCTCCCCTTCCCCTTTACGTTTTTGCTCTTCTTCTAAAGCATCTTCATCCTTAAGTTCATTTGCCCTTGTCACCTCTTCTGTCTCAGATTCGGTTTCCCTCAGAGGTGTTTTTGGCCTCTCAGCTTTCCTCCTTTCTCTTGCTACATCTAATTCCTCAGGTAACGTTTCTTTCCTGTCATCTTCCCTATTAGATTCTGCCTCAGTCACAGTCTCCTCCTTTTCTGCCTTTTCCTTACAGAGGACTTCAGGGCTGCCCTCTAAGGCCGGCACCCAGCTGGCCGCTGCCTCTCCCACAGAGGGGCTCAAAGGTGTTTCTGTTCTCATAACTTCCTTCCTCTCTTTGGCTAGTTCCTCTTCCTCAAGAGTTGCCTCTTCAGAACCATCCTCTCTTTCGGATACTGTGTCTTCCATGGGTACCATGTCGTCTAGGTCTGTGAATGCTTCCTCTTCACTTCCCTTTGCATCTGGTTTTTTGGGCCCTGCCTCACTCCCAGCCGCCCCTCTCTCAGCCTCTCTCCTCTCTGGTGTCACTGCCTCTCTCAGGGCTGCTGCTGCCTCCTGAAGATGCTTTAGGTTCAGGGCTGCTGCCTTGTTTGAAAGCGCTGCCTTCTCCAAACCCTGTTCACCTTCAGAAGCTGCCTCCACTGTCTCAAGCACGGTTAGCATCAAGAACTGCTCTTCGGGAGCCTCATCTTTATTCAGACCCGCCGTGTCTCTTGCTGCTGCTTTTCCTGTGTGGTCTAACCCCACCTTACACAGCCTTCTTGCCCCTTCCGATTCTGCCCCTGCCTGGGCCCCACTTGCTATGGCTGGAGGGTTGTCTCTTCCCTCTGCAGACTGTTCTACTAACGCTGGCTGCTCTGCCGTTGGCTTTCCCTCTCCCAAGGGAATCTCCTCAACTCCCGCTTCTCCCCACAGTGCTCCATCCCTTTTTGGCTCTATCATATCATCTCTGTGCTGAGGAGCTTCATCTTCCTCCGCTGCTTCTTTCTTCCCCAGTGTATACGTTTCTTGTGCAACTTGCTTAGGTTCCTCCTTTGAGTTGACTGCCGCCCTCTCCTCTACCACTAAATTCTTATTCGATGCTATAAAAATAAGGTTAGAAAACAAGGTTACTTTACTCCAAGTGGACAAAGGAGGAGCTATTATAATCTTACATGTATTTATAATACGAGATATTTATATGTGATATCAAGAAGCCATAGACATTGTGTATAAAACATGTTCTCCATTAGTCCTGTGATGCCATCAATATACATTATGACTTAATAATGGCTTTTCATTATGAAAAGCAATGCTTTCAAATTTAATAAAGGAAAGTTGAACATCAGAAATGTTGAAAATAAGCAAGCAATAAAACCCTCATGTCCCCATGTTTTAGAATCAATAAAATCTTCCTCCCATTCTCTCTGTTATCTCCCGCTTTCTCTCTCTCTTTCTTTCCCTCACACTCATACAAACCTCTTACATTTGAAATATTAAGACTTGCAGGAAAATTTTGTAATAACAAAAATAGTGAGTATTTTTTCTTTTTAAAAATAAGTATTCCCTATAGCACCATAATATGTCCATCTTCTGCCTGTGTTTTTGGTACTCAGGTGGGCATTTAGCAACACAATCATAATACAGTGAGCTGATCATTATTATTCCCATGTTGTACGCTACCATATCTAGATTTAGTCATCAAAAAACTTTGTAGCTTCAGGTAAGACTTTTTACTAAAGACACCAATTTGTATTATAGGTCAAAATACCTCTTATGTATGTTCAGAAACTAATTTGCCTTTGGCAAAACAGGATCACAGAACAAGTCAGGACTTTGTAGACTAGGACAATTTTCAACATAAATAATCTTCTTGAAGTATTTTATAAGTTCTCACCCATAATTCCCTGGCAAACTTGGGTGTACTATTTATCATGCTTCAATAAATATAGGTTTGATATGTTTTTTAAAAGGTTTCAAATGTATTTTTTATTATTTAACAAAGACATATATTTTTTTGGACTGCTCCATGCAAAATAAGTTAAGATACATCATACCACATGCCCAAAGCATTTAAATTTCCCAATTGCAGAATAGTAGTCATTAGGGAGATAGGAGCTTTGAAATAGTCATCTTAATAATTTCTACCATTTAATCTTCTTTTTCATTTTAAAGAAACATTGGACTAGATGCTATAAAATAAATTATCATATCAGGATGTTAACTTCTAAATCACATAAACTTAACAAGTCAGCAAATGTGTCTTCTTCATTTATTTTTTACTTGCTTGCCTTTCTGGCTAGCCATCTTACCTCCAACACCATCACCAACAACCTACCAGAAACCTAATGGTCTGCTCTTACTCACTTCTTCCTTATTCTTATACCCCATCCAAGACTGTCTTACTATTCCATTACCGCTCCTATCACAAAGTGTGGCTATTCTTTGTTGTGTTCCTTCAGTCTCTTGCCAGCTACTACGAAAACCATTTTGAGGTAAGGCAATAATGGCTGATATTACATTTCCCTTGAAAATGTATTTAGAAAATAATTTATGATGTCTTCTTTCAAAGGAGTAAAACAAATTTCAGGTCTATCCATGGGGCTGAGGTTGACTTTTATAGGTTATCCTCCACCTATCACAATAGTTATTTTCTAAATTTTACCTAAAAGCTCCTAAAGAGAAATGTAGAATCAAATGTTTACTCAGAGAACAAGTAGCCAATTCACCTGAGAAAATATGGTCCATTTTATTTCATTATAAGTTATTACTGGATTTAAAACAAAAGTAAATTGAAACAATGAGAAACAATAATGTATCAAGTCTCAATAGTATATCTGCTGCTATTCAAATTCCTTCATGAAGTATATTAAAAAGTCAGTTATGACAAACATTTAAATAAAGTCCTCTATTTTTCTAAGCTGGCCTCTAAATTTATGGATTAATTAAAGAATACTCAGGAAAACAGGGGAATAAAATCACCTAGCCACCATGTAATAATATACTATGCCTAAATTCTAGGAGAGAAAGTGCCAATGGCATCCAGCTGGGCCATCATATGAACACATACACTATAGGGAGTCAGCCATAACAGGCCTGAAGCAAGGGAGAAAGAGTAATTGAAGCCTTTCTGAGAAATATCAGTATGAAACATGACATGCTTTTTTGATGGTAACTTCATGGGCTTTTGAAAAAATATTTAATATAAGAGAGCAAGCAATATTCACAAACAGTGGCAATTTGATTTAGTGGAATGAGTATGTACTTGGGAATCAGACAGCCTCAGTGAAAATGCCAGCTCTGCCACATTATGAGTTGTATGAACTTGGGAAATAACTCCTCTCTAAGCCTTCATTTTTTTATCCATAAAATGGGAGTAGCAATGCTGGGCACATAGAATCCTCATCACAGTAAATATGACAGCTTATGTAAAATGCTTAGCACAGTGCCTGGCATACAGAAAGCCTAACAAATCTTCCTTCCACACTCTCCTTTCACTGCTTACAATTAAGTAGAGTTTCTTTGCTTTAATTAGATTTGATCAATAATAACTACTATGCCTGCATGGCAGAATGAATGGGGAAATGCACTAGAATTTCTCTAGCTGAATGCCCACCGTGGAAGATTTGAGTTCTCTAAGCTCAGGATCCCTCTCGTATAACTCAGCTCCTTGCATATTCAAGTGTTACCTGGCCCTCTTTATGTTGCCCAGGAAGGACTGGAGCTCAGGGAACCAGCATAAATACAAGTAGTCTGACTACTGCTATTTGCTGTGAATAATAATGTAATTTTTCTCTGAGCCAGGAGTCTTGTGTCTTCTGCCAGCATCCATAAAACCATGGCTGGCTAAGTTGTTTGCTCGAAAGTAGGCTAAAGTCTCAAATGCCTTACAGTGCTTCCTGACTGTCTTTTAATATTAAAGGTGGGGGTAATGTGACCATATGATGAATAAAATGAATATCTTTCCCATGACATACATATATTCAAATCAGGACTTTTTTAAAAAAATCATTCACTAAATTTGGGAAACCCTGATGTCAAGGACATGGGAAGTTTGACCAGATATGTATGAGTTGTGGTCTACTGGATCACTCTAACTGGCACTCTTACAGATGGAATGCTTATCACCAAGACACAGGTCATATGCTGATGGTAATGAATTCTTTTCTAGTTGAAAAAAATCAAGATATTCAAGCGAATCATTGTGAAATGAGCCCTTGGTTCTTGAGGTCTCCAATTGGGTCATTTAGGGCAAATTCACCTACCTGGTCAAATAACTGGGAGGCAGGCTATGAAAGAAGACTAGTCTCAAAATACCTATCAGTATTTTATAATCTAAAGTCCTTTTTTTCATATCCTAGGCACCAATGTATTCAAAAAAGAATAACAACATTCATACCGGATGTTAGTTTTAAAGCTCCCCTTAGGGCCTGTCAACCACTTCTGGCCATCATAATCATTAGTTGAAGAGAGGGAAAAAAAGGTGGAAGAAGGAAGAATCAAGGATAGGAGAATGAAAGATGGAAACAGGCTGTCTTTTGCAGAGGATTTCTTAAGGTCTCCCCTAGGTAATGATGCACCCTTACCTCCACCTGTGTCAATCTCCAGCTTCCTCGAGGGCTTCCAGTCCTCATCTGCGCTGCCAACACCAGACTCGGTGTCACAGTGGCTGTGGCAGCCCGACGCCACAGTTTTAGTTATTATCTGTCCAACTGATTTGAGATCATAAAAAATATCAAAAGGTATAAAAACAGGTCATGGGAACATTGCTGCGCTATTTTGCATCCTTTAAACAAGTGGGGTCAATTTAAAAGCATTCACATTAAAATGTGACCTTGTTTTTAAAATCTCTTAAGATTGAACAACTCCCAAGCTGTGATTTCACAAAGAAAACAATATACAGAAGAAGGTCATGAATTAAAGAAATCCATGCAAAGAAATACTTGCATTAAAAAAAGACAATAGCCAGAAGCAGTGACCGATTTGCCAAGTGCACATGCAATGAAATGATTGAAAAAAAGCAGTGTAGTTGCCTTCTCCTTTCTAGAAACGTGTGTTATGGCTTTTATGACACCAATCATCACCATTCTTTTAAATTGCTAAAACTACTAGCACTGACTACACTGTGAGCATTTCATCCATTAGTGGATTTTAGTGATTTGACCCCAATACTCACTCTATGTGGACAGAAGCAAAAAAGCTATCACATGATTCCTATAAATTTGACAGTAAAAGCTGTTGTAGAAATTCCTGTTATCTGTAGCTGATTACTAGCATAGACTTCAGGATCACAGAGACCGAAGTTCAGGTCCCATATTCCATATTAGCTATGTAACTGTGGGCAAGTTCTTTGGCCTAAGCCTATGCCTCAGTTTATCCTTCTATTAAAAAGATACCTACTCAGTGGTTCTTGGGAGGATTACATGAAGTAATGTATGTAGGTCATGCTCACTTTCCACTTATTAGCAAGTGCCTACAAACTTATTAAATAACAGCTATGATGATGAGGATGATAATGAGGATGATCATGATGAGCTTTTCTATTATAATAAGTAGCATCACCCAATGTGGTACGATTCTAGGCAAAACTGTAAAGTCAATTAAGTTTGTCTTTAGTTTCTGACAATTTCCTGTCTACATCCCTTGCTTATTATCTGATGGTCCATGTCTCTAAATCCCTGACATTTTCCATGATGTCACCTCCTGGTAACAAAAGCTCATTCAAGTGAAACTGGACCTAGATCTGCCTTTCGAGGTAAGAACATGATATTTCCAAAAGTAACTTCCTTCTTTCCTTTATTCCTTTCTTCCTTCCTTCCTTCCCTTCCTCCCTTCTCCTCCCCAGTATTCTGATACAGCTGATCCAAATACTTTACTTTGAGAAAAACAGAACTAGAATATAGTCTCTTGCTTAATTTAAGGTGAATTGCTATAGGGCAATTACTTACTGACCTCTCAGTGTTTGGAAATAAATAGTGAAATATCTGCCTCAAATGGGTTTTGACAGCAAAATGGTGACTTAACTATATTAATCTAAGAAGACAAACATGGAAATGAAAAGATAAGCATAATATAGTTCAAATATATTCTCTTTAAAAAATTTTTGAATATCAGCTTTCCTCATTCATCCAATAGACCAGATTAGAAAGTGTTTTAAAATAATATAGTTTAGAGATGACATCAACTCATGACAATTATGCAATAGTTGGATTTGTTATCAAGTCAATCTTTATTTTAGGAACTTTATAACCATAGTACATATGAGTTAAATATCATCTTATCTATTATAATAATGTTAATATTATCATTAGAGAGTTGAAATAAGCAGTGTTTTAGATCTTGCCTAGAAATTTATTTGGGTGACTAACAGAAATCGAACAAGGGGATGGAGAGTGGTCTGACTTAGTAGCAATTACATGAAGCTTTGTTTCATCTGTGCTAACAAGACATCTAGATTTTTTTCAGTTAGTCTATAGGCTATAAAGAAATATAGCTTACAATAATAATAATAAACAATAATCAAACAATTAGCAGCTATTGAACCAAAACGCTGTTCTAAAAAGCCAAACAATACCAGCATAATCTATAAATTATAACTCACTCAGAAATAATAGTGAAGCTGTAGTCGCTCTGTCTCAGGACTATAATCACCACTTGCCCACGTCTGCTGGCTTCCCCTGGAGGTTTAGGCTTTGGAAGTAGATGAGAGCCTGTATAGTTAGGTATCGCCTATTTCAGGTTCAGCAAGATTGGGACCCTTGGCCTAAGTATCAAGGACTTATTAGGTGTCAAACCAGAAAAGGCTTCACTTGGTCAGTTTTTTCTCAGATGTTCTTCTGAAACTGAAACTTAAAAGCAAGAACTTGGTCGGTGTCTAACCTCAGCTGTTTTCCACCCATAGTAAGAGAGGACTGTGCACGCTGAGACTCCCATTTCAGCAATGTGACACATCACTTTGTTTCCTCTATCTATTTAGCCCTTCATCCCTTAAGGCTCCTGTCCTTTACTTCTCCATAAAGGTGATCACTAAAGGCAAAAGTAATTGTCAGTTCTCACAGCATTAGTAGCAAAATGGAATAGTCTCATACAGAGAATTTCTTAGAAAATCACCTTTTTCTACTCAAATGATATAGGATACTTTGAAGTATTTTTTAAATACCAAAATATTCTTATAATTTTAGCTTTTTATTTTGAAAAAATGCATTTTTAAATAATATATATTGTATTTTCTCTAAATATAAAAATAGTATATATTCATTATCTAAAGTTTGAAAAAATAATAACACACAAAGAAGAAAATAATAATGACCCATAGTTTTACCACTCAGAGAGAACTACTAGTTAACATTTTGGTAGATTTCCAAGTTTTCTTTTTACTCTACTCATATTATAGATAGCATTTTGTATTCCACTTTACTCATTTAGCAATATAGTGTGACTATTTCCCAATATCACTAAATAAAAAAAAATTCTTCAATAGCACATAGAATATTGTAATAGTCTTACTAAAATTTGGTTAACCAATTGCTTATTGTTGGATATTGAGTTATTGCCATTCTTTTGTAATTATAAAGCTATTTTAAATACCACTTATAATTATTTTTGTATATATTTCTGACTATTCCCTTACAATAAGTTCCTGGAATTGGAATTGCTGGGTCCAAAAGCAGGAACTTGTTAGAAGCTTTTGATACATGTTTCTAAATGTTCCTCGGAAAAGAAGGTATCAATAATTTCATCCACAATGACTAAAAGTCCTATATCTCTGCACTATTGCAACAATTTCTACTAATTCTCTCTGTATTTGATAATTTTGTAATTGAAAAGTGGTGGCAAGGATAGAGCTTTCAATATTAGTAGGCAAGCTTTTCTTCTGGAAACTTCTTGCTATATAATGTACATTCTTCTGTTACAGTATTTGCCTTTATCTTAATTGATTTGTAAGAACTCTTTATATATTATAAACACCAACCCTTGTCATATACATGTCACAGATTTTTCTCCAGAGTTTTAGTTTTCCTTTGCTACAGCATGTTTTCATTGTTGTTGTAGCTATTGCAAAGAATTTTTTATTGCTTGGGACTATTTCTTCCAAATTAATTTAAAGTTGTTTTTCAAATCCCCCAAATATTATTTTTAGGATTTGGGACATTCTACATTAAAGTTAGAATTTAATCTGGCAAAAAATATCAGCATCTTTCAACTTAGTCTTCTATTCAAATACTTAGTAATAAATATTTACAGTGATTTCCCATTTATCATATTTTTCATATTTAGTCCATATGTGTTATGCTTTTCTTTCTTATACATCTCTTAAAGTAATATAATAATAGGTATTGCTCTATTATTGTTTATTACTGGGTTTTTTTTGTGTGTGTTATATCTTGTGTGGGGTTGTTGTTTGAGGCTATCGTTTGAAAATGGTCACCTTACAAATACCACTTGTTGGTTCCAATAGTTGCACAGTCAATTACCTAGGGAGTTGATTTTTTTTTCTTAGACCCAAAAATTACTTAGAGTACTGCTTTTAAATTTCTAATTTCTTTGGTATGAGTCAATTATATTTTGTGAATAATTTCTAGTTTTATTGCACTGTTATCATAGAATGTGGATTCAACAACTTCTGTGATGATGGAAAAAAATAGGCAGATAGAGAATAATAATTATCTGATAAACCAACTTTCTAAATTATATTAATCCTTTTTTCTATTTTCTTATTTATTATGAAAAGGACTGTTTGTGTCTATATAAAAATGAGAGTTGTTAGTTGTTAGTTTTGTATTTTCCTTTAAGAGAAAGAGGTTAACTTATTGGATTCTCTTAAATCCCAGTAGGATGCATATCTTCCTCACTAATGTTAAGCAGGAGTAGTTTCCAATTCCAATTCAGTGACCCAAGAGCGAGAGAAAAAGGAAAGGAAGGTGAAGTTTTGAACCCTCTTAGGAGAAACAGAATTCTACGTGTTAGTTTCCTACGTGTTAGTTGCAGGAGCTGCCAGGCTTAGTCAGACACTCACTCTTGGCATTGCCATCTTCTTTGTTAGGCAAGAGACCCTATGAGTTCAAGGGGAAGACCCTCTGCTAGTGCAGCTGACTGTCTGTTTGGTGTTGCCTTCCAAGCTTTACCTGAAAGTTGGTAACACTGAAGAACCCAGAGGAATTAAAGGGCTGTCACACTATCTTTCTGCTTCCTCGAAGCTCACCTCTGTTTCCAGACTCTACGTTCTAATCCTTGAGGTCTCCGATTATCTTTTAATTTCCACGAGGCCCTTTGAGATATCTCCATATTTTTTTGCACAGAGGTTGTGGTGCTCATGTGGTAGCAATATTCTCCAGGGATTAGGGGTTTGGGGGGTAAACTTACAACTAAAGGATGCAGTGAGCATTGTAGAGGGGAAGGGCATGCCTCTAACCCTTGCTAGGGTAAGACAAAGACATAACATGTAACCAAAATGTTTGTACCCTCCTAATACCCTGAAATAAAAAAAAGAAAAAAATTCCATGGGGCCACTCCTCCTTTTCATGGGAAAATAAATTCACGACAGCTTCTGATGTCTTTCTCTAAATACGCTCACAAAATTTAATTTTGTAACATCTACATGTGGTACCTTTTCTATATTCGAGAGCAAACTTTTTAAACTTTTTAAAACTTTTAAACCACTGCTTTTAGATATTCTTCCTTATTTCAGAAAGATCAGAGGGAGGGAGATGTCAGGTACCTGAGTGCATATCACCAATTGGTATTTCACAGAATTTTTCAGATTTACATTCTCCTTAAAAGTTGGTTTATAGCATTCATATTACTTGCTGTTATGTTAATGCAGAAACGTAAAAACTCACTGCAATAATTTAAATGCTTTTGTGGAAACAAATCAAATCACTACATCTTAAAATTCAGGCTATCGTAAGTGGCATGTAAAAGTTGACTCTTTAACATCTATTAGTCAAGATGCAAATGGAAGTATTAGTTATAATATTTACTAAATAAAAAACAACATTCTTCTGATGATTTTTGAAGCATTTTTTGTTTACATGGTTTAAATGGATAATTTGGAAACACTGAGAGATCTCCCTACCATAAGCTTTGATTTTAAGAAAAAAAACATATTTAGAATGATGATGATGATGAGGGTTGTAATCGTGCAGGCTGAACATAGTTGCAGGGTAGCATGCATTTCCTTTTTTCTGATTTTTTTGGTGATTCTTCTATGCTCATTTCAATCCTTTCTATCCCTTTCCTTTTCTCCTCCCCACAAATTAACAGATATTCTAGGCCATTTTTCTCCTTAAAAATAATGCAGATGTCATTATTGGCCAGCTCCAATGAAAAGAAAAATATGCAGAGAAGTGAGAAGGAAAGTCTAAGAAATCATCCAAGAACTTCAATTTATTGTATATCATGGATTTTTTAGGGGTTTATTATTTGTTTGTTTCTTTTTAGAGTATAGTTTTTTCTCCTTCTCTGTGGGGGACACATTCCAGGACTCCTAGTGGATGCTTGAAACCATAGCTAGTATCGAACTCTATATATACTATTTTTTTCCTATACATACACACCTATAATAAAACAATTTATATAGGCACAGTAAGACTGCAGTTGACAGTAGGTAACTGAAACTGCAGAGGGCAAAACCACAGATAAGGGAGGGACTACAGTACTAAGTATTTTCCAGCCAATGGTGTCCGAGGGGCTTGGGCAGCAGAAAGGTGAGGGGAAGTAGAACCACCAATACATATGACTTTAAAAAATGGTTTAAGCCATAAAACAAAAATGCCAATCTACTCTATGTAATACTTACTTTAATCTTCATTATCAGTTCCTTTTCCCAGATTCCCAAATGTCAAAACACTGTTCTAATTTAGTACACATTACGTCTTTTCCATTCTCTATCCTGTGTCCTCGGTGACATCCAAGTCATCCCCTCTCCCATGCTCCCTTTGAAACAAAACAAACTGATCCCATCTTAAAATATGCTAGAATCCTGAGCAATTTAATATCAGAAGAAAATTTTGCAGAGAATTTTCATCTGAATTTTAAGAACATAAGAGTAAAGATATACCCAAGTTTATTCCAAGTTCCCAGTCACCTTGAAAAATATCCTCGTGCTTTGATCATTCCTTGTGTAGCCAGTCATTTATCTCCCCAACAACTCACCATGATAAAATTCATGACTAACATCATCAACCTACACAGTAAAGATGTTCTTGTGTTACCTATGACATTGAAACATAGCCCACAAAAAAAACAACAAGATTAATTATGGACTCAAGACCACAGCTGTTCAAAGACAGTTGCAGAAAGCTAGTCTGTCCTCTATGTAGTAGCCAGAATAATCTTTTCAAAGTTTTCAGTTCATGTCATTTGTCCACTCAACTCTTTCCAGAGGAAAAATTTCCTATCTCAAAATAAATTCCTCCCCATGACTTGCACTCTTCTCCCTCTCACCTCATCTTGTGCTACTCTTTCACTTGTCCATTCCGCTCCTAGCACACTGGCCTCCTTTGCAAATCCTTCACTCAGCAACTATGCCCCCAACTTGGGGCCTTTGGACTTGCTGGACCCTCTCTGCTCCACAGGCTGCTCCTACAGATGACAGAGCGCCCCTCCCTGCACCTCTGCCTCCCTCACTTCATTCAGGTCTCTGTTCCAGTGTCCCTTACTAGAGAAGAAATCCCTAAAATAACAACCCTTCCTCAAACCATCACTCTTTTCCCTCACCTGTTTTATTTCCTTCTAGCACTTAGCCCAGATACCTCATAGCTCCCTCCTAGAATATAAACTCCACATAGACAGGGAATTTGTTATGCTCACACTGAGAACAGATATTTCTCAACAAATATTTATTGACAGAAAAAAAAATCTATTGGAACAAACAACTACATCCTTTCACAGTTCATTCAGAAATTGTATTTTAGACCTCAACTCGTAACACAAGATTTTCTTGTCCTTTCATCAGGACCATTTTATCCTGCCTGCATGGTGACAAAATTACATTTCACTGTAGTTATAACATTATTTAGGTTTGGCTAACCACTATGCATTTTCCTGATTCACATATAAAAATGTAAAATGCCTACTTCCATATACATTCTACATTATAATTTATATTAAAATATACTATATTTTATTTATATTTATAATGTCTAAATTATATTAACTTCACAAATGCACTTGAATTGTTCCACCCTTAGAACATATTGCCAAGATTGTCACAATGCATTATGACAACTTAAACTGAAAATAACAGAAAAAAAGAAACATATTAAAGTATAACTATGCCCTATAACACCAAATTAACTCCCAAGGACACTATCTCATTATAGCTAGAAATTACAATCTTTTACTTTATCCACTTCACTGCATACAGTGAATTCTATATAATTCATGTGACTTGTTGATGGACTGCACAAAGCCCAATTAAATGAAACATATTATAAAATAAAAAGAAGGAAGATATCATTTTATGCTATCAACCTAAAAGTTATGATTGGCAATGACTGTACTTACTCATTTATCCAGTGCTATGATCTTCAGTAAAAACAATTCAGAGTAAATTGTATTAGCTTAGACACTATAAAATATCATTAATTGTATATAATTTTTTAGCTCATAGGTCTATTCTTAACATAATCACAGTTTTTATTCTAAGTCTAATTGAAAAGTGATTAATTCGAGACTATACAAATATGAGAAATAGTCTTTTATACATCATCTCAGCCCTCATTTCGTTTCAACGTAGGGTTGTAGTCAAGTCAGGGATCTAAGTAAAATAACCACATTTCAATCTTGGGACTTCACCAGCCTTCTGTTCTAATTACATGAACTGTGTTTTGCAGAATAGCCACCTAAATGGTCCTTCACTTTAAACATACAAATTTGGTTCCATTCCTCTCTTCCTGAACCATCTCACTGAAGACTCAACTAAGAAAGTTGAACTTGCTGTAACATCTTTGCTTGGCGTCAGTATCGATATAATGATCTATGCATTCAGGATCTGGATGATTTTATCTGAAGTTTTCTTAGAAGTTTTTTATTCAGATAAAAAACTTTGAGAATATTTATGACTTTTTAAATCTGTTGTTTAAAATATTTACAAATTTATTACATCATTTCCAGAAGGATTGTTTACATTTAAAAGACATGAACACCCAACTATTATGATTTACTCACCCTTAGGTTTTTTATAACATTAATCCTTCCACATCATTCTGAAAATTTTATATAGTCTTTGTTTTGTTTTACCTATTAATGTCTTCTTTTCCAGTGTGCTTTATATTCCCTGCCTCTGGGCTTCATAACCCCTAAATTTTGTTCTTTTGTGGAAGATGCATCATAGAACAAAACTATGAGTTCTTGCACAGAAGGCAACACATTTTAAAGAAAATTTGCAACCTTATGAAATGGTATGGTGATATAAGATGTAAGGTGAATGAGAATAAAATAGAGATGTCTGCTGATGTGAAAAGACATCAAAGATACAGCGTTAAGTGAAAAAAATCAAGTCACAAAACAAAATGTATCATATGTTTCCATCTATATATAAAAATAATGTATATATGTACATATATATCAATATATCTATATCTTTCTCTATCTACCTATACATACAAAATTTCTAAAATCATACACAAAAAAAGCTGTTATCCACCGTTATCTTTGGGGAAAAAGAGTAGAGGTTGGGCAAGGAAGACTTTAAATTTCACTTTATTCTTGTCTGTTTTGTAATGTATAAACCTTTACACCAATCTTTTGTGAGAACAAAAGTATCAAAAACCTTGAAAATCTGTAACTTTTGATGCAGAAATTATACTTATTGGAATCTATCCCAAGAAAATAATTATAAATTTGAAATTACCTTACGTAATACGATACTCACAAAAGTACTAATAACATTAGTGAAAATAGGAAAAAAATATAAATGTCCAACAAGGAGCAAATGGTTAAATTATGAGAAAACCACAAAAATGAATAATATACAGGCATTAAACATGTTCATAAAGATCACATAATAACATAATAACAAATATCAAAAAGTGATTATGGTATATTGTTAAGATAAAAAGCAGAATATAATTTACAAAAATATGACAATGTAATTTTGCAAACCCTAAGTTTAGAAATAAAAAGCCTAACCAAATGTTAAAAGTGGTTTTTTTGTGCATGATAAACTTATGGCTAATTTTTCAAAACTACTTTTCTCTATTTTATAAATGTCATTCCATGTGTATTTATTGTTATTAAAAATTAATAAAAAGATTTTGCACATATATTAGAGCTTAACGAAGATAAACAGTCCCAAACCTTGCCATTTAGTGTTGAACCCACCTTAATAAAAAGATAATAACAAAATGTTTTGAAATTATAGATGTTATCAAGTCAGGAACATAGGTTTCTCAATATATTTGAGAAAGATAATAAACCAATACCCTTTTCATTTCACAAATCCAGAAGAAAAAAAAAATTACTTCCTTCCAGGAAACATGGTCAGAATCCAACATCTCTGCTATCTATCACCTAATCACAACCTCCATTATGTGCATCCTACTTTACAAAATGATGTTTACTTACGTAAATCTGAGTAAACAACCTAGTTTTCTGAAGTAAAAATAAAACATAAATAAAAATGTCAATGTTTCTACTGAAATTTAACACCTCTACCTTTTTGATTAGCAGCTTGCTATATTGTGTAAATTTTCTAGATTATACCTGATATGCACCAGAATTTAATAATGAGATCAAAGATTTGAATTATTTTATAAAGGGTAACAAATATATTTTAACAAGAGTCTTGATTCATATATGGCAAAATCCTTTTGAAAATGTTAGGAGTCTTTGTATTATAATTCTAGGGCAGGGGTTGACAAACCTTTTCTATAAAGTCCCAGTTAAAAATTTTTGAGGGCTTTGTGGGTCATTTAAAAATATAAAAACCATTCTTAGCTTGCAGGCAAAACAAAACAAAAAAATATATAAAGATAGTGGTGGGCCAGGTTTGCCCCACAAGATAAAGTTTGTCAAACTCTGTTCTAGAGCTATTTTTGAAAACTTATTCAAAGGTCATATCCCTTGCTATACCCCACTCTCTGGAATGTTTTTATCCTCCTGCATCCCACCTTTAAAATTTTATCTAACCTTAAAGTCTCCCAAACCTGTCCTTCATGAAAACCTCCAAGGAAATGGGTCTTCTCTTCCTTTGAAGCCCCGTAGCATTTTGTAGGTACCTTCTCTGATTTTACGTATGACTACTAACCTTTGTCCAGCAGTGTGCCACGTCTTCCTCTTAACATTTTATGAGAGGAACCCTCTCTTACACATTTCTTTTTGACTATGGTGGCTTGCACACATAGTAGAAGGTTAATAATAATAATGGTTGGAGTGATAGGTAACTATTCAACATCCTCAATCCCTATAAGTAGGTCCCACTGGTTTAATAATAGCTTTTAAGGGCCTAAAAGAAACATAAGCATTAAAAGTATTCATAAGTTTTTAAAACACAGATGGATTTTAGTAATAATAAAATGTGAAAGCAAATTGTGTCCTGAATCAAGAATACTCACTGCATGGGCAGGGGAGACAGATGAGAGAGAACAGTAGAAAGACCACGAACCAGTTACAGGACACAGGATACTACGTGAGAGCCAGGTATCTGGCAGGCACAATTGCTGTCCACAGGACACAACCCAAGCCTTTCACTGACATCCCAAAGTTGAGAAAAGCATCAGACCTTCCAGGTGTCTAAGGTCCTGAGGCCTGACTCTCCTGACATTCCTCACTCTTTCAATTTCAAATGGAACAATCGTATACACTCAGGAGCCCCACGGACCAGAAAGTATTAATAACTCAGTTTTAGGGAAGAATTCAAAGTGAAGTTCAGGATTTCTTAGAAAATTTTCATATTTTTAATCTATATCTAATTTCTTATTACACAGATACAGTAGGAAATCTTTGCAAACTCTGGAACCACTCTGCCTGAGTTCAAATCGTAGGAAGGCCCCTTATTAACTGTATAATCCTTGGCAATGTACTTATCCTCTTCAAGCCACAATTTTTTATCTGTAAAAAGGGATGATGACAGTAAGACCTAACTCATTGGGAGACTGGGCTGTTGTGAGGATGCGATGAGATGAGTTAATATATGAAAGTATTTAGAATCATGCCTGGAACATATTAAGCATCTGTCGATGTTAGCTACGTATATATAAATCCATATATAGCAGAGAACAAATAGCATTATTAGCATTAAGTAACCTCTAGAAAGCCACACATACCCTTGCCTTCAGACATATGTTGTGCTTTATTTGATTCTTGAGCTAGAATTACCATAGAAGGAGTTTACAGAAAATAGGAAACAGGCTATATAAGAATTATCAGGTAATTTTTAAAATGCAATAGAAGGGAAACAGCAAGCTGAAAATACATGTATGATTATGTGACAAAGAGAGAAACAGAAAAATATTGAATCCCTAAAGCATCATCACAATAGTATTTCCCGAGCTTTGGCAGAATGCAATGACCAAATAGCTTCCATGCAAGCAGACAATGGCAGGTCAACTCAGTGGCCATACTTACCACCTTTCTCCACCCCAGGGAAACCTGCCTGTTTGTCCTTCACCTCAGCAGTGCTTCCTTCCCACAGCTTACTCTCATCCTTTTCCTTTTCTTCCTCAAACACATGTTTCCTGGACTTCTCAGATAAACTCTCTGCAATCCCTTGGGTTCCCTTCTCCATTTCTTCCTCAAGAATGTTCTCAAAGCTTCCCTCTATTGGCAGGGGTTTGGTCTCCACATCTGCTTTTGTTACTTCTTGTTCTTCAATTTCAATTTCTAAGGATTCCTCAGTTGAGAGGTGGGATTTTCTTGGCTCATCATTTTCACTCAGTTCCTGAGATGAACTTCTGGCACTTTCTTCTGCACTGTTTTCAGTGTGGGCTTCCCTGTCTCCTGCTTCAGATTCATCCTCACTGCCACTAGAATAGGGGTGACTTCTGGATGAGGCTAATGAAGTAGTTTTTATATCTATAAAAAATAAAAATGATGACATCATTGTTGTTCCATAAAGCAATCAGTTTAATTTTAAGACTTATGTTAGTAATTAATCATACCAAAATTTTAAAAATATAGCTTAGTATAGATTTGATGCCCTTTCCCCATATAGTCTACATAATTGTCATGATAAAGAAAAACCTATATAAACTATGAGTCTGTAGAAGTTTCCAATAGGAGATCACATTTAACTGAAAAGCCATTTTATTGGAAAACCTTTGTAAATATCTACTTTGTTATAGAAAAAATTGAATAATCCTTTGTACAGCAAGAGCACTTATTTCCTTGTATAGCTACAGTATTTTATGTGCATGAAACAAATTTTTATCTACTGTAACATCCTCAGTCCTATTAATAATATACCCTGACATCTGGGTATAGTAAGATCTACGTATTTCCACAGTACCTAGACACTTAATAAATATTTTTAGGTGATGTTGGTGCATGTGTGTTTGTGTGTGTAGAAGGAGGTTTTGTCTTGTTTCGAGTTCCTCAGAAGCAAACACTGAGGTGAAGATTCATGTGCAAGTGATGTATTAAGGATGTGCTCCAAGAGAATCTCTTAAGGGAATGGGGGAAGCAAGGCAAGGAGAGGATGAAATCAATCACGGAAGCTATTTCAAGCAACATCTCAACCTCAACCTGATCCCACAGGGGCCTCTGAAGTGTAACTTATATTAGAAGGCTATCATTTATATTAGGAGGGAGCTGGGCTTTTGTACGTTGGATCAGTCAGACATTGGCTATGGGCAACCATAGGAGGACGTCAACTCCCTGGCATTTCCAGGCTCTTTGTGTCCGAGGGCGAAGCACCTCCAGTAGCCCAGGGCAGTTATCTGAAGAGGGCAGGGGGTACAGAAGCTGGGAGTTGGGCACACAAAGTCCGCAAAAGAGATTCTAGGAGATCTAGGCATATATACACTGATGGGGTGCTACAGATATGCAGTCTAGAAACATACAATAGCCCAGAATGGTGTATGGGCTACCCAAAAATCTTTTAACAAACTCCAAAAAAGTAACATATGCACTGGCTAGAGAGCAAGATGCACAGCATAAAAGTCACTGCATACACTGTTGTGAGCTAGAGAAATGCAAGCTCGCTTTTGCTTTTTTTTTAACCAATAGATCTGTGTTTAAAACTGTTTTTTATAGAATATATTTTCAAATAAAATATCCTGCATTTAAATGCTGCCTGGATTTCTTGTTTTCTCTGTACTCCTCACTCTTCTTTCTGTTTCTTTTATTTCTGTGTAGCTACAGCTACACAGATGGCTGTAGCAGCTAATGCAGAGTTTCAGGGAAGAAACACCTGTCTTTCCCTTATCCTCTTCTCTCCATCCCTCCAGTCCCACCAGCTCTCCATAACAGGCCTTGGCATTTTAAATATAGTCTCAGAGACGTTATTAGAATTGCCACAAAAATTCGAGAGATGCTACACAGCAGTAAAACACAAACTCAAAAAAAGCCTTTAAGCAACAGAACCCCTTAAGTACAATTCCATTTGTTCTTATCTACCGATACGTTGACAAACACCAGATGACCATTATTTTTCAAAGAAATCACATACTCTAGCCGCTCATTCTTCATTCTCTATTTTGTAAAATCTGGATATGCTGTCTCTCTGTAGGGAACAGCAGATCAAGGAGAATTATTCTACATCTTATCTGTATCAATTTAGAAACTTTAGGGTCTATGAGCTCCCTCAACCTTAAGCATCTTATGCTTTATTTTTTTTTTTTGGAAAAAAGCAACATAAGTGGTTTATTCAATGGTTTTCATTATTTGTGGTTTAATCATTAGTTTTCATTAATTGCACGGTTAGCTAAGACACAATGTTATACTTGTTCTGAGCTTCCAAAAATATACCTACCATCTGAATATGAACACGATGACTCCCACTTTTGTCTCTGAGAGTTTTTCACATAATAAAAAAAATGAGTGCCCCTATATCTTTCTTTACTAGCTTCTATTAATTGTATTATTTTATTTCAAAGGGCTGAAACACACTCTGGTTCAATTTTGAGTCAGTCCTTCAGAGAAGAAAGATCAGGAGAATGAATGGCCTCCAAGTGGCAAGGGCACCTGACCTCCATATAAATTCATTTCAGTTTTCAAATTTCTCTCTAACCTCATAATTCAGTTTCACTCTCATTTCTTGCTCTCATTTTCATACAGACACTGGGGGAAGACTTTGCCTACAAAAAAGCTCCAAAAGCTTCAGGGCCATGGAATAAGATTTTCAAAACTAATTTTATTTATTCTTTTAGAAACAAAGCACATGTTTATATAAAGTAGCTTTGAGAGCACATATATAAATCTGTTTTGTCAGTAGGAGGGGGAAATTATCTTTAAAGCATGCTGGTAAACAACTCTGCTTCCTACCCAATTCCATTTGTCCCTTCAGTGTTCTCTCCTGGTACTGACTCTTCAAGGACCTGCCGTTGATCTTATTAGCAAAGAAAAGATCTGCACTCATTGCCAGAGGCCTTGGCCAAAGCCAGCAGGTTTGGTGCCATTGTTCCACGTCCTAAGCAGGACCTCTGACTTTTCTCTCCCCACATTCAATCAGTCCCCAGATCCTTCTTCCCTTTTCATGTCAGTGGTAACTATTCATTGATAACTCTTTCTCCTTTTGCATCACTACAATTAAATTCTTATTTCACACAACATAACACTGAAAGCAAATAATATGTTCTTCTGTAAGACAAACCTAGGTGTCTCAATCACAGCTCAGCTACTTAGGAGCTTTGACTTTGGTTACACTACTTAACTTCTCTAAGCCACTGTTTTCTTGGCTGTAAAATGGAGATAAATTTACTTGCTTTCCATAAGTCATTGTAGAAATTACATGAGAAAAATTTTAACCTAATCTAATGGAATAATCATTTCTTTATAAATTAGTCTTTTTTTCTCTATGACATCATACATGAGGTATAGACTAATACATTTCTTTCTTATAATTTCTTTCTTGTGTTATTAAGAATAATACCATGGCTACCATTGAGAAAAAAAAGACAAGACTTGATCATGATTATGCACCTACTGTATATCAAACAATGAGGTAAGCACTTTACAAATATTCCATTTAATTTTATGGAATAGTTATTATTTTCTTTTTCTAGATCCAGAAAGTAAAGTCCAAAGAGATTAAATAATACTCTGTGTCCATTACCTATAAAAGTAGCAAATTTTGTAAAACACTTACTTTGTAATGATAAACCAAGACCCTTCTACTTGCTAAAAGGCCTTCAAACAGGAAGCAGGGGAACTCACCGTTGCCCCTCTTAGCTAGCTTTCCACTGTTATCACTCAAGGATAACAAATGGGAAATAGTTCTCTGCCCACAGTCAAAATGCTCCCCAAGATCAAAATACATAGTTTGTCTTCCCTTTTATGTCTCTAGTGGTCATTCTTCATTTTGTCCACCACTTTAGAGTCTACAGCCCATTTAGAACAGTCTGAGGCATGCAATGTGAATACAAAGCAAAAAATAGCAGTTAAAACCTTCCCTGGTTTATATATTAATATAACATTGACCACGATGCTATTCGTATGAACATATACATGCCATTTAGTTACCTAACAAATATTTGTGGAACACTGTGTGGACATTCATAAAGATGGAATGTGTGTGTGTGTATGCTCGTATGCCAGTAATCCCCACTGTCTATACTGCCTGATCGCCAGCTTGATATATTCCTGACCAAGGGCCCCAGTCACACACATAACCACAGTCAACACTAGCCCAGCAAATTCAGGATGAATCCTGCTCTGCCTCATAACTGAAGTTCTGAGTTGTCCTCCACCTTCTTACCCACTTACACAGATTCATTTGTCCACTAAATGCATATTGAGAACCTCCTATGTGCCAGGCAATGTACTACAAGGAAAAGGAAGCTCAGGTCCTTGCTTTCATGTAGATTACACACTTTCAACAGAGAGTAACTAGTTATATGCCTCCTTTTGCATGAGGACAATAGATCAACTGCACCTGCTCATTAAAGTGTGCGTTCATTCTCCTAACAATGACTGGATAATTCTCTGAGGAGCTGTTGCCATACTCTTATTGCAACAAGTAGCCACATTGTCTGTTTTAAACCAATGACAAGTCCTGACCTTAGTTTTCAACCATTTTTTCACCCCTTAGCATAGAGCATGGTTTTACTACAGTTTAAAGTTACCATTTCCTCAGTTAGTGTCCTGATTGTATCTACTTTGTTTTTGGTTTATTATCTGGAAGCAAATACAGATACCTCAATTTAAGTGCACAAACTAAAATGGTAAATTCAATTAAAAATTTAGATCACCCCAACATACCATGGATTCCAACCCAATGGATCCAGTACACTTCTGAACTCTAATACTGATCAAATGTCTCTTTCTTATTCCTTAGTCCAAGGGCTCATAGCAAAATCTACATAAATGGTGTTCCTATTTTCTTCAAATTAGCCATGACAAATGAATTTATATATCCTACTATTACCTGTATTAATAGTTCTGCCTTGATTATATCATGAGTTCATAAAAATCTGTTTATATTTTATATCAGACACTGTAGCTCAGTAAAATCCTTCATGTACAATAACTAATTAGACAAGTGTTTCATACTCAATAAATATTGTAGAATGAATGTGTGCTTAATGAAAATAAAAGTATAAATCATTAAATTCCAGCTATAAACATTAACTAGATTTTTGTCTTAAGAGAGATTATATGCCCTCATACTGATAGTTATTATCATGAATTAAAATATCTCATTTATTGATGACACAAATATATATATATTACTTTGTAAGAATACATATCTACAGGTAAATACAGATATAGTAGAAGAATAAAACATTAATAAAGCCTAAAATTTCCTCCATATTTACCTTTAGTCTCACTTTCTAAACATTAAAAGAGTTAAAATATTGAGAATGCAATCAAATCATGTGACACTTTGTGCTGCATGTATCATTTTACATTTACCATTAATCTAGTCAATCAGTCCATTATTCACAAGACTTTACTGAGTGCCTAGGTTGTGACTTTGCTATGTACAAGTTAGATTCAAAACTATAGAGAAACACCCTACATAAAAGTATCTTATGTGAACTAGATGGTGCTGCATTTAATTAGACAGCTGAAAATTGTGACTTCTTACTTCAACAATGATAAAGTGACTATGGATTGAGGAATTCTTACCATTAAGAAAATTAAAGTTTGACTAGCCATGCAAAAAATTCTCATATAGTATCTAACCAGAAGCTTCCTATAATCTTCCCTCTCTGATCCAAGAGGCAGGCAAGTTACACTGAAGTCCAAGGATGTGGTTTCAAAGCACATAATAATTTCAACACAGAAGAAGAAGCCTTCACCCATATGCTTCTCTTCAAGCCCTTAATCAGGCCAAAAAATAATGAGATTCTTGAATTTCAGTAAGTCAAGTAAGTAGAACATTATTGTGATTCTGGGATTTTAAGTCTATAGGCCTATTTCAACAGACTGGAAAAATAACACAAGTGAAATCATTATTTTTATTACTAGAAAAAAATTGCTTCAAGTCTTGCTTTCTTTTCTTTATATCCTGGGAAACATTTTTTTCTCTATTTCTATCTCTACTCTTTCTCATCAGGAGCTAATTAGTCTTTTTTCATTATTAATTATTCATTAAATTTGTAATTGACAAATAATTATTGTACATATTTATGGAATACAGTATGATGTTTCAATGCATGTATACATTTCATAATGATCAAATTAGGGTAATTACCATATCCATCACTTTATACATACATCACTTCTCTTTGTTGATACATTCAAAATCTTCTCTTCCCACTGTCTTGATATACATACTACTTTATTATTTGCTAGAGACACCCAGCTATGTATTAGAACACTAGAACTTATTCTTCCTGTCTAACTGTAACTTTGTACCCGTTGACCTCTTACTCATACACACTATCATCCAAACTGTTCATGAAAGTATATTCTCAGCGACGTGATACTTTTCCCCTCAGTCTTATAACATTCATCTATGACAATATATTTTCAACTGGTGAATTAGTGCCTGGGGTTGCCAACACAAATGCAGAGAAAAGGAAGCTGTCGTTCTTTTTAAATGATAGGAACTCTCACACATCATTCCTAAACCAGGGTCCTCTCTTAGTCAGTTTTCAGCTGGTAGCACTCTATCACTCACCAGCTGCTCAGCACAGTGTATTCATCAAGGCGGGCCAACGCAATTGTTAGCTGGCAGTTTAAATGGGGCCGACTTGTCACAAGAGTGACAGTCTGGGCAATTGTTTGCCCTCTGGGAACAGGTGCAGGCAGGTTCAAATGAAACACATCCAAATACTAACAGCAAGATTCTTAATCATGTCAATAAAAAGGATGTACTGGTGTCTGGGATTCAGTGGTCACAATATGCCTTTTACGCTTTTGAAAATGAAATGCTGCCTGGCTTTTCAACAGAGTGTTCCAAGGAATCTATCATGTCATTATCATTTTTAATACATGCTACTTGTCTGCTGGATAAAATTTCTAATTCTGATACTCCACATGCAAAAAGGCATGTTTTTGAATAACACAAGGGCAGGTTATCGAAAAAAAAAAAAAAGGATGGAAAATAAGAGAGGCTGGATGTGGAGGGAAAAAACAGTAATAAGCAATGAGATTTTATTTCAGAATAAGGCACTGTTTTAACATAAATACCATGGACGCGAAAGAGCCCTTAAAAAGGGTTGCTTTATAACATCATTATTGAAACACCAAAAGAAAAATAGCTGGCTAATTTAAATGTTGCCTCTTAAACTTCCCAACATTTGTGGACTAGCTATAAGTTCTTATAACTTTCATTGCATATCTATTTAAAATATTATATATTCTGTATCTATACAATGCTACTAACTACATAATTTTTTCAATAAAAATCTCAATAATAATCATATAGCCTAAATTGTAACTAGATATCATGGCACTAACCAAAGCACCTTAGTATTTATGGTATTGACACTCAAGTATAATAATTGCTTAATATTTACAAAATATCTTTTAAGAAATCAGTTCTGTGAGAAATAACAAAAACAACATACAGTCCTAGCTTTCAGAGTATAATTAATTTGTGTGTTATTAACTGTGTCATTAATTTGAGGGGCAAAATTTAACACACATAAACAATGAGTGAAAAATAAACTATTGAATGATAGGTTTTCATAAAATAAAGAGCTCAGTGATGACTGCTGAGGTAGGAGAGAGTCATGAGAGAGGAGGAAGATGAGCTAGAACTAAGCAAAAGGTCTGGGAGTTGGTAGGGAAGTTCATCCAGGGAGGAGAAAGGTAAATTTAGGTAAAATTAGAAATTTTCCCCTTTAATTTTCTTCTTTACAAACAAGATAAGAATTTAATCCTGGGCTTCCTGACAGCCAAAGTAAAGAGTAAAGCACAATGTGAAAAATTAGAATGATATTAACTACTGGTACATTTGAAAATAAGATTTGCCATCATTTTTATTACAGTTGAAAGAACTACCCAAGAGTAATGGTCAGGCAGAGAAAATTTTTAAAGTCTTAAACCAGGCCTTTTCTATAGTTTTTCTTAATACTTATATTTTATGTTTCTTAAACATGCCTAATACATAAGCTCTTTTCACAGAGCATCATGGGTCCCATCTCTGGCTAGTAAAATTATTTTCTCTTTTCCTCTAAATAATTTCTATTCTTTATTTCATGGCCTTGTATATGGCTGCATGAAATTTTAGAATAGGCTTGCTTGACTTCTTTTAGAAGAGAGTGGAACCATAAACTAAATAGTTGCTTGTATGATTACCTGATTACTTAATTTACTCTTATTTTATATTATACTAATAACCTACATCTTGAATTTGAAATTTTGATTTCATACCCCAAAATATTTGAGAGGTGAAAACAATGGCAAAAACAGCAACTCAAAAAATCATCATAATGTAACCAATCTTGTTCTCTAGTTAAAAGCAAAAGTGAAGACATACACCTACATGAATATAAGAGAGGGTTTGTTACTACTGATAAATGTCCAAGATGCACCAAGGTAAATTGTTGATTAAATAAGAATCACACAGCCATGGCCAAACCATCTTATAGGATAAAGCAGAAAGTGGGTTCTTTCTTTCACTGGGACAGAATTTAGGTGAATTAAGGTCTTTAAAAAGGTCTTAAAAATTTAAAGTATGCCTCAGATAATAAGGGTTTCTTTCTCTACCTGAAAAGTTCTTTATTTTCCCTGTGAACATATACAAGTCACTGTAGAGTCAAAGATTATGAAAAAGCAGGTAACTTTTCTATAAAACTAATATGCCAGCATCTTATGTTCAAAGTAAAAAAAAAAACAAAAAAAAACCTAAGGCACAAATCTCAACTTTTCCTTTATCGAGTAGGAATTACTTTTTATTTTTCCAAAGCCACAAAAAGGTGTGTGTGTGTGTGTGTGTGTGTGTAAAAGGAGATAGTTTGGGACTAAAAAATGGTAACTTTCTAAGTAAACAGAAGATGAGTCACCACAAGCTTTATCTGACACCTTACTTAATCTCAGCAAACTAGGAAAAGAGAAAGGATTAAAGAATGACTCTATAATTTGGATATCTATGGAAGGCTGACTGACTGCCATCCTCTGGTTAGGGAACCACACTCTAAACATTCCCTTAAAAGAGGATTATCTCACTAAATAGAAAACAGAGAAATGTGGTAAGCACACTCACTAAACAGCCTATGTCATATGAAAAGCTACACAACTCGCCTTGTTTATCCTCTTCCGAGTCACTCTCTGAGTATTCATCATCCTCATCTTTCACATTGTCCTGGGCATCTGGTGCCGTCTGTGATGAGCTATCACTCTCCTTTTCAGGGTACAAATTATATTTTTCATCATCTGAGGGTGACTTTGAGATTCCATTCATTTGATCATCAGCCTGTCCTTCTTCATTAGCTCTCTCATAGTGTTTCTCCTCATCTATTTCAAAATCTTCTTCATATTCTGAAAAAAGAAAACCTCCACTATAAGAATGAAAATAGAATCCTCAATATTTAACCTATTTCACTTTAATGAGAACTTTGACTCCATTATCCTCTCTTTTCTGAGACTTTCTTTGCTTCTTCTTTTTCACCCAATTAGTGGACACAGAAAACTAATAGCAAATGATCACAGATTGCCATCAGTTACATATACAAGAGCATAAAAGAAATGAAGCTCCAAATGACAGGGCTGAAACCTAATAAAAGTTCATTTACAAATGGACATCATCATCCACAATGACCAAAATGGAAAGAGAAAAACTTGATATAAAACAATAAATTAGAAATAAATTAAAAATGAAGAGAACAGGATTATAATAATGAAAGTTAATTTGAAGACCCAGTGAGGTCATATTTCATATGAAAAATGTTCAAAATATTTGGATATCAAGTTAATGAATAGTGAAGTGGAAAAATTCAATTAATCAAGTCCAAAGGCCCTGAGAAGTAACTGTGAATAGCACATTCTTTGAGAACCAAATGGACATTGAGAAAAGGCATTATGAAGGATTCTATACCTAGGCCAGAACTGAAATCATATGCATTATTCATTCCTACAATAAATGAAATGATTACATTCCAAGGATAAAAATTCATACAAAATAGAATATTCCTGTCACGGCCACAAATTTGCTTCATTCCCTACAGAGGTGCAGCAAATCTGTAGCAGGCAAAGGAAATTGTCACATCAGATAAACCCCAGCTGTCCTTTGTGGTTATAATTTTTCACCTTTCATATTTAATTGTTCCCCTTTTTCTTCCACCAAAAACTAAAAATCTTGAAGTGACAACATGCCACGGATAGAGAGCAAAATGATCTCATGCAGAACCAATTAAGCAAATAAACAATTATCCTTAAAATAAAAATCACGGGGAAAATAACGGTTTCCCAATTTTGTGTGTTTTAGTTATTAGATATTCTGGCTTCTCTTCCAGTGGTGGGGGCCTCTCGGGTAATTTACTTAAGAGTTGTCCACGCCCCTGCAATGAAAGAAACTTAATTTAGAAATGTATGCTCTGTGCATATGAAGAAAGCTCTGTAATGCAGAGAACGAATGAGGGAGATGTAAGAGGAAAAGTGAAATCAAAAATGGTAATGAAAAAAGTCAAAGAGAATTAATCACAAAAATGTTTTCACAAGAGATTTAATATACTTAAGAAATGTGAATATCAGTAAAATAAAATTATAAAATAAGCCAAAAGAGGAAGAATTCTCTTTATATTGCATGACAGAAACAGGAAATACTAACAAAAGCAAACATATTTTGATCCAAGTATCACTGGCCAAGTTATAGGATAATTCCTCACTTGGCCCAGTTAACTATCAATCAATAGCCTTTATTGACAGCCTTCTCTGCAGAAGAGGATAAAATTGCAAGATAAAAGACATTACAATAAGACAACACCTGCCATCAAGGAATTTCCAATTTCTGTTGAGGAAATAAGATGTAGGTGCACAAAAGATACTGTACTGATTTTATAGCAGTTTTTATACATGGCCCTCAGTAATGTTAGTTTCAACACTACTGGGCTCAATTGCTATGGATTTTTATATATGACTCACAATTAATGTGGGAAGTAGTGTCAAGTAAGTGGAATGGAATCAAAGGAGGATGGAAAGTCATTTTAAGGGTTCAGGGAAGACTTCATAAAGGGAGAAGGTGAGGTTAGCTCCAAAATACACACACACACATGCATACACACACACACACACACATAATTTTACAGATATTTGCTACTGGTCACAAGATAAGCAGAGGGCCAGACAGAATATGAGTGCATTGCTGCAATTCCTTCTATAGTATTATATAGTAGTGAAATGTGAGGGTTTTGGAGTCAACCAATCATGTGCCCCAAACCCAGTTAAAACACACACTAGCTATGTGACCTTGGGCAGTGTGTTTACCATCTTTAAGCTTAAATTTCTTCATCCATAACATGGATAGTACAAAGCTGTGGTGAGTATTAAAAGCAAAAATTGATGGAACCTGCTTAGCACAGTGCCATGAACGGCAAGTGCCTAATAAGTATTAGGGATTAGTAGTAATAGTGGTTGAGATCGGGTAGTGGAGGGAGTTGGTCATAGAACAGGATTAATCACACATAATGTGTGCTCCATTGACAGCAATACACTTTAATGGAGGCACCTGATTAAACTTGGAGCAGCACAAGTGTCCACAATTATGACACAATTACAGTTAAATAATTGACGCGAGCACAAAGTTGAAGGAACATGTAGTGAACCACAAGAACAGTCCTTGGATCCCATTTTGCAGGAACTCCTGTGTTTTCTTTCAAATATGGAATTCAAGGCTCCCCTGGCTGTGTTCTACCCCTACTATCATCATATCTCAAGATCAGCCTTCTGTTAACCACAAGCCTTCCGTTAGCATTATAGCCCAAAGCATAGCATCTTTGTGTCATCTACGCATGTTTTCAATATGAATGAACTTAAAATAAAACAGTGACATGCTTTCTGAAATCTTTTTCATAATTTCTTCTCTTCACCCCCCATCCCATTTGCCTTCTTATAGAGAATTTAATTAGCCTGTTTTTTACCAACTTCACTAATGAGGATGTGAGTCAACGCTAGGTCAAAATCAATCCAGCTACAGCCCTCCCTCACTGACCTCAACTCAAGCTTCTTGCTGCCCTTACTGATAGCTGATAGCAGCTATTCTGCAGAGCTAAAGTCTTGCTGCTGCTTTTTATTAATGGAAATGGACATTTAAAGTCCATTAACTAGCCAACACAGAAGAAAGACCACAGGAAAAGCTTTATCATATCTATAAAGTATGTCACGCATAACACTAGCCATGTTGGTTTAAGTAAAAAAAAAAAAAGAAGAAAGTGAAAAGCTTCTATTAAACCTAACTTTAATAAACCTTCATGTCTTAAAAGGTAAAACACAGGAAAATATATCCCATTTGTCAATCTCTCTGCGATTGCTGTTGCGGTAGATATTTTTAAATTTCCAGTTCAAAATAAGAATAAACATTAGATGGGATCTTGGAGAGATGTGAACTGGATAAAAGTGTTATGAGTGAAATCTTTTTAAAGATAGACATACTATTTCAGTAATAAAAAAACATAAAGTCCAGTGCTTTAGCAGGTGCT
The DNA here is from genome assembly GCA_008086735.1 of Cheirogaleus medius. Classification (NCBI taxonomy): domain Eukaryota; kingdom Metazoa; phylum Chordata; class Mammalia; order Primates; family Cheirogaleidae; genus Cheirogaleus; species Cheirogaleus medius. The sequence continues at coordinate 54,976,711 of VBSM01000529.1, forward strand.
ATAATTATTCTCTTAGATTTCTGAAACCCTTGAGTAACAATAATATGAGATGCAGAACAAGATACCTAGGAGTTGCCCCTTTCCTGAAGCCAGCTCTTCCACAGGTCACCCCAACTCATGGCTACCATTCCTCTAATCCAGGCTTTGTCTCCTGGGAATAAGGACACTCAGGCAGCTCTTTCTCTCCGATGGTTTGGATACCTCACCCTGTGCCTGACTTCCACTGAGTTTTACTTTCCTCTGCACATATGTATGCTCATCAGTTAGTTCCAATATAATAGCAAATACATGTGGTATTTATTTTTCCATTCCTTAGATACTTCACTCAGGATAATGGTCTCCAATTGCATCCAAATTGTTGCAAAAGGCATTAATTCATCATCCTTTTTATGACTGAGTAGTAGTCCATGCTATGCATATACCACATTTTGTTAATCCACTCATGAATTGATGGGCACTTGGGTTCCTTCCACATCTTTGCAATTGTGAATTGTGCTGCTATAAACATTAGAGTGTAGGTGTCTTTTTGACAAAATAACTTCTTTTCCTTTGGGTAAATACCCAGTAGCGAGATTGCTGGATTGAATGGTAGGTCTACTTTTAGTTCTTTGAAAAAATCTCCATACTATTTCCCATAGAGTTTGTACTAATTTGCAGTCCCACCAACAATGTATAACTATTCCTTTCTCTCTACATCCATGCCAGCATCTATTTTTTTTGACTTTTTAATAAAAGCCATTCTAATTGGGGTAAGGTGATATCTCATTGTAGTTTTAATTTGCATTTCCCTGATGATTAGTGAAATCGAGCATTTTTTAAAAATTTCTTTCAAGAACTTTTCCTTTGCATTCGCAACTTGACTAACTGGCACAAGAGGCCTAGCTTTCGGCCTGTCCTGGCTTTAGATATGCCTTCCTCACTAAGTTTTATCAATTCTATTTTTTTATTTAAAGTGCAACTCTTCCTCTCATTTAAACACTTACAAGCCATTGTAGGGTTATCAATCAGCCTAATTTTAACACTGTTGTGTCCCAGGAAATATGGAGGCCCAAGGAGAGGGAGAGAGATGAAGGAACAGCCGATTGGTGGAGCAGTTAGAACACACACAACATTAAGTTGGCCATCTTATATGGGTGTAGTTCATGGCACCTCAAAACAATTACAATAGTATCATCACAGATCACTGATCACAGATCACCATAACAGATATAATAATAATAAAGTCAAAATATTGCCAAAATGCATGCGACACAGACACAAAGTGAGCACATGCTTTGGAAAAATGGCACCGACAGACTTGCTCAGTGCAGGGCTGCAACAATCCCTCAATTTGTAAAAAGCACAGTATCTGCAACGTGCAATAGAGTGAAGCATAGTAAAATGAGGTGTGCCTGTGTATGCGTGTGTGTGTATGCATATGAATGTGTGTCTATGTGTCTGTATGTGTGCATGTGTTTGTGTGTGTGTGTGTGTGGAGAGACAGAGAGAGAGGAAGAGAGAAGGCAGGAGAGAGAAGTAAATAGGATAAAAGAAGAAAGCCAAAAAATGCAGACAGATAGGCTCCAGGACCTTAAGCCTATGTCAACTGCTTTTAGTTATGGAATACGCTATCACCATATAATCATATAGGTTGTATCTACCTGATGCCAAAGCAATTCATCAATTTCACCAAAGCAAGTACATCCAAAAACTAAAAAGATAGGCAAAATTCTATGTGGTCAAAACGGTCTCTGCCGAAGAAGTCAACAGAGCTCACACAGACATCGACTCCCTTTCCCATCCCTCATTCCCACAAGAACCTTCAACCTTTCTGGGGTTAGGTCTGCCCTCCTCTAAGGTAGGTGACACAGGACTCCGTGCAAAACAGTAGAGGAAGGTGATTGGGATTCCTAACATGCCACAGAGTTGCCTAAAGCCCACACCTGAGTAACAACATTTAAGGGATATTTTTGCAAATTTTGATAACCACATTTAAAGACTTAAAACAACAGCAGCAACAACAAAAGAACTCTGTTATTGATTACCATATTTTAAAATATTTTCCTGGTCATCTTCCCAAACATCTTGACCTGGTTTTCCTTTACGCTCCATTTCTTCCATAGCAGTTCTCACTTCTCTGACCCCAGTTTTTATTTCTTGAGCTGAAAAAATGTCTGAGACAGAGGCTTTGTCCCTGTCCATCTCATTTCTTCTTGATGTCATGTACTCTCCATCCTTCCTCGCTTTTCCCTCATCCTTCCTCAGTTCTCTTTTCTCAGTGCTCTTTTCTTTCCGAGGTTTTGGTAAAGATGTTTTTTTATCAAGGCCCATTGCAATAATGCACCTATGAAAAATATTAACATAAAATGTTTATTAATCCTTATATATATATAGCGCACAGTGGAACCTCAAAGCTTTTTAAATCACTTATTTCTTATTCTACTAAGAGATGACACAAAAAATATTTTTATTACAGTATACATAGGTTAATTAAAAATAAATTATTTTCTCTTTATTGATACTAAAATCTTGTAAATGAACACAAAAAATTCTTAATAATTGTGCCCACAATAATAAACAAGAAAGAAAACAACTCGTCAACCAACAACTATAGTGTCAAACTAAAATTTGTGCCTTAAAGTACATTTTTAGCCTTATAACAGTCATATGTAGATATAGATACATAAATAGATAATTTTATATGTGTTTATAGATATATAAATATATATTTTAATTCTTTAAATGAGAATTATGTGACAAAAGAACATTCAGGTTTATAAACACAGGAAAGCTGATATAAAAATAATCAGAAGAGAAAAATGCTATTCAGTCTTTGATAATTTATTATTCCAACAACACAACAACAAAAGACTTACTTACAAGACTCTAAATAAATAGGATTGATTTTTTAAGAAACATATACAGTCAAATGTTGTTCCATCCTTTAAGTAACTCATGAGTCTGCACCCTTATTTTAATAGTACTGCCATTATTGCTTTTAGAACGGCCTTTTGAAGCCTGCATTACAATCTTCTGGTGATTTTTTACTGGCAATAAGCTTTTGTTCCTTGAAAATGGCAATAATTTACAGAGGTTACAAAGTCATTCCAAGTCAAATCTTGTGAACCATGCACATAATCTGAATGCATTATGACATTAAAATTTTTTTAAATCAATTATAATAAAAGTAATGTGAACAAATTATCCTCTATACCTTTTTTCTATCTCTCAAGTTAACATCAAAATAAGAATTCCAATAATGGTAATATATACATTAATAACACCAATGATTATGATAATAATAAGATTATTAAGCACTCCCTTTGTGCCAAGCTCTTCGCTGGGTACTCTATATCCATTGTCTGAAGGAATTCATTACCCCACAGACCAATACATTGAGAACTATCATCACCACTTTACAAATGAGGAAACTGAGGCTTAAAAGGTTCCAGCAGCCCAAGGTCACCCAGCAGGTTAGTGATGGAGCTGGACCCCAGCTCAACATCACCTCACACTGAAGCTCAACCATATTTTTCTATTCCAAGTGTAGCCCTGTAATTACTAGTTATGATATAACCAGCAAAGAGGACTAGTTACACAGACAAATTGTTACACTCTTGGGCTTACTACCAGAGATAATACTCATGCTCTCTCACTAGAAACTAACGCAATCTGGAAAAGTTTCCTGCAAGGCCTGGAGACGATCCATGACCCAAACAAAGTATCTGGAAGTTATCAGTCTCCACATTCCTCCTTCCTTAGCACCGCTTATGCCCCTGCTCTCCATACTATACCACTGTTGGAGAACTGAGTGGTTTGTACCAGGTGAGTGAAAAGGGATCAGAATGCAGTCAAGACCTGTCAGTCCAGGAAGAATAGGAATAATATATAAAATCTAAATCAAATCCAATGACAATTTCTTAAACTTAAGATTTCACTGAATTTGAGCCATCTCCAGCCTAGAAATAGCATAGGAATTGATCTTAATAAATTCTTCCAACGAGCAAATATGAGAACTGAGTTATATCACTTAACTTTTCAATATCTCATCATAAAATGAAGCTAAAAGGATTTGCAGTCAAAGTAACTATCAGGCTGTAAAATATGAGATAATAATAATATACTTATCTTGCCCATATTAAGCATGATAAATATTTCCTGACTGTAATGACGATGTGCTTAGCACATTGCTCTCCTTGAAATAAAGGTGTCATGAATCTTCACAGAATATGATGACTAGCAGTGCCTTCTGTTCAAGCTGCTCTTCCCTTATCAATGGCAACACCAAATGTATTGATTTGGAGCCCCTGATATGCCGTTACTTTTAGTTTATGTTGTGGCTACGTAAAGGCTTTGATGCCTCCCTACTGCATGTACAAATGTTTTACTGCCCATCTGCTGAGGAGAATTGGACAAAGAAAGTGAATAACATCTGTGCTCTCCCGTCACTGACTGCCTATTTGACTTCTGAATATAATTTGAGGTGTTGATTCTGATGACTAAAGCTCAAAGCAGGCTGCATTCTACTTGGTTAGGCAAGGCTTCTTCCTGTGTTTCACTCTAGCAATTAAAAATAACTACTATGCCTCTTCAAACAGCTCCCGTGATTGACAGGTGAGTACAATTGTGGAACTTCACACTTTGGAAGTGACCACTGCTCAGCTTTTCTTGTTTTCCAAGGCTCTTAAGCAGGTAATTCCTAATCATTTTTAGGTATAGAACTTCCTATTGTTTTATTTTACACCCACCCCCCGACATTTTCTCATTGTAAAAGTTCCAGGGACCAGTATTTTTTAAATGAATTAAAACTAATTTCACTTTGAATAAACTGGAGTAATTAATATATATTCCGTAAAATAACTAAAAGTATCATTATGGATGCAACAAAAAAAAAGGTTATGCAACATAAGTGCTAACAGTCTCCTCAGAGGTAGTTCTCAACTCTCACTGGAGTTCTGCAGCACCGGTGCCTCTGGAAGAGCCAAAGCAGCCTCAGGTGGGGACGAGACCAGACAAGCAAGCCTGCAGCACTTACCCTTCCACCCCCATCCTATTTAAACCATGCTGACTTGACTCTTACCTGGTCTACAGCAAAAATGAGTTAAATGACCTAACCACAAACAAGCAGATAGCATGTTTGGGTTGTACCTGGAAGGCAGTTCAGGTGGAACCTAAGTACAGCTGGCCATTGGTACTACACTGCCTTGGGCCATTCACTCTCCCACTCTCTCTCCTAAAACCTCCAAACCCTCCTCCCTCAGTCTTAACCTCTGCTGATAAATTTATTTCTTGTTGGAGAAAATAGAAACAATCAGCAGAGAACTTCTTGTTGGTCCCAGCACATCCACCAACTTACCTCTCTCTCTAGCTTGTATGCCCTCTTTCCTCCCATTACTATGGAAGAAACACTTCTCCCCTTCTTAAGGCTTACACCTCCACCTGAGCCCTGGATCCCATCTTCTTCAGTCTACTCAAGCACTTCCCCCCGTATACAATACTTCATCAATTTTTTTTCTTCTCTAGGGTATCAATCCTATCTATTAGCATACAAACATAACATCACCCATCTTAAAAACTAAAAAGTCCTATGGGTTCCTACACTCTCCCCCTCCTGACTACCATCCAATTACAAATTTTTTATAACAAAATCATTTTTAAAAGTTGTAGTCTCTGGCCTTAGTTCTTCTCCAATTACCTCTTAAACTCACTCCAATAAAGCTCACTTCCCTACTGCTCCACTCTAATAACTTGGGCCAAGATCACCAATAACCAACACACTATCAAATCAATGTTCAATTCTAAGTCTTCATTTTACTTAACATATCCATATGTTCACCCTGGTTAAATATGACCTTATTCTTCAAAGACTTTATTCATTTCTAAGGTTTTATTCATTTCTACTCTCTCTAGGTTCTCCCTCTAATCACTGGCTTTCCTTCTCATGCTGGTTCCCCTTTATCTCCCTTGCCTCTGAAATAGAGTGACATGGAGCTCATTACTCAGATATCTTCTCTATCTGCATTCAATTCTTAATCAATCTTATCCCATCCTATGCTTTAAATGCCGTTTATATGCAAAATATTCTCAATTCATGTCTCCAGCCTGTACCTCTCAACTGACCCCACATTCTTATGTCCAACTGCCCACTCAACATCTCTACTTGCCTATCTCATAGATGTCTCAAACTTAATGGCTCCAAAACCAAAACCCCTTTATTCTACCCCTAAAACTGCCTCTTCTACAGTCCCATCTTAGGTACATGTTAACTGGACATTTTTCCAGTTGTTCAGGCCACAAATTTTGAATTGTCTTTGACTCTTCTCATTATCTCATGCCCTGCATCCAATCCATCAGTAAATCCTGTAAGCTCTACTTTCAAAATGTACCTAGAACCCAATCACTTCTAACTCATTTCACCATTATCTCTTCTCTGGATTAAAGCAGTTTCCACTCTTTCTCCCATCCCTCTAGTTTATCTTTCCCATAGGAGTTACTGTCAAATAATGACAGGTCATTGCTTAAAACCTACCTTAGAGGCTTCCCACCCTTCTCAGAATAAAATTAAAGTCCTTGCAGTGACCTTCAGACTCCACATGACTTGGCATCATTGTCTATCTAACCTCATCTCCTACCTCATTGTTCTTTTCCTTACTTTTGCTCTGACCATATACTAGCTTAGACACACCAAGCACGTTCCTGCCTCCCGCCCTCTCTATATGCTTTTCCTCTACCTGAAAAGCTATCTGGAGGAAGAGACTTTCTTTTTCCTGATATCTGTTCAAAGACATTCTATCAGAGAGGCCTTTCCTGACCATCCTACACATATAACACACACCCTTATGACCCTCATGTCCCCTCGCTCCCCGTATCTCCCTGACCCTGTTTTGTGTTCATCATGCTAACTATCTGACATATATTAACTGGTTTATCGATATGTTATCTGCCCTTCCCCCATTAGAACAGTTCCATGGAGACATGTACTTTAGGTGGTTCACTCCTGTGTTCCAGCTTGTCATCTAGACAACTGTCTATGAGAACTTTCAGAAAAAATGAAAGAAAGCCCACAAGCAAGACTTTTAATTTCAAACCGAACATCCAATATGCGAGCTGATAACAGCAAAAATTGACCTTTTATCATACATTTTGTTATATAGGAGATTGAAACCAGGGTGATGAGAATTAAAACTGGGCCATACCATCATGCAGGCACGTCTAATATGCATAACCTGTTATATTCAACCACGTAAGTCAGATGCTTGGCACACGCTTCAGGGTTCAGCCCTAAACCAGTTCCTCAGAGGAATGCGAAAAAACAAAAACCCAAAACCCTCCTTCTCTCCTTCCCTTCAGAAATAGAATTTAAAGCAGTATGAGGAAAGGGAGAGATAGAAAGTAGAATAATTTAAAATGCCACCAGCTTTTATCTGTTATATAGTACATCTGGAAATCCGATTTATATCTTATCATTTCAAATACAACACTCAGGGTTGTAATAAACAACCCTTAACTTACATATTTTAGGCTCAGCTATATTGATTTATCTTAACAAATTGTGCAGACAAATGCATTAGTAAAGCATTAGAAGAAAAATGTAACAAAACTAGCCCTCTACCAAAGGACAGTTGTTTCCATACTTGTAGCAAGGAGATGATTTCTCAACACACACAAATCCAAAGTATCCTCGTTTGCCCCCAAGTCTGGAACCTTTTCGGTGCTTGTATTCACAGCAGGAGCTTAACCTATTCACCTGCATCCCATTGAGGAAAAAGGTGAGACTGAAGGGGAAACCATGGTGCCTTTTGGAAATAAACTGAAAGGTCTCTGGAATTAAAAAAGAAATATATTAGTGGAATCAACTAACATCTTCAAAGTTACATTTTTCTATTAGATAAGTACAATATTATGATCTAGATCATCTTTTAATTTAAGGACAATTTTTAATCATAAAAATGTATTCTATTACTTTTATTTGTAATAAATACTCCAAGTCTTTATAAAACTCCTTGATTTGTAATAAAATAACAATATGTAATATTATATGAACACTTACTATGACCAGGCATTATGCCTGATTATCTTCGATATGTTGTTTTTCAACAATCACATGAAGTGGAAATATTTCTATCACTAGTTTCTAGGTGAGGAAATGAAGGCTTAGAGGAGGTTAGTAATTTACCCAAGATTATATAGTAAGTGGGAGAGTTAGAATTTGAATCCAAACATCTCTCTAGATTTCAAGTCTCTATTTTGTTATGCTATCTGTTAATAAAGTACTTGACGACAAAAGGCTACTCTGAGCTAAGTAATGCTTTTTAAAAATTTTTGTATTTTTCGTTGTGACTTTAAATATCCTAATACACATATGAATGAAGCAATTATTTATCTCCAAGACAAACTCAGTTCAGTTTAGATTTGAGATTCCCTTCTTTCTGCCCCACCCACCCAAAAGTCCCATCAATAAATTAAGAACCACTGCCTAAAATTAATAGCTTATAATCATTCCAAGTCTTTATAATGCTCTTTGAAAAGGTCCCATCCTAGAGGTTCTAAACCCTAAGTCTGATAAACCCTATTCCCTACAGAGTGACTCAAAATCCTGCTTCTCATGAACACTTCTTATGTCACTTCCTACAAAAAAAAAGGAGCTTCACTGGACTGTTCCACTTCTAACAATAATAGAGTTAACAATTTTCTCCTCTCTACTATGTACATATTTTCTATTGTTGCACTTACCATAATGCATTAAAATATAGCTACACCAGTGGTTTTCAAACTTTAATGTGTACCAGAATCACCTGGAGGGCTTATTAAAACACAGATTGCTGGGCCTCACCCCAGAATTTCTGATTCAGTGGGTCTGGGGTAGGGCCCAGGAATTTGCATTTCTAACAAGTTGCCAGGTGATGCTGATGCTATTGGTCTAGGGACAGGTACTTCAAAAACCCTGATCTAGATGTTTGCTGCCCTGTCTATTTGTGGAAATCTATGAAGGCTGAAGCTAGTCTTATTTAGTTTCCCCAGGTCCAAGGGCAATGGCATAGAAGGTTTCCCTCAAATAATTAGTGAATTATTACTATAAACTATTTCTTTCACAGCCATGCAGAAATACTGTGCATACACCACATTTTGCCCCCAAAAGTATCTCTAAATCAGATGCAATTCATTCTAAAGAATAGAGTTATTAAAAAGGTAATTCTATCATTTATACCTTAGTATTTGTGATATGAAAGTAAACAAACTAGGAAAGAGAAAACTGAAAAAATTGGTGTCTGGGGAAACTAAGATACAAGTCCACTTGTCTTAATGATGAATGAACTCTTCAAGTGGTGACTAGAAAGCAAGTCTGACAGCTTTCATTACAGAAACTTGAATCCTGCATCCATGTAATATGATCCATTCTGCTGCAGTATCACGCCCCATAACTCCCTAAGTACCAGTCCAGGAAGAGAGTGCAGTCAAGGAAATCCCAAGATTGGGCATAGGAAATCAACTTCTACATGTGACTGCCCTTCCATTTGATGCCCATGTAGCTGGAGAGCACACTCAGCTATTACTCCATTTTGTTCTTTTTGTTTTAGGCTATTGAACAAGAATTGACAACCTCTGCTTTTACTCCTTTGATAAGTATTTTATAATTTTATATTTTTTAAAATATGGTGACACCTCCCAACCTTGACTAGATGGTTTCTTCATGGAGTAGTGGGAAGAATATAGACCAGAAATCAGAAGACTTTGTTCCATGGCCCAGCTGAGTGTCCCTTGGTGAGTTATTTAACTTTGTTGCATTTCCAAATTCTCATCTATAAGATGGAGATGGGGGTAGGAGACTGTGTCCTAGTCTATTAACTTCACAGAGCAGTCTTAAAGATTACATAATGTACAAATTAGAAAGCATTTTATAATGCTTGTACAATAGTAGTTATTTATTGTTCACCGATGGTCAGCAGGACTATTTTAGCCACTGAATAGAAACAAAAATATTGAAAAATATCCAATTTGGTATCCTCTCTCAAGAAGTTATAATTGAGCAGGAGGGGCGAAATTAATATACCAGACTTCTGGAGTGAGGTAATCAAATCCTGTCCCCTTAAAATGTTATCTCTAGAAATGGAACAAACACTTAACACAAACTGAGCAGCACTTATTATGAAAAATGATTGAATTTTAGGTAAATAGTAGGAATCTGTGACATGCTTGCCTGGGACTACTCTCACCCCCCTCCACCTGCCACTACCTCCTCACAGCAGTTCTAATAGGGTAGGGCAGGCCATAAATTACCAGCAGCTTCATTGTCAGTTGGGGCTGACTTGCTCTGGAGCAGAAGATGAAAAACTCAGGGCCTGTGGCATTACCAGTAATAAGTAGCAATCTCGGAGCATGCTAACAGGAAAGGTCAGAAGTTCTACTAGCCTGACACTATAGTTCTCATTAAGGCAAGCAACAGGCCAGTGGACTAACCAGAAATTTAATAGGGAGATATAAGCAATAAGGCAGTCATAGAGGCATTCAGTAATTTCTCTACATATCCCCAGCTAACTGGAAGCCTATTCCTATATCTCCAGGCCACTAGGAACTTTTTCACCTATGCATGGAGGAAACATAAGGCAGCCTGGTAGAAAATATTTATAAAAGTTGGAGCAAACTTGAAAACCGAACTTCAAATGGATTCAACCCACTCTAGTGGGTTGAATCATGTCCTCCAAAAATTCAGGACCACCCAGAACCTCAGAATGTGAATTTATTGTAAATAGTATCTTTACAGATATAATTAATGAATGATAAAGCAAGATCATCCTGGATTTAAGATTTGCCCTAAATTCAGTGACCTATGTTCTCATAAAAAGAGGAGAGGAGACACACAGAGATACCTGAAGAAGAATGCCACGTGAAGACAGAAGCAGAGATTGGAATGATGGAGCTACAAGCCAGGGAACGCCAAGGATTCCCAGGAGCCACAAGGAGTTGAAAGAGTTAAGGAAGGCTTCTCCCCCCAGAGCTCTTCAGGGAGTGTTGGTAGGGACCGACACCTGGATTATAAACCTCTGGCCTCCAAATCTTAAGAGAATAAATTTCTGTTGTTTTAAGCCACAATTTGGGGACATTTGTTATGTTAGCCCCAGGAAACTAATGTACTCCCAAACAGATTCATTAGTAGTAAATGGAGGCGTCACTGGTTCAAGGTATTTAAACCCAGCCTCTGACAAACCACTGGATGATCACTAAACTATGAAGGCCCAGACTAAAAAAACTAAAATTTTCTTTAAAATCTGAGCCAAAAATCATTGACTGTACACCAGGGTGATGGGGGACTGAATTTCACAGATTTATTCTAGATAAGTTACAAAAAAAATTTAAAAAAACAGCAACAACCTTTCATAGGGAAAAGTCAGAATCCAGAATTCATAGTAGCTTTGGCAGCTTCAATACCCTATATAAAATATCGAATTTTCAATAAAAGCCCTAAAGACATGCAAAGAATCAGGAAAGTGTGACCCATTAAGAAAAAAAAAATCAAAACTATTCCTAGGAATTTAATCAAGAGAAATGACAACATACGTCTACACAAAAACTTGTATTTGTACATTGATAACAGGATTCTTTTTAATAGTCCCAAACTGGAAGTAATACAAATGTTCACCAGTCGAGGAATGAATTTTAAGAATATGTACCAAATATATCCATATCATGGGATATATTCAGCAATATAAGAAGAGAGCAATTATTGATAGACAATACAAATGCATGACTTTCAAAAACATCATGCTAAGTGAAAGAAGCAAGACCAAATACTACCACTGTATGACTTAATTTATATGAAATGTCCAGAATAGGAAATGTGTAGAGTTAGAAAGCAGAATCGTGGTTGCCTGGGGCTGACAATGAGAGTAGGAACTAACTGCCAATGGGCACAAAAAAACTTTTCAAGGAGATGAAGATGTTCTCAAATTGGTTTGTGATAATGGCTGCACAACTCTGCATACTTCCTAAAAGTCATTGAATTACACACTTACACTACATAAATTTTATGGTATTTAATTTGTATTTCAATAAAGCTTTTTTAAAAACTACATATATATGTATAATAAGTAAAAGAAAAGTAAAAAAAAAAACAGTTAATATAGTTCAGAGTACAATGAAATGCTTTGGTTTTCAGCGTAGACTGAGAGCCATGGTCCCTCGGGATAAACCAGAGTAGAAGTCAGCTGAGCCAGCTGCACAGCCTTAATCTGAATCCTAAAAGATAGGAAAGATTTGAATTTTAAAAAGAGGAAAGAGAGAGCATCCAGACAAAGGAAATAGAACAACCAAAGGCAAGACAATAGCATGAATGGGACACCACAAAAAGCTGTGTTTGGGGAGTCATGAGGAATGCAAACAGGTACAACAGGATCAGGTTATTAAAATACTAGAAAATGGGGCAGAAAAGGAAGAAATTAAAAGAAGGCCAGAAAAAGAATGTTACTTCATTATTGGTGTCCACATGAACCCAAGAGGCCAAGGTTTGTCTTGTTTGAAAGGATAAACATGGCAAATAAAAATGTCTATGAAGAAACTGTACTCTTTACAAGTAGCAGGAAATATTCAATGACTTCATAGGTATATATAATAAACAATCAACTTGTAGCTTGAACTCTAAAATCAAACTGCAAGACATCATGATTTACTATGAGAATAAACGATCCACTTGCCACACTCCTAAATAATTAATTTTATTATTATTTCAAGTGGAGAGGCAACACAAATTAATAAATGCCACATTTTAATGAGTTTACTGCTCCAAGAATAATATTAAATGCCATCTTTTTTTCTTTTAATAGAAATCTTCTAAAAACCTATTCACATTTCACTGAATCATGTATAGCTTTGATTTGTAGAAAGGGCAGATTCTTTTCAGTTCAACTAACTACTAAGATTGCTGAACCCACAAGTCAATTCTGAGCCACCCAACTTTTCAATTTTGAACAATTATATTCTTGGCAATCAAGAGTAAACTGAGATGAAATTATCATGCGGACAGGATTCAATTATTTAAGTCCCCACTCCATCCTATTAATCAAGACTGTCCAATGCCATAACAAAAAGTTCTAGCACCGATATGCATGCAAAATAAACACAGAGCCAAGTAACACCCTTTCTCCCACAACCTTTGGTTTTGCGCACTCATCAAGAACGTATATTGCCTACCAGACAATCATTCAGCTAAACTTCATTTTTTTTTTCCAGCAGTCAAATAGACATTATATATACATTTTGTTGAATGAAGTGTGATCTAAGATCCAGGGCAATTTTCATTATGTCAATTCCACTTTTAGCCTTAGCTAATTTTGCCATTCTCCTAAATTAATAGCTGAAAGTTATACTTTTAAAAAATAAGAATGTGTATCTATACCACTATTATTAGGGTTTCACAGTCATATTATGAAAATGTAGGAAACTGCTACTGAGAATAGCTAATGAGGCTGCACAGAACTGAGCAGGGCCTTGCACCTAATCAGGGGCCAGGGTCTGCTCTTGACTCTGCCCAGAGTGTGACCTTGGGGAGCTGTTCTACCTATGAATTCATCTCCTCTTCCTCATCTACAACATGGGAGATACAAACTCTGGAGTGCTAGGACAAAATGAGACAAAGTAAATTACATTTCTACCAAATATCTAAAATGGGAAAAATAATTTCTAGCATGACTGAGCATCATATAATGTTTTAAGTTAAAACTAACATTCAAGTGTTTACTCTATTTTTATGTCAGGAAGTTTTAAATATGTAATTCCTATATATGTAGTTACAATTTCTCTTTAAGGACTTGAAATTTTTAAAATTAATACTCACTGTTTTTGATTGATGAGGGAAATCAGAAAGACCAAAAGTAAAAATTCCATGTTTGCCCCCAACTCTTCCCTTAATTCTTAAGTCTATTTTAAGACTACCCAAACATAAATATTTCTTTTAATTAGTAAAAATAATATTACTTTCTAAACACAGTTTCTTAAGCAAGGAAGTAACAAATGTAATCCTATAAACTCTCTTTTCATTGCTGCTCCTCTGAACTAAATGTTGAATAAATACACTACAGTATAATTTGTAAAAACATATACTGGATATAATAATTATGCTGACAAACATGGATTTACAATCAAATGAAAGCAGAAATGTACTAAAAAGTTATTTAGCCAAAGTCGGCACCAAGTTATTTAGGTGTGATTCACCCTGAAGTTTATTGGATTTGTGATTTTATCTCAACATACCTCTAAAGAACAAATTGCCAATCTGGTACTTTTCTCTTAGAGAAATGCATGATATAATTCACTATGGCAAGCCAAATAGTTAACTTGTAATTTGGGGGACAGCTTATTCATGCAACATTTTAATGATCATATATCTTTATCCCCAAATTAATCTGTTACCAGGTTAAATCACTCCAAATCCTTTCTTCCACAATCTGCAAGAGTAATTGCTGTTTCAGTTTCAATCACGGAGCAGTAAATTTAGATTTACTTTTAGGCAGCTGGTTTATAAGTCCCTGGATATGCATAATTTCATAAAGTGATTGAAGTCATTTTGATATTATATCAACAACAGCTTATCTATAGCATCAACTCCAAGCAATTAAAACAAATTAACGTTTTATGTGTACCTTTCTCAAGTAGTTTGCCTTTGTAGACACAAAGATTTTCCCCACCACAGTGCTGTTGATAAACTTTTATTTCATCTCGGAAGTCTGGGTTATCATAAGATAGGTGTACATTTTTCCCCAAATAGATCATTGTAATAGCTGCATTACTATGCGGCGATGTTTTATAAATACTTCTTGAATCCTAAAATAAACAAAAAATGAGGTTTATTAACTAATTACTTTCTAATCAAAGTTCTCATTCTCACATGACATTATAATATAAAGAATTAAAAAGGCTACTTTTATGTACCTACCAACAAAACCTTTATAAAGTGGCAATTTACACACTGCAAAAAAAGTGAAGCCCATTACAAAATAAATCCTTCTAACATAATCCTTCTATAACATATACCTTTTGGCTTTATATTTTTAATGTAAATACTAGGTATTCAGACAAAGTGTGTCTTTTTTATTTTAAGTGTGTATGTGTTACATACATAAAACGTCAATAATGCCAAGAGGAAACTGGTTTTGGTTTTTTTAGCTGGTTCTCAAATAAAAATTCAAACAAATGAATTAAATAAATATTGGTGACATCATTTGGTTCTAATTGGAATTGACACTGATTATGATTTAGCAATAGTTTTTGTAATCGAATGCTTTATCTTTGCAGGTGAACGCTGACAACATCTCCTTCCCTGGGCTTATTCCATCTCAGAGGAAGATACACACATTTGATTCCTTCTACGGTCACTCTGAGGATTAGGGATCGTGTATGTTATGAGCCTGGGATTATCCAGATTCATGTAAGGCATTCAGTTCAATGAGAAAAGAATAATATTGTTAAAATTGTTTTTAATATCAAAACAATATGCTCAACAAAGTCTTAAAAATTACCTGATAAGCCTATCTGATATTCTATGGCATTGCCCAATTTAAATTATTTATAAAATATGCAATAAATTTATATGCCAAAAAGTAAATGAAATGTCTCAGGCATTGCTTCCTAACTGATAGTCTGAAGTGTTTTCATAACAGTGAATGAGTATAGTGTTAGTCTCACCTCTAAGAGGAGGAGGAAGCAGGAAATGGAAAAGGAGGAAGAGGGAAGAGGCAGAGAAATAGGAAAGGCTGGGAGGGTCAAGAGACATTAAGAAGGCTTCGTGAGAACATTACAGACCTTTAGAATTAAGAGGCCAGGCTTTGCTTCTCATCTACTTCACTTTTCTGAAAATCAATTTTTAGCTAAAAGAAAAATATGGAAAGACTGACTTTCAGTGAATCCAAGGCAGTTATTTGAGTTTGATTTCATCGATTATGGATGCATGAGGAGCATGCATTTTTTTAAGAATAACAAAGCTGCAACAAAATTTTTTTAAGGAGCTACTAAAATATTTCCATCCCTAAAACCATCCCCTTCCACCTCACAGGATATTTTTTATTCAATTCTATTGCTCGGAAGCAAAAACCAGAGGAAATAAATCTGATGAAATGAAATTCTGCAAACAGTCTGAAAAGTATAAATAGGGAAGAAAATCCAAGAGTTAAAATTCAAGCAAATTGCCCTGCCTATTGGAAATAAGAGCTCCCAAATAGAGAGATAATCAACAGACATATTTTAGGGGCATCCAGAGCTGCAAAGGTAAATCAACACACTGGATAATTCTTTGCAGATTAGAAACATCTCCCTGAATCACAGTTGAAGCAAAGGGATGATGGTAGGCCTGGCTCCTACTTGCAAAATCATAATCTCATGTTTCCTCTTGCCCGAGCAACTGTGGAGCTGTGACACCCACATGTGCAACCCACTGCACAATCAGCAGACCTACAGCAAATCCGGCTCCAAGCTGTGGCTAGCACATTTAATGAAGTGATTGATTAAATAAAAGCATCTCCCTTTTGTTAAGCAATACTTTCTAAAGTGGCATGGATTTAGAGGTAGGCCTGTGGGCTTCCAGGAGATAAGCACTATAAAAATACAAGGTAATAATAATGGGATTAGTGTGGAATAAAGACCTGCATCATATGTAGGAAATGAGAAACTAGAGAAAGAAACTTTAAAAAGTAAAATAAAGGGAATGTCAGCCCTTCACCCTTTTCATTTCCTCTTATTCATATTTTTTTCTGCTAAAGCATATTTCTGATAGTGACATCTCTTTTCTCTTGAGTTTAGTTATTTCATTCTCTTTTTAAAAAATATTCTCCAATTATTGCCACCAAGTAAACTTTCCTGGGTTCTGACAGGAGGCCCACGTGACAGCTCATTATTAAATACATGCACTAGGAACCAAACAATTGTTTCTTTCCGTTGACCAAATTGCCTCTATACTTAACATCTTGCAAGGTTATAATGACCTCAGACAGATGAAACTTTAACAGGGTTTCACAGCCCTTTCTGCTGTCCTTGAGCAAGTATCAAAATCTTCCATGAAAAGTCAGTTCCATTTCAAGAACAAGAACAAGTCCTTATACCCCTATACAACTAAGGCTTATCTTTCTGATTTTCTTTCTCATTTTTTTCATATTTCTCAGGCAAGAACAATCTGAGCTGACCAATAAACAGCAAGCCCATTGAGGGGTTAACCAGTCACCCATTATAAATTTGCAATATTTAGCATTCCATTGATATACTAAGTTTTCACTGGGATTTCTTTTATCCCTGCCCAGGCCTGTGTGAGGAGTAAGTTAAAGAGGCAGTAGAGATATCAATGTGCCTGCTCTTGTCGAAGTGTTGGGCAGCAACTCCTCTCCTTCCACTTAAGCCCCGGTGAATTCTGGACATCATAAAGTCCTACCTGGATCCCTGCAATAGTAGGGTGACCATAGAATTTAGCATCCAAACTGGGACAAATAGAGAAAGAAATGTTACTAGTAATTATTGTAGAGGGAAAAAAGAGCAGAAATTTGAACTGTTTCAGGAAAACTGGGATGTATGGTCACCCTACTAATTAGTCTCCCCACTTCTAGTCTAATATGGCTCAAAATATCTCCCACCCTGGGTATCAGAGTGCATTCCTCTCTCCCAGTAGATAAGGGTGGTGCCTACTGATCTTTATGCCCCCCAGGAGTCTTGCCAGTGCTAACACCTAGTAAGGACCTAATAAACATTGATCTGACTGGACACAGACATGGAACAATGAGGTATTCTACAGTTCGTTCTTTGCTGAGACAAAACGTACAGTAAGTTGGCCCCGCCCTAAAGTGGACCCTGTCTACATTTATAGGAACTCAATAAAAACTGATTCACAGTGTCCTATTAAATTAAACAGCAACTTTGGTGATTATTCTTTGATAAAGGCTGATATAGAAGCCAGACTGACAATAAAAAGCAGCAGTCCCCATATTGACGCCGGTGGCATCAGAGAGAGAAAAGCTGATACAAGCCAGAGGAAGAGAGTTCACATCCTAAAGGCTACGAAAGCAGCTGGTTGTCATAAAAACCTCTTCTCACTGCGCTCGATGGTTTCTTCCCTTTCTCTTCTCTTTCCTGCTGGTTTTGCCTTGTTTTCTCCTCCTCCCTCCTTTGCTTTTAGTATGCTTTCTCCTTTCAGGTTCCTCTTGCTCATTTTTCTTAACACCGTATGACCCATACCTTGTGCTTATTCCTGACATGCCCAGAAGCTCTGCAATCCTTCTAAAGGCATCAGAGCTCTAGATTTTGAAGATCTGCTTGTCCTATTCCTTCCCATGGAAATCATAATAAAGGCTCTTGCCCACATTTTCCTCCCCACTCCTTCTGCTTTCTAACCTACCCTGGTGCTTCCTTGTGTGGTGCTGCATGAGATGGTGTGATGGTTACTTTTATCTGTCAACATAGATTGGTGGGTAAACATTATTCTGGATGGAACTCTGACTAACGCAAGTGGTGTGCCCCCTCCTCTTGGGAGCCGTGAGTAACAGACTATCTTTTCAATGGCGATTGTCTCCTAATCTGTAGGTCTCAGCATACCTGAATAATAATAAATCCCACATTTTAAAATAGCCAGGTGGAAGAATATACCTGATTTTATTAGGAAAGGGGTAGCCAGTGAAGGTGTTAAGCACTGGAGGAGCATGTTGGGAGCTTTTCTGCAAAGTTTAATTTAGTATCATTGTGAGAATCTACCAAAACTGAGATGATTTTGCTTACTCTTTTTTTCCCCTTCTTGCTTTTCACCCTCAGCTCCCTGTTTCTATCTGCTAACTTCCTACTCGTTGTTCAAAGCCCATTTCAAATGCCACTTTCTCTCTGAGGCATTCTCTAATCTCCTCAGTCAGAACTAGTATTTCTTTCCTCTGTGTTCCCATTGTGCTTTATTTAGATCACAGTGATAGTACTCATCACAATGTATCATAGTTAATTGTATATATTTCTGTCTCCCTTGCTAAACTGCAATATTTCTGAGAACAAGGATTTACTTTTACCCATCTTGGTAACCTTAGCTGATTATCGTCATAATCAATAAAAGCTAGAATGAGCTATTTGTTCATTTAGAGGCAGGACCTAAGTATAAAGATGATTGCAATAGTCCCATTAAGAGTTAGTCAGCAAGCCCTTGAATTAGAGATGTAGCAGTGAAAATGGAAAAGAATTATCAGGTACACGAGTCACTGTCAAGGTGCAATCTAGAGCTGTGCTATCCAAGACAGCAGCCATTTGCTCCATTTGGCTGTTGGGCATTTGAAAGGTGGCTCATTCAAATATGATGTGTTGTAAATATAAAATGCTGAATTTCAAAGACATAGTAAAAAAATATTCAATATCTCATTGAAATTTTTCATATTGATTATATGTACAAATAACATGTTGGATATAATATAATTAAATAAAATATATTATTAAATTTGTTTTGTATGGTTCTCTTGACCTTTTTAATGTAACTATTAAAAAATTTAAAAATTGCACATGTAGCTTGCCTTCTCTTTCTACTGGACATCTCTGATCTAGAGGGCTTAGCAATTAACTAGATGTGTGATGCAGAGGGAAGAAGAAATTCTAGATTCTGAGACCAAATTACTGGTGCTTTAAAAGAAATAAGGCAATTGTATGGAGAAGCTGGCTTAAGTTGTAACCATGTCAAAGTTGAGACATGGTTGAGACTGCCTATCAGTCAGGCATCTGAAATTGCACCAGGCTCATTTGGAGCCTAAGAGGTGGTTATGGGGCTTTGATGGGATATCGGAAAAGCCCTAGATTATCATCATAGTTGGAGAAGCTTTCTGCACTCTCTTTTCAAACACATATAAGAAATAAAAACAAACTTTGTTATTTTTAATAGATAAACATAACCATTTAGCAGGATCTTATTTGAAAGCCTGTATTTTCACATTTATAGAAGCTATTTATGGGACTACCCACATTTTCAGTAGGCTTCTGTGTAGTGTAGGTGACTAGTAAGATCAAGGTCTCTCAATCCTGAGTGGGAACATTAAAGTCTGGAGGTGCCTAAGGGAAACTTCAGTGCAGAATCTAACTAATCTCAAAGATTCTGTAAATGCAGGATAAACCTCTGAAGGTGCTGGAACAAAACAGGACAAAGCAACAGGGTCCAGAGGTGACTGTGAATCCTGTCACCTTGTTATTTGGCTCCACTGATCATCCCCAGAGGCACAAATCACAGAAGCCAGGGACCATGTTGTTCGATACATTCATAGAGGAACAGGTGATGGGCTACCAGCAAGCCATACTTCACTGCCTTTTACCTCGTTCTCTTCTTCCTTTTAAGAGCCTTTGAAGGATGCTTTGGTGGGTAGTAGTCATAAAATGAAAGAGTGAATTTAATGTGTAAGTTAGTCACAAGAGCCATCTCCCCTTCAATGAATCTTTTTTATATCTAAATAAAATAAATTCAAGTACTAATGTAAAAGTACATGACTCTCCCCACTGAGCTGATTTTACTCTATACTACAGGACCCAGGGCTAGAGTCAAATCCAAGAGACATCTAGCAAACTGTCAAAAGCATGTGGAAAGATGACTACATCTTGAATAGAAATGTCAAGGCTGACACCTATGGTGATGGCTAGATTTAGGGGTGAAGACAAAGAAGAGTCACAAAGAAGTAAGACAAGTGGTAAAGGGAGTAGCAAAGAACCATAACAGTAGAATGTCATGGAAGGCAAGAGAAGAAAGTTTTAAGGAAGAGGCAATTAATAGCATACAATACTGCTATCAAAGAAAAATCACGATAAATAGAAAATACAAACTAAGATGGTGGAAGTAAGTCTAATATACCACTATGTAAAATAAATGTAATTGACAAAACTCAACTTATTAATGGAATGGAGATTCTCATATTGAATTTAACACAAATTACCCACATGCTGCATAAACACATTTAAACCCTAAAGCTTAAGCCTAAAGACACCAAAAGGCTGAAAGTAAAAGGAACACACACACACACACAAATATGTATACATAGAGTTGACACTTGAACAACGTGGGATTGAACTGCATGGGTCCACTTCTATGCAGATTTTTTCAATAAATATATTGGAAATTTTTTGGAAATCTGGAACAATTTGGAAAAACTCACAAACTTCATAGCCTATAAGTATCAAAAAATCAAGAGAAAGTTAGGTCTATCACGAATGCATAAAATATATGTAGATACTAGTGTATTTTATAATTTGCTACCATAAAAATATACAAATCTATGATTAAAAAATTAAAATTTATCAAAACTTATGCATACAAACACATACTATACATGGAACCATTTGCAGTCAAGAGAAATGTTAACAAACATAAAGATGGAGTATTAAATTGTAACTGCATAAAATTAACTACAGTATATACTATACTATTGTAATAATTTCCTAGCCATCTCCTGTTGCTATTGTCGTGAGCTCAAGTGTTGTGAGCATCCACTTAAAATGCCATGTGACACTGATCATCTCTGTTTAAACAATTCATCTCTCTAGTAAATTGTTTATCACAGTAAAAAGTGATTTCTCGTGGTCCTTGTGTATTTTTCATTGTGCTTAGTGCAATATTGTCACCCTTGAATAACATCATAAGATCCACACCAAGTGCCACTAGTGTTGCTGGAAGTGCTCCCAAGAAGCAGAGAAAAGTCATTTCATTACAAGGAAAAGTTGAATTGCTTGGTATGTACGGTAGACTGAGGTCTGCAGCTATGGTCGCCCTCCATTTCAGACAGAAGATTCATCTTGTAAACAGATGACATAAACTTACGTCATCATAAATATAGCACTCTACTATAAATGTATTTTCTCTTCTTTATGATTTTCTTAACATTTTCAATTAATATTTTAGAAATTTTTACAATTTCTCTTCTTTCTCTAGCTTACTTTAAGAATACAGTATATAATATATAACATATAAAATATGAGTTAATCTACTGCTTATGTTATTGGTAAGGCTTACAGTCAACAATAGCCTATTGGTAGTTAAGTTTTGGGGGAGTCAAAAGCTATATGTGGACTTTCAATTGTGCAGGGGTTGGCACCCCTAACCCCTGTGTTGTTTAAGGTTCAACTATACAAACACACATACACACACACCAGTTAAATCCTAATTTAATCTAAATAAGGAGAAGCACTACTAGAAAAATAGATTTTAAGACAAAAAGTAGTGATAAAAAGGATCATTTTTAATAATAAAGGATCACTTCAGTAGTAAGATAAAATAATTCTAAACGTGAGAGCATGTAACAAGATTTTCTACACATTTACAAAACAGAATTTGGCATAATTACAAAGAGAAATTGGCAAATCCTTACTTAACAGAGAATGAATTATTGTGACAACTCAAGAACTAAGAGACCATGTAGACTAAAAAAAAAATGTAAGGATGTAAAAATATGAGTGACATAATTAAAATTTATCTATTGTACATTTATAGACTCTGATTCCAACATTTAAAGAATTATATTCTTTCCAAAAACTGAACATATATTAGCCCACAAAGCAAGTCTCCACAAATACCAAAGAATTAAAATCCTACAGAACAAGAATAAGATGCTTTTTAAAAGTAGCATTCAGTGAACACAAAAGGAGTTCTTAGAATTGAAATATGGCAGAAGAAAAAACTCAGTAGAATGTGTGGAAGATAAAATTGAAAAAAAACCTCTCAGCAAGTAGAACAAAAAGACAAAGAAGTAGAAAGTAGCAGAGAACAGCTAAGAATATTAGAGCCTCAGTCTAATAGTTCTAACATGCCTAAAATAGGAATTCCAAAAAGAGAACAGAAGTTTTAAAAAAAAAAAAGACCAAGTCAGACTGAAGCC
>VBSM01000529.1:54999630-55079767 GCA_008086735.1 Cheirogaleus medius
AAAAAAAAAAAAAAAGAAAGAAAGAAAAGAAAAGCAGGGAGACACTTAACATAGAATCAGCATGGCGGTTGCTCTGGGAAGGAGTAGGGGATGTGACGGGGTAGGAAATAGGGCCTCTGCAAAATATGACAGTGGAGTTCTACTTCGTGAAGAAGTCTTGTGGTCATGGGTGTTTACTAGATTATTGTTAACGTGTATTATACGTACAGATTTTAGACATTCTTATAGTTTAAAACATTTAAGTAAGTTAGTGGATATGGTAGATTCTGTTGCTCTGAATATTCACTGGGCCTCTCCGTGAGAAACTGATACTTTCTACTTCCTTGAAATCAGTCTTAGTCACAGACTCACTTTGCCAAATGGAATCCAAGTGTCAGTGACATGTGCCACTCCTGAGCCAAACCTTAAAAGCATTCCATGGTCCTGCTGTCGATGAGGCTAACACACCCCAGACCCCTCCATTCTGAGCTACTCCTGCAGTCCGGATCCCAGAATTGCAGCTGAACAACAGACAATAATGTAAGCAAGAAGTAAAGCTTTGTTGCAAACTAAGTTGCCTGGGGTTATTTGTTAGACTAAGCTCCAGTAAACTATTCTTCAAAGAACGTCTGCAGTGAAGAAAAGGAGAAAACAGAAGCCTAAGGTTACAACATGTGAGGAAAGGATTGGGTTACCCTATGTAAGTTCTGCGTGTGTTGAGAGGCAGAGATGAATAGCAGAGGAAGGCTGGAGTCCAAATTGGAGAGGAGAATGGCAGAGAGTGCACGGTACCACAGGCAGAGGAAGAGTATATAATCAAAGACACAGGGTAAGGTTGGACCTCAGGGAAGAGGGAAAGAACTCTCTGTCAAAGACAGCAATGAAGGGAGTGAATTCAGTAAAAACAGAGTTGAAGGGAGGAAATTCAAGCAAGCAAGAGGAAGATGGTCCCAAACGTTTGAGGGGGTTAGAAATGAGGACAGCTGCTGGGAGTGAGATGAGGACACAGGGTGTATAAGGTACCTGAGAGTAGGTTGGATTTGAAGAACCAGCATACAGAGTCTATATGCATGTTGGTACTTAACTCCCTGATGTTCAGTCAGTAAATGTTGACCCAGCTATTTGCTAGTAATCACAAAAGTTACATATAATTACTATTTTTGTATATTTCCATAATAAAAATGAAGAGATCTTTTGACTTCTTACTAGCCTGTATCTGTATAAAGTCCAACTGACCTTAGAATTATTTTCTTTTTCAGTATTTTGAGGAAATGAGTACAAAAAACTAAAATATGTTCAAAGAACATTGAAAGAAAAATTTTTCTAGGTATTACATAGAAATTTGCCATAAATCATTAAAAATAAACTTTAATAAAGTATATTATGTTTTTCAGATATATTTACGTTTCTAAATTTGTACAAATTAAATGCTAAGATATTTCCGATAACATGTGATTATGTAGGTAAATTAAAGGAAGTAAGTAATTTAGAAACAGATGTAGTTCAAATTAAATTTGACCATAAGATTCACTGACTCTTTTATTATCAACTGTGCTATTTGTTACTCAACTGAGCTACTCAAATCTTTGGTTTCAGATTCATTCAAGCTTATGATTATACTTACAAAATTATTATATTTCTTTATGCAAGGCATTTTGCATGTGATTTCCCTAAGTTCTTTTACTACAAATCTAGAAATCTAATAATGCAATGTAAGCTATGCTAAATTAATAAAAGAAAAATTTATTCCATAATCACCCTGGTAAAGAGAGGTTCTAAGCCATTTGGAGCAGTGGTTGGACGAAATGTTCTCCTTCTCCATGTTTCAGATCTATTTTCTCTTGTGATTTTTCCATTTGGGGGAGGAGGTGGAGGAGGAATAGGCATCATGTAACTGTTAATGTTTGGAAGTCGATATGGATTCATTCTCTGTGAATTGCCTGTGGAGTTCCTGAACTTCATCACTGCCTTCTTGCCCTGTAATCACATTTCATGACATAAGAACCAAGAAACAAAACCAATGACCCAATGTCACCCAAAATTAAAGACTAACCTGTATGATTGACATTGCATGCAAACACAACTGCTATCAATAGACAAACTCAAAACACTTCAGTCTGTTGAAATATGGCACTTTGTTGTATCCATAGCAAATTAAATATTCATAAATTTCTAACCTTATGTAGTATATTTTTTAACAAACATACAGTAATGGCACTTTGATAGTACTTTGGGGGATTTTTCCTCAACAATTGATTAAATCTATGGGGACCCTTACAAGTAAACAATTTAAAATCAAGGAATTTAAAGTGTTATACTTTCAAGCAGGGCTGAGTAGTCCACTTAGCAATGAGGAATTAGTACTTTTCTCATATTCTGATTTCATCCATCTGGGTGTTAGAATAGCTAAGGTTGGCAAGACTGTGAACAAACTGGTAATCTCATGTACTAATTAAAGTAAATTATTACAAACTTTATGGAGAATAAATTGGAATATTTATCAAAATTTCAAGATGTATACTCTTTGACTTAGAAATTCTACTGGTAGGAAAAAATTCTACACAGATAACTACACAAGTTCACTAATATAAATGTGTATAAGGATAACATGCACACATACATTTAGTCAAAACATCCAACAAATGTAACATCCTAAAAGTCCATGAATAGGAGGATATTTAAATTTTTCTTTGTTCATATAATAGAGTCTCACTAAGTATATAATGAATGATGTGAATCTATTTATCCTGATATTAAAAGTCCACGAGACATGATCATACATTCCTTTTAAATAATTTACATGTGGATTTTTATTAAAAAACAAAAATGAAAGAATTTAAATGTGAGGTTGCCTTTAAAGGTATATATTCACATTGTTTGAAAGTTTAATCAACATATATTACCTTAAATATTAAAAAACACCAGGGGATTGGGGATAGGAAAAAAATAACATCAAGGGTCTAATCAATAATTATATTACATTTGTCAAGTATATTTGAGTCCCTGAATTTTCACACATTGGTAATTTTTATGTATCTGAGGTAATTTTCCAAACTTTAAGAAATATTTAAACATTTTTATCTGTTTTATGCCAATTTATTTATATTTATGTAATATTAATATGAATTATATTTATTTTTGTAATTCTCTAATTTTCAACCAATCAAGTCTTTATTTTGAGATACTTATTAGTGAAAAGTTATTTTCAAGAAAGGGAAGTTATTCTCCAAATATTTCTCATTGCTAAATGAGTAAAAAACAAGTTAAATAAAGGCATGTGTAGCTCAAATTTAGATAGAAAACATTTATGTGATTTTATATTAAATCACTTTCATCATCAATGCCATTGGAAAAAAATACATGTAAAGACATATAGTCACAGTATATTTTGCCTATGTAAATTACACTATATGCTCCAGTAAGT
Organism: Cheirogaleus medius; assembly: GCA_008086735.1. Lineage (NCBI taxonomy): Eukaryota > Metazoa > Chordata > Mammalia > Primates > Cheirogaleidae > Cheirogaleus > Cheirogaleus medius. The sequence goes on from VBSM01000529.1 coordinate 55,003,034, forward strand.
TACTTTTGTCTGTCTCGATGCCCAGAGCAGTACCTAGCCCATAGTTAGTGTCCAATAAATATTTACTGGATGAAAAGTGGTTTTAGCTAGTTGAAATTAATATGGAATTGATCTCAATCTTGTCAGCACATGTGAGCTACCATCAAGAACTTATCCTTCAATAATCCATACCCCAAAAACTTGGAAACAGAAAAAGAAAAGGCCCTGTCCAGATTCAGTTAGTAAATCCATCCAGTGGCTCAGAGAAGATTTGGCAAATCAACTGAAAGGAAAAAAAAATGCTTCCCAGTCAGCAGAACTTGAATATTACCTGATTGATAGTGCTCACATATCTAACAGGAAAATGTATCCCTCAAAGTATAATTAATAATTATAAGAACTTGGAAAGGAATATAATCACCTTGGCAAATGTGGAAAGTACCCATCCGAGTACTATCTAGAGGAGAGGAAATTCTACCCATTGGACTTTGAATATTTGCAGTCCTAATAGCAAAGGCATCCCTGGAGGATACAGAGGGTTTTAGCCAAAGACCTTTGAGATTTCTGGTACCTTTGCAAGCCCATTCCTAGTGGGTGTATCAGGCCATCTTAGCCTGATGCCATCAACATTCCATTACACTATATCCCCTCATTCTATTCCATGCTCACCAGGCAACATTCTCATTGTGATTTGTTTGGCTTCTCATGTGGGTCTACCTACGAGGGAAGAATGCACTTCTTATATAAGCTTTGACTATTTGATATCTCTTGGTGAATTAATGGCCTCTTATTAAGATTTAGTTCTCTGTTTTGGTTTATTAAAGAGGGGAAAATGACCTTGCTGTGAGTTATTCAAGTTAACCTGAGACAACCACTCAGGACATGTCCGTTCCTGTACACTGGCTGAAACGGAAGTCTCTGGGCCTTCGAAGTGAAGACCAGATCCTAGAAAGTGTCAAACTAATTGACATCTGACCCAACAAGTTCCTGTCTAACTCTAGGCAGTCCACCCTAGACAAAGTACCACCACTTTTGGATTAATTTTTCCTGTTTTCTAGGAAACTACCATTAAATTAACTGATATAAGGCTTATGAAAAGTGCTTCACAAGCTGAAAAGCACATTAAGTGGATTAAAATATTAGTTATTATTTTTAGAGTTATATTTATACTTTTACTATGAAACACAATCATTTATTTGTCTGAATTAATTTCTCCATATCAAGGTTATCTATAAGTTAAAGATAAAAATATATTAATTTCATATGTCTTGTGTTTCCTAATCAGAAATGGAACATAATTCACTCCCTTTGAACATAATGACAATTGTACTCATGACGCAGGTTCTTTGTTAAGCTGGCAAATGTTTTGTCTTCATGTTAGAAATACAAACAGTACCCTCCTTATTATTGAATGTCCTAATTCTTCCTCCCTATCTCAGTAACTCATATTTCATGGTTACCATATCTCCTTCCTGAGCTTTATTAAAATAAGTGAAAATTACCTGAGACATAACCTTGAAAGGGAAGCACAGTCAACCTCCTATGCGTGATTAATTCACCATTTTTTAAAGATGGACATTTTTTTCTTTCTATATTCAACCTTCTAAAAGTCAAACTTGAAGCAATTTCATACACTGATGGGAAAGTAAGTCGGCATGCAAATGCAAACTTATTCTTGGAAAGTTTCATTTCCTAGGTTTCTCACGTTTAAAATTTAGAAGGAGTCAATACTGGGTCTTTTCAGTCATATCTGGCTAAGAAAAGTCTTTGTTTTTCAATCAGCCTTTCAAATTAATGAGAAATCACCATATATTATTACAAATCTATTTCTTACTTTTTTTGCTCAATGACACAGAAATTGATAGCCCTTCCAGTTTGAGTAAGATATAATTAATCAAAAGTACACAGTAAGTGCTTCATAAATGCACAATATAAATTTCACTATGCAGATTAATTGAATATAACACCTTAAACACTGATACCCTAATATTCTAATGAAGACTTAAAACATATTTCTTGAAGAAAATAACATTTACCCCAACAGGAAATGGAGTTTCACTTTCCAGCAAGGAGGTTTTCAATCTGGACCCTGAAGTTATCTTTGGAACAGTTCCCACTGCAGTATTACTGGGAAGAGGCTGTAATCGAATTGGAGGCTGCATATTTCCTGGGGCAGTATATGGTCGAGGGGCTGTCTAGACAATTAGGGGAAAAAATTCCATTTAAATTAGTATCTTGACATGTTTCCAGAACCAGTTAATAACCCTATAAATTGCCTACAGTAATTAATGGTACCTTTTTACTGAACAGATTAAACTTTAATTATGTCTTTCCATTATACATACCCTTATGACCCAAAGTATTTGTTAAAACATATGGTGTTGAAGTCCTCCACATAACTAAACGCCACAATTACAGAGTATACTGGACAAAGGAGATGTCCTCTATGATGTTTCTGTATTTTTATTCATACTGTAAACTCACAGACAATACTTAATTTATGCTGTACATAGAATGGCTCTGCTCAATTAAAGGTTAAGTTGAATAATGTTCCAATTTTAGGGGTCTAAAGGGATATTATTGGAATGGACTCGTTTCTGTTTAAATGTTTTCAACATAAATTCTACTCTGAATCCTTTAAGCCTTAAGATTGGTCTGAAGTAAAAGCAGACAACATGATATTTAATACAAACAGAATAGGAAAGGCAGATGCTTAACCATAATGCATTACCATTAATTCAACTGCTTCCTTGAAATATTAAGAACACAAAAATAAAAATTGTAACTGGCAACTTTGGAAAATACTATATAAAAATGGATATATTTTCCATACTGGGTATTTTCTATTTGCCCCTCAAGATCTACCGTTCATCTTCTCCGCCCTGCTCTGAGTCCTGGGAGTTATTCCTTTCGAGCCGATACCAGCTAACGTTAGGATTGCGGTTGGAGTCCACCAATGAAAGGCACTTGCAGAAGATAAAAGGACAGGAAGAGAATGAAATTGGAGTCTTTATTCTCCTGCAGGGTTGTAACCGGCCAGCTGGGTCCCTCTACCAAAGTCAAGTCCACAGCTCCTGTTGGGAAGCCCTCCCCTAGCTACAGGTACTAGCTGTCGGTTCTGGTAACCAATCCCTCTCTTTCCCCCTTAGGCCTAGGCTGTGCTGACCCTCGCGTGCTTAACATCCCTAGTTGGTTTTCCTTAACCCTGCCTGCATCTTTGTAAATAGTTTCTTTATTAAACACTTCCTAATTACCCTATTTGTGTGAGCCATCTGTTTCCTGCTGAGCCCCTGACTGATGCATTTCCCATCAGTCAAGGGCTGTACTACAGCAAATACCAAAAGTGCCAGAATGGAGCATTAGAAGTGCTTTTGGGGGCACTGACGGAACATCGTGTAACTTTAGTATATAGATTAGCAATGTGCTGAAAGTGGAAAAAAGTGTGGTGTTTGGCCCAGTTCTTCTATTACAATAAGATAATAGAAAATGTGTCAAGAAGAGTACACACATATTTGGGTAAGAGGGTGTCAGGTGTGGTTTTTGAGAGGTGTTGTCCTGCTTCTCTGGCTCCTTGCTTGGAAGAATCGCAAGCAGGGCCGGTGCTATGGAGTGATGGCAGACACGGAGCACTTCCATTCAAGCAGCTTTTATTGCAAAGCAAAAGTTAGTTTCAGAGAGAGATACAGGTCTGTCCTCATGAGTGGAGATGACCCTGAGTTTAAAGACAGAGTGTAGAAAGTATAGTACACTCTCAAGGTCAGCAGAAAGCAGACTGCTCCAGCAAGGAACAGCATCACCCAGGTGATGTCCTTTAGGGTCTGTCCTTTATTCTAATCCCTAATAATATGTTAAGATGGGGGTGGAATATTTGTGTCTTTGTGGGGAAGTGAGTGGAAATTCCCAGAATCATGTACCCTCTCATTCTCTGTCCTTGTATGGCTGGCTCCAGAACTGTCGTGGCTCTAGGAGGTGTGAGTTTTATTATGTTAATGAAGGAAAGCTTACCTTTGGTCATAAGCTCCTAGCTTCTGCACATGCTTCCAGTTGGGAAAAGTCCCCAACCTCAAGTCCTTGCTGTTGTGGTTTCTTTTTTCTGTTTTTATTGGTCCTGACCCTCAGCCCTTGACCATATCCCCCTAATATCTGCCCTGCCACTCATCCCTACCTAACAAGGTTGTGAGAAGGATGGTATATAAATGACTCATGAATAAGGCTTAATACATTGACTCTAAAGAATGGTGCACAACAAATATTCATCTCTGGAAAGTGTGTGTACAATACATAAAAAATGAGCATTAGGCAGCTCCTACTGCCAAAAATTGGTCTTAGTGCCATCTTAAGAAGCATGTCATATGTTGCTAAATCTCTGATTTTGTCTGTCATCATGATCCCATGACGAGATAAAAAGTAATTTTTAACATCTAATGGCAACACAACACAATTAGCATCAAATGAACCCCACAAATACTGCCAAACACAAAATAACAACAAAATACCTGAGAACAGAACTTAGAACTAAAAGTTTTTAGAATATTTAGAGTAAGTCAATGAGGCTAATAAAAGTTAAAGTTTCACAGAAGCAGTTAGAGTTTATCCAAATGGTAAACAAGAGAAGAAAATAGACACAGAGAAGAATGGTAAATTTGAACATCCAAGTAATAAGAGAGCTTCTTATAAGCAAGACATGACAAAAGCAGCAAAGATAATATTTCTGAATATCTGTTTTATTTTCTTCACTAGTAATAGAATTTTTATTTGGGAACATGGTTATCATAAATAGAGTTATATTTCCCAGCATCCCTTGTAACTCTGTGTTGAATGAATGCCTCACGTTTGACGTGAGCAGAAGTGATACATGAAGCATTCAGATCATGCCCTTAGAGAGAAGTGTGCCCTGACTTTCCCTTTTACTCCTTTCCTCTGGCTAAAATATCCACATGGTGATACACCATGTTGGCTTATGTGGATGAAGGCAATACCCTAAGTTTGGAAGATCAATAACAAAAAAGGTGTCTGGGCTTTTAATGACTTCATAGAGCAGAGATGACATACCAGCTGAGATTCACATATGTGTGCTGGTACAGGGAGGGGACCCTAATGTTTAAGCTCTTGTCATTTGGGGTCTCTATACACAAACCTGTATCACAACCAATATAAGAAGCCAAGCAGATTGACTAGAGTAGCATTTGATTTAAAGAAAGAGGAGATAAGCCTACATAAACCAAAAGGTGAAAGGTCTTAAAACCCACAAAGAGAAATTAAACTAGAGGTTTCTGATCAAGGGAATCAGATCACCCAAAAGAATTCTTTTGAACTCTTGTTAAACAAACATGCCTTAGGACTCTGTCAAATAACTGGACTGAAGACAAAAATATGAAAAATCTAATGTAGAAATTTAAGAAAGCAGGTTACTGCAAACTAGAATATGATCTATTGGCTGTTCTGCTCTAAATTTTACTTCCCCGAATTTGCATACAGATATCATTCAGTTAGATGAAAGTGGCAGTCAAATGTTTAACTGATTACGTTTATCTCTAAAAACAAATCTGCACCATTAACTAACAGCTGTGAGCTACAAACTGTTGTAGTTGACATCAGAAGCCACCTTAAATTTGCTATATTTTAAATTGTTTGTAATATATTTTCTTGGAATAAATATGGCACTGTAGCTTAACATTCTCAAAACTGCACCAGAATATGAATTGAAATTGACTACTTGGTGATTACTCAGCTTAGCTGAGCATTTCTAATTCTTAGTAGAAGATCTCTGGGGGTGAATTTTCCAAGCATATGCAGAATTAGTGGAAATGACTTTCCACAGTTTTAATGGGAGTAGTGCAGCTAAAAGCCTGTGTGCTATTTTGAAAGTTTAGGTGCAATTAGCGGCCAAGTGCACTAACATTGCACTGCATGCTTTTCTTATTCGCTCAAGAAAGTTAAAAAAGAAAAAGTCAATGGCAATACCCCAAAAGGATTACTATCTTCATCTCAGTAGCACTTGGAGGTCAGGAGTCAAATTTAAAGGATATGCATCCAGGTTGGCAAAACAAAAACGGAAACCTGAATTTCTGCAAAATGGTAACTACAATTCCATGACCACAATAGGTACTCCTTAAGGTGCAAAAGCACCATCAGGGGTGACCAAGTGAAGAATCCTGGCTTACCAGAGAGAAAGGCTTTTTAAGTGCTGGTGTCAGTGTTTCCTGTAATTTTTAAATTACTTTCCCACTCCTGTCACATTAAGATCTCCTGGCTGTATCATAAACTATTTATTGAGGGTGTTCAACTGGAAAATTGAAAAGAAAGCCTTTCAAGAGTTTTTCCTCTCTGAAACAGGTGGGAAGACAGAAAACGGCACTTGATTGTTTCTTTTGTTTTACCCAGGTTAAGCTTTTGGGAGTCTAGTGAATTTGCCATCCAATAAAAGAATTTGTATATATGTGCACTCAAATCAAACCTGGAAATAAAGTAACAACAAAGGGAAGACAGTTGCTTTTCATCACTTGGAGCTGTTCATCAGGAAATGTCAAAACATATTTACCCTTTGAAAAATGTCAAAGCTTAACATTATATGTGATGAACCTACTTCAACAATCTGTGAAAGCATTGCAATTTCTCCACAAATATTTTGCAATTCAAAAAAATGTTCATGCTTACAAGGAAATATATTAGACTGTGCAAAGCAAGAATAAAGATGTAATCAAGCAATTCAGTTGGAACTTAAACCATCAACCTCTAGTAAATATTTTGCAAATCTTTTCCTGTACCTATATTATTTCAAGGTATCTTCCCTTCCTTCAAGCAAATACCACCTCTAGATTATAAATGAATCAAGCTGGAATAAAATATCAGTGTGTAAGTTCTTCAACTAGAATTTCTGTACATCTAATTATTTTTATCTTAGAGTTTGGTATATAATTTTAATGAAAGAAGCTCAGATATTAGTATCTAGACCTATATGTTACACAGTACTGTTGAATTTGTGCAGATAAGCTAGAAGCAGAAGGAATAGCAAGAACAGAATTCAGAGGTCAGAAAATATAGAAAGTGTATGTAACAACTAGTGGTTCAGTTGTGCTGTACTGTAGGATGCTAAAGGGTAATCATGGGGAAAAATACTGGGATAGCTAAACTGAGGTCATATGGGTTAGGGTCTTAAATGTTCTGTGAAAGAGTCTGGGCTTTTCTGCAGGTAATACAGAGCCAGGGAAGGTATTTGGACATGTATGTGATGTAAGTAATCTGCACCTGAAGAAAACTATTCTAGCAGCAACAAGCAAGATGGATTTGCAGGAGTGATATTGATTGGAGATGGGACATTCAGTAGAGATAAAGTTGAACAGATATAAGACTATGTTTTCATTCAGTAGGACTAACAGGATTATGTAGACATGTTCCCAGAGAGCATTCTTTCTGAGATTAATAAGAAATCATAAATTAATTAGCTGGGAAACTGCATGACGAAGTGTTTAATATGACTCACCAGTGCTAATGGACTGGAATGTCCTTCATCAACCAGAACACTATGGCCACGATTAGTCCTTGGGCCAACTGGGGGGTGGGGAGACAGGCTTGGCATGTTATTTTCAATAAATCGTCTTGTGTGTTCTCCCTGGAATAAGAAAGCAATTTAGTGAATAGATGCATAGTTAGTAATCGAGGTTTGATTAGTGCCTGACATGTAAGAGGTAATATATGACTAAGGAACTCTTTTCTCATTTCTTTCAAGAATGTTACATTTGAGGACTACCCTGGTCATTGGGGAAAGTTTCCACAGATGTGTCAGAGAGTTAGGCTGGTAAAAAGCAGGAAAGTGAGTCTGCTTTCACTGTGCTAAAAGAAATACGTACAAAAGCAGTGTATGCTCAGTTTTAGCAATACTGTTCATTAATCTGCCTTCAGACAATCACTACAAAAAAGCATAATATTCTTCACTACTCTCATCAGTAAACTACAAGAAAGTAGTAATTTTCTATCTTAAAAATAATTAAATAATGTCAGTAAGCCAAAAGTGTTTCATATTAAATAAAAGGGACCTAAAATATATCTTGCATAAACTGCAGCTATAAAGTGCAAATTGTTACAAATAAAAATCATATTAGAAGGAACAGGAGTGTCTATAGCAAATCTCTGCCAATGCTATAATATGTCCATGTACCTAGTTTAGTGTGTCTGGTAACCTGGGCAAGCGTGGGAAGAACATGGACATAATAGCTCACGCAGCTTCCGGCAGCATGAATCACTGTTTATTTCCAGCCACCATTTTTTTCCATCAACATTTAAGCAGACAAATTATAGAATCTATGACTCAGTCCTTGATGTAGGACAATATCAGCAAAGCTGAATTACCCACAAATCTCTATGCACCAACTCTTTGATCTTGAAAAACTTACCCATCTTCTGTCATTTAATAACACTTTTGTAACAAGATTATCTTTTGACTCTGATAAAATAGATTTGAGTCTTATCAGGCAAAAGGGGAAAATTACTACCTTTTATGGCAAGTTATTCTGCAGAAGCTTTACAAATATTTATCAGTTTGTGAAACATGTCTTAGGCCCCACATTTGTAATACTGCAGTATACAGAAAATTAAGAAAAACATATGAGTTTGAATGGCACAAAAAACTGAGTAAAACTGCCAACCTAAACTGAAATCCATCAAACATTGAATCTACATCTGGATTCAAATTTGTATATTTCATAAGTTCACTACAAACAAGGGATACGAAATAAATAGAAAACAAACAAGGAATTTTAAAATGCCTTGTACGAATGCCTTATGCTTTCTTTTGCTGAAGAAGATCCTTTCCACCACATATTTTCAAGGGTCATATTCACGTGAAAGTGTGCCATTGTATAATTCCTTTTCTTTTCCCCCTTGGCACTCTGGAAAACCTACAGTAATTCTTAAAAAGTCTGTTTTTCATCACATTGGGAACATTATCATCTATTTTTCCCTTAGGACAAAGAAAATTCCTTTAGCCTCTATCACAAGAAAATATAAAAGCAAAGTTTTAAACATGAAGAGAACATTTTCAAGTTTGTCTTTGAAAGGTTTGTGACTTATTAAAATTTATTTCCCACAAATAGCTCCTATTTTTGTCATGACCCTCTATAATGATGACGGCCAAGATTTAGGCTTGGTGGAATCATCATTTGACCTTATCTATGTGTTACCCAAAAGTAAGGTGCCTCAGGGAACTTGAATAATAGTATCACTAGTTTTTGAAATCATAAAATAATATTATGAATTAAAAGAGAGCTATGTGGCTCCTTACCTTAAATCTCTGAATTCTCTCCTTCCTGGCTAAAGTCTCCAATTTCTTTTTTATTTCAAGCTGATGGTAACGCTGAGCATACAGGAAAGAATAAAGAAGGGAATCATATCAGTTCTGGCAAAGAATTTTTTAGAGAAAAATAAGTCCAATAGCTAACTATACTCTCAATTACCCCTCTTGTCATTGAGATGGAGAAGAATCACCCGCATCAATGTGCAACTATTTGGAAATCCAATTCTGAACATATATTAGGCAGTTAAAAGTGTTCATAACCTTTAACCAGTAAATTTCACTCGTAAACCTGGGGATAATCTGAATAATAATTTAAAAAAATGTTTTATGCACAAAGTTGCTGTCTGAAAGTTTTTCTGTTTCTTCAAAGCAAAAAATGCATATATATATAAACTTTGAGGAGAATGGTTACAATTTTGGCACATCCATGGATGAAATCAAATATAATCAATCCTTAAAATAAAGTTCATAAGGATTTTGTTTAAAAATAGAAAATGCGCATAATGCAGGGAAAAAGTAGGATCCAGAATTTCATAAAAATACAATTTAATTGATCAAGCTCACATTGTGTCTGTCCCTATGCTAGGAATGTTCTTTGCTTCCTCATTTCTCTTGAACAACTCTAATTGCCAAAGCAATCCCATTTTACAAAGAAAACAACTGAGGCAGGGAATCACAAACTTGCCCCAGGTCATACATCCATCAGTGGGACAGCTGTAATTTGAACCTGGAGTGTTAGCAGTTATCTCTGAAAGAAGGAATTCTATGTGACTATTTTCCTTTTTTATGCTTTTTTGTGTGTTTTCCAGATTTTCTGTAATATATTATTCCATACTTTAAAACAAAATATGAAATTAAATAAATAAAATATACTTTAAAAATAAATCTCACATAAAAACAATCTGCTTAACAATTCCGTTTGAAATTATTCAGAGACATTTGTGAGTGTTTTATTTATTGGTCCTTTGAAAAAATGTTTTTCCTCTGTTCTTGATTCCCCTCCTGCTGCCTTTGGGACCCTGCAGACTCAATCATTTCCCACCTAAGTATCATCAATCTGCATCTTGACACTTCCCTTTCCTCTCTCCCTCTTCCTTTGATCGCTCTCTCACTTATCACCAAACTATTAAATTCACTATCAACCACCTTCCACCTTCCATTTATCCCCAACTCACTGCAGTCACCCCCCACCAGGGACCCCCATTCACCACGGTTGAAACTATTCTCACTGCCACCAGTGTCTTATTCTGGGTCAACCTCGATTTCCATTGTTCCCAGTGCTCACCTTATTTACCCACTGCAGCTTGTGAGAACCTTCTGGCTTCTAGGACACTATTCTATCAGGCATGTTTTTCACCACTTGAAGCTTCCTTTCCAGCCCATGTATGTTGATATTCCTGATCTCCTGTGGTGCACATACGACCAACCAGGCTAGAACCTCAGTTGCTCTGGGCCCCTGCTCCCTCGCCGCTCCCTCTCCAGTCAGCTTCAATCTTTCTCCCTCTTCAATTTCTCTGTAGACAGCTGCATCTCCCAGCATCACTGCTGCTGCTGTTAGCCTTCACCCTTTGGCAATAGCTTCCTAATTGACCTCCCACCTCTAATCTTTTCCAGCTCATTAATCCATCTTCCACATTTTTAGCAACATCATCTTTCTAAAACAGCTCTGCTCATTTATTTCACTCCCCTGCTGAAAAGTGTCTCATTGCCTCATCACCTACACCCCAAACTTAGTTGGGAATTTAAGGCTCTCCAGAAACTGGGCCCCACCCTGTTGGATAGTGCCACTTCCTGCCACTTCTTCCACCAAATCCACTGTGCAGTCTGGCCTCAGTGAGCTTTCCTTTCCATTCGCAACGTCCTTTCACACCTCTGCAACTTCATACTTCTGGAACGCCTTTTCCATGTTTTCATGGGAACTCTCACTCGGTCTTCAAGGAGCAGTTCAAACAGCAGGACCTCTGTTAGTTTCCTCTGACTCCCACAGGGAAAAGTCATCCTTCCCTTCCTTTCTGAGCTTGGTCTGTTTGTTCCTTTCTTCTAGCACTCAATCACTTTCTACGGTATTTTTTAAAAATTATACCTCACAGCTACAACACATAGCCTCATACTAGCACATGGTAAACCTGCAATTACTGCTTGCGGCATGAGTGAATACATGTATATTAACATAACAGTATTAGTAAACAGCATCAGCTTAAACTAAATGTGAGACAAGTGTGACAATCAAATATTTGTTTGATCTATTATATTAATATATATCTTATAATTATTATGTATTTGATTACATATAAAATATGTTATTTAGTATATTACATATTAACATTTATCTAGGATATTTATTCCAAATTTTAAGAATGCACAAAGATTTTTAAATAATGGCATATTTAACAGTTATGATGTGTTACAATGTTTCAGTTGTATGAAATTTTGGAAAACTGAACTTAAAGGGTCAAGGCTAATACTGAACTCAGTGCCTGTTGATTATGTTTGAAACTAGGTATAGATAAATTTTATGCTCTACTATTTATATTTTTAGCAGAGTTGAAAAGTTGCATCTAAGACTTATAAGCGAGTGAATTTGGGGGACATAAACAATGATTCTGTGTTATTCATGCACATGATATAAAGCACAAAATGAATTCCTAAATTAACATATTATACACACCTTCAGTGAACACTCCACTTGCTCACTATAATGGTAGCATAATAATAAATATTTTCAGTGGCATTACACTTAGTATTGATTTACTGATGATTCTACAGTTGTTCATAAATGTTTACTGCACTTACAGGTCAATGGTTTTATGAGCCAAGTTTTCTGATTTACTGCTGTATAGTCAAGCCAAAAAGTGACATACTTTTTCACAGAGATTAAAATGCTGTTGATGCTTGAAACTACAAGCTCTATGGAGCAAGGCTGAAATAATTTATCAAATTAGCTAGATATCCCATAAAAAATGCCCGATCACATTAAAAAAAAAATTGCTGATGCTTGGGTTGTGAATCTATGTTGACCGATGTGTCCTAAAGTAGGAGGGACAGCAGATGTTAAAATGCCTATTCCTTGAAACTTAACATAAGGCTGAGCTTCAGAGCCTTAAAAGAATAACAGATCTGAAATAATTCATGGCTGTGGAATTACTGATATTTAAACAGATGTCATTTTTTTTTTAGCAAATGAAAATTGAGGTACAGATGGCGAGGGCTGGTATGTTTTAGAGTAGCCATTGTGGATTAAAAATCTACATTTGGAGAATTAAATATCACAAAATATATAATGATGTCCATATTTTTCCCCAACTGAAATGAAGAAAAGCTTACACTAGCCTCCTGGCTGCTGGCTATCCTGAGAGATACACAGTATTTCCTTTTTAATGAAATATGGAAAAATATTCCTCTGCTTCTGGGTACAAAAGCATTATTAATTATCATATTAGAAAATATCAATTATAAAGAAAATAGTAAATATTTGTACCTCCATATCAAGAACCTTATGGAAAATAGCCTGGGCTAAGCACTCCCGGATATATTTTTGGTGATCTCGCTTCATGATATTTAGTTTGTATTCTTTTTCAGAAAGTATTCTTCCACTTCTTGTGATCTGTCATGAATAAATAAAACATACATAGAAATACAAAGTAGAAATCTGTTGTTAGTTGCCAAAAAAAAGGAGGCAGGGAGGCAGGGAGGGAGGGGGGGAAAGAGAGAGAGAGAAAGAAAGGAAGGAAGGGAGAGGGAGAGGGAGAACGTAGCAGTATCTTCTAAACCTAAAGGAATATATCACTATGGCTGATACACTTTCCTTTTTAATGAATATTTCATAAGGCAAAAAGGAGAAAGGCGGTCTCATATACCCATCATTGTGAAAACACACACAGGTGGTGCACTTGACGTTTAAAACAAGGTTTTCATTAGAGTAACAATTTCCCCTTGATGGAACCCAGGTGTTCTTTTCATTTCTCTTTTTGAACACTTTCCAGGGAGACGAGGGTGGGGTGCTACCTTGAAACAATGGACAGAAGCAGTGATCACAGGACTGATGATCTCACAGGAAATACTCTGAAGGGCAAACATGCGAGCTGCAGAGAATCTTATCATTTGTTTTAAAAATAATTGGTTTCATTACTTTGTTTTCCCACTGCTTTTTCTCCTTCCGCTCTCCAGCCCAGAATGTAATTTAATTTGTTGTGATTCAGAATTTTACATATTATGCAGTACTATAGATAGAAGGTATTCAATATTGGTTTCAATTGGCATCATTGCAAGTCCCAGGAGTGGCAGTTTCTGTTTTTTATTTACTTATTTCTCTTCTCTTTTAATCTTTCTTATGAGCATATTTGTTATATTTTTCTCTATCTCCTATAAACAAAAGGTGTTATTCTTCTGAATTGTTCATCTTCTTGTTTTCCACTTATTTAAACTCTGCTCTCTTCTTGAGATTTAATGCAAGCTATATATTTCTTAATAATTTTGTTCTTAATTTTGCTAACTGTAGGTTTTTAACATTGTTGCAACATACTGGACTATTGAGATCACCTAGAGTTGTGCTACAAGTGATGAGTTTTGATAATATTTTTTAAATAAATACATTGCTCCAATGGAAGAAAGAGGGGTGGCTATAGAAAGTGCTTGGAATTAAAAATAAACCAGCTAGTCTTTGAATGTATTATCCATGAACTATCATGTCACATGTGTCAAATTAGGGGAAAATGTTATAAAGTTCTGACTGCCACTTCCTTGGCAGTGAACATGTGTCATTTTTATCTCTTCTTTGGGACTACGCCTGATCTCCCCAACTAGACTGGAAGTTGCTATAGGGCAGGGGTTCTTAACCTTGAACTTGCATTGGAATCACCTGGAGGGTTTGTTGAAAAACTAATGGGCCCACACCAGAGCTTCTGATTCAGTAGGTTTGGGGTAAGGCTCTCGCATTTGTATATTCTAACAGGTTCCCTAGTGATGCTGGTCCCAGGTGACCGAGATTTAACCACTGCTCTAGAAAAAGGGCTGTATCTTCCTTGTTTGAGTTTCCATGCGGTGTTCAATAAGTGCTTGTTAATGATGCTGGTAAGTAAATACAAAGTCCTTCCCATTTGTACATGAAACTCACAGGCCATTATCCAAAGCGGTGACATTAATAGTAACAATAATATCAACATCCATTTATTGCACGCCTCTAACTGTCACAACAATCCCGAAGGGCTGGACACAGTGGCTCACACCTGTAATCCCAGCACTTTGGGAAGCTGAGGTGGAGGGGATTGCTTGAGACCAGGCTGAGCAACATAGCAAGATTCCATCTTTACAAAAAATATAAAAATTAGCGGGGCATGGTGGCACACGTCTGTAGTCCCAGCTATGCGGGAGGCTGACGCAGGAGGATTGCTTGACCCCAGAAGTTTGAGGTTGCAGTGAGCTATGATGACGCCACTGCACTTCCACCTGGGTGATAAAGCAAGACCCTGTCTCCAAAAACAAACAACAACAAAAAACAGTTCCTGAGAGCTGGGTGTCATCCTCGTTTTACAATTTAGGAAGTTGGGGCTGAAAAAGTTAAGAGAGTTAAGAGTGATTTGCTTAAGATTCTAAGTCTTATAAATGGCAGAGCCAGGTTTCAGCCAGTTCTGTCTAATCACAAAGCCCCAGGAGTGGAAAAGCAAGCTCTCTGAGATCTATCAGCTAGAGTGCCAAGCACATAAAAAACAATTAGAAGCTCTATGCATGTCCTTTCAACACCATGGCAACAATAGTTAAGGAAACTCACTGTGATTCAAGAAGCTACACAGCTAACTGCTTTCTATAACCACACCCCTTTCTTTCAGTGAAAAACTATAATATTTTTAAAAGGTTTTCACATCATTATATACATTTAGGGGAATGGAAATTTTGTGAAAAGAATAGTTTTGAAGCTATGTCAATAAACCATCACAGGAAATAAAAACTTAAAAATTCAAGGGGAAATGTTTAACTGTTCATGTCTTCCACACCATATTCTGTGAACATTAAAAATAATAGTTTTTCTGAAGACTGTAGTCTTCTTGATCTTTAATCCTTCACAGTTTCTCACTCACAGAATGTGTCCAATAAATATGTGTAGAATGAATGAATAAACAAATAAATGAAATATGCTATTGGAAACTCATAAAGGCCTTTTCCTCAATCACAAGTTTTGTTAGCAAGCAGTGTGACCTGCCTTCCCATCTTTTGAAACAGCCTCAAATAGATAAATTAGAACTTTAGAAAGGAAGGGATTTTTCTAAAATGAAGAGGGGAAAGATGTCACTGATTAGTTCAAAGAGGAAACCTGTAAAGGTAGGAAATTACTGGACTTAATGAAACAAGAAAGTGAGTAGAAAGCAAACCAAATCTTACCAGCCCTGATCTCAAGAGATGCCGCCTTATCCTTGTATTGTTAAAATATCCAGCCAGGTGTTTATCTGTAAGGCTATCATATGCTGCAAGTAATCTGAAATAGAAAAATAGAACCATGAAGGTTTTATGAGGGCTGCTTGATAACCAAGGCCATTTTTAACTTTCTCATTCCCAAACTCCGTATAATCACTCACTCATCCAGCCAGCCAGTCATTTACGAATGTGTTTAATTAACATGTATTGAGCACTTACTATTTTCTATGTCTTACAGTAAGAACCAGAGACAGTTCTGACATTGGTTATCCTACAGACAAGTATGGAAATCAGACATGAACAATTAAATTGGTGGAAAAAGTCCAATAATAGAAATATGCAAATAGTCCTGGGAACACAGAGAAGGGAACTGCCAGTTCCAGTTGTCAGAAAAGGCTTCACAAAGGTGGCCTGATGGAAAAGTAGCAGCTCCTTCAATGGACTCTTCAGCCTCTCATTAAATACCCTAAACTCTGGCAACTGAAACTTACCTGCTATCTCTCATGTCCAGAATATGACACAGTCATGCCTCTACTGTGAAGGCCCTTTGCTCACCTGTCAGCCAGTGGATAGCACCCGTGGTGCACGAGCATCTCTTCTCCCAGGGAACATTTCCTGATGTGGACTGGGTGTATATTGTGTTGCTTTCCACCCTACTCCCAAAAGATCCTGACTTACATTTCACATCACACAATACATAATTGTTTATTTCTTAGTCTCTTCTGCTAGATTTGAAGGCTGATATAGTGCATCTTTACTGATGTTATTTGTTGTGTACCTAAATAATAATGTGTCTAGTAAATAAAAATACAATTTTGTTTGGGACTTATTTTTACTGATCTAAGTTTCTAAGTTTAAGCTCAACATTTTTGAAGAGTTAACTTTCTCATATATAGTGAGACAGTTTCATTAATTCCATATCCAGTGCCAAAAAAAATTCATAGATTAATTTTGATTTTTAAGGTCTTTTAAGAGATAAAAGAGGATAAATTCATTCCTTGATTACATGCTATACCTTGGTAAATGGTCAATCTCAATCTATAAATCAATGTTGAGCCCTATTTTCTCTGTTTTAACCTATTCCTTATTAATTATTCTGTACCTTACAAAAACATAAATGCAAATATGTATGATACATGTGTGTATGTACATACACATTCATACAAATACATATACATAAATGTTAGTATATACAGTAGTTCCCCCTTATCCATGAGGGATGCATCCCAAGATCCCCAGCAGATGCCTGAAACCATGGATAGTGCCGAACCCTATATTTTCTGTGCTTTTTCAAACTGGTAACCAAGACAACTACTACGTGACTAAGGGGTGGGTAGTGTGGCATGGATACACTCGACAAAGTGATAATTCACGTCCTCGGCAGGACGGAGTGGGAGGCCATGAGATTTCATCAGGCTATTCACAATGACATGCAATTTAAAACTTACGAATTGTTTATTACTGGAAATTCCCATTTAATATTTTTGGACTACATTTGACCACAGGTAATTGAAAACACAGAAGGTGAAACTTTAGATAAGGGGGGACTATTATGTGTATATATTTTATGGATATATATATATAGAGAGAGAGAGAGAGAGACAGAGACAGAGACAGAGACAGGGACAGACAGAGGGAGACAGAAAGAGGCAGAGAGAAAAAGAGAACAAGCAAGCCTAAACACAGCCCTAAAGCAAAGCTGCCTTTTTAGAAAATCCATACCCTGTTACCTGCAACAAAGGTTTACAATCTGTACATTTTATGAGCAGCTGATCCTTAACTTATTCCAAGACCAGAGCAAGGACTCATATTGTAGAATCGAGTAAATGTCATTAGCAACAATTTTATTTAGCTCTTTGCACTGCCTTAATTACATGGAGATGCTATTAGTGACCTCTTCCTGTCTCTTTTCTCCTTAACAACCCATTGCAGGAAAGTTCCATGCTGTCAAATGGTAAGAAAAGTTTAATTTTGTCCACAAAAGAGACTGAAAAGCAGTTACAAAGCTTAGAAGCCAAGGTGCCACATGAGGGTTGCAGACATAGGAACAACTGCGGAAACCATTATTTCGCTGGATTTATGTAAAAAGACAACCCAAGAGCTTCAGTAAAGCACATAGAAAACCAGCCCCAGATAAGGCTTTGAAACCATCTTTTAAATGAACTGTCTTGGTGTCCTATAGTTCATCAAAGGTTTCCTGTCTCCAAAAGGTCAGCATTGTATACCTTACCCTTTCTAAATCTCAGAATATCTTTTCAGCTCCTTATTTCAGAAAGGTGAGCAGGTGTCTCTCAGTCCTAACAATCATGATTCCACAGTTCACAGATTCTTAAGATAAATCATTAGAGTGATATCATATATAGTCTTTTGTCTGTTTTTGAGGCTCAAGTTTTAAAAAAAATCAATAGTTTTGGAATAGCTGGGAGTGCTAAAATCCTAATTAAATGAAGTAGAGTCAAAAAGTTGGAGTAACATGGACCTCAACTTCCCTAATGACTGATAAATTATCCTATTCTTTTAATTCAGGCTTTGTAACTTCTTTAATATCTAGGTCCTAATAACAATGCTTAGCCAGTTCTGGCACCACCTAATTTTCATTCTGCTCTCTTGGGCTCCTACTAAATGAACATGTGTGCACGATGCCCCGCAAGCCTTGCTGAAAGGTCCAGTAGGTCCAGTTGGGTTGAAACCTTTGTACAGTTGTCTCCTCTTTTCCTATTTGGGAATAAATGCAGGTCCCTGGTCAGAATGCCGTTTATAAATCAACTCCTTCCACGGCTATCATCATACGACTGGCCTTGGTAACACGGATGAATAATAACCAGCAGGGTCCCCCAGGGCTCAGTTATTTCTTTGTCAGACAATGCCCACATTTTTTTAAACTGAAACTTTAGATTAACAAATTGTTTGAGAGCAAGAAATTGCACTAGAGTAAATTACATACAGATTTGATAAAATGGTCAATACAAACATTGCCAGTGTATACATATGTCACCCTCTTTTTGACCATCAAGACTCCATTCCCAGGGAGATGGTTAGAGTGGGCCAATGTCTCAACCACACCATCGTCTGTCTGATCTTTTCTGCCGCAGTCCTCCTCATGTGTGCGCGGTGCGGCCTGTAGCCTCCCTTTGCATTTACTCAAAGATAAGAGCTTTACTGACCCAGATGCAAACTTAGGTTAGTAGAGCTTTTCTGATGTTTCTGCCTTTGGCTGCTGCATTCACTGCCACTTTCTCCCTCCCTTGCATTTGGCATGACCATAGGCCAGATCAGGTCACCTTGCTCTGGGCTGGGTGATTGTGCTGCACCTTGAACACTCCATTCCTTCTGTATTTTACTCTCTGTGTCTGTTATCAAAGCTGGACTTCCTGGTCACACTGCCTCAGCCCTGTGATCCTCCCCTGCTCCCTGTCCATCAACAACTCCACTGGTCACAGTGACCACCATGCCATTGTGACCATATTACTCACAGGACACATTGTTCACACCAAGCCCCACAACTCACTGGCCAGACCAGTCTAACATGTTTGCTTCTTTACCTGATGGACAAGACTGTTTGCCCATCCCTTGGTCACTGGGTGGGGAAAGACTTACTTTCTGGCTCAATGGACTGGGGAAAACAGTCCCCCAGGAAACAAAGCAACCCTGTCTCTATGCTAGTTCCTGTTTTTCCCACTTCAATGCAAACCCCAATCCCTTCATGGCCTGTGGATTAGAGTAGCTACAGCTGAGCCACTGGGGGTGTCACCTTCCCTGCTGCCACTTTTCAGGACTTAACCCTCAAACCCTTGCCTCCCACCCTGTAGAATATATAAACAGGGCTCTGTAGTAATAAGTCAGTGATTCCTATCAATCCCTCCATCTAGCCCCAAAGAGAGAAAGTCTGTCCCATAAAGACCCCAAATAAAAGGAGAGGCACCATAATAGTTATTAATCACAAACATTTATTGAGTACTAACTATTTTAGGTTATTCTGTAAGGCACTGGGGACACAGAAATGGCAAAGACATTGCACTCATGGACCTCACAATCTAGTGGGGAAATACACGTGTACATACTGTGTATGTGTGTATATACTTTATTTCTTCCTGAATTATAAGATTATTCATTCACAAATAGTTACTGAGTGTCTCCATGTCAGACAGGGTGCCCTGAGCTGGGGAAGGAGTTTGATATCCATATGTCATTCTGCAGATTGCAAAGCCCACATACATAGTCTCATTTTATTTCTTTTAGGCCTTTGGAATATGAACAATATCTAACTGTCACATCTCTTCCATCTTCCTAAAATTGAAAAGCTCCAAAACAAGATTATTGCTTAAATGTGAGTCAGTCCTAGGAAAACCTAATTAAGGCCACATTTCTTCATGCATCACACTGATAGATCATTTCTTCTGTCCTGAAGCACCATTTAACCCAAACCTCCTCACCTTACACTGCCTATTCTACAGTCGACCCTTGGGGAGGGAGAGGGATACAGCAGTTACAACTCCAGCTCCACTTCCATCCTGGCGCCAACATTACCAGCCCATAACTGGGAGCAAGTGACTTAACCTCCCTCTGCCTCAATTGTTCTACCTTCCACAAAACACTAGGACATGAATACAATTCAGCCAAGTTCTTTGCCAATTTAGAACAAGGATCGTCTTTTCTATCGTTTCAAATAACATGTTCCTTGTTTCCATTTGAGACCTCATCAGAATTATCATCCATATTCCTTTCAACATTCTGTATGTGATTGTTTACATATTCTTTAAGAAGATGAGGGTCTTTCTCTCCAGCTTTGCTCTTTTTTTCGGAGCACTCACCAGAATCACTTTTAAAAATTCCTTCCTGGCAATCCAGGTTTTCTTTTTTAGCATGAGCCTCTAAACTCTTCCAGACTTTACCCATTACCCAGTTCTAAAGTCACTTGCACACATTTTGGTATTTGTTATAGAAGCATCCCACCCTCGATACCAATTTCTGTCTTAGTCTATTTGGACTACTATGACAGAATACCATATCCTGGGTGGCTTATACAACAAACGCTATTTCTCACAGTTCTGGAAGCTAGAAGTTCATAATCAGGGTTTTGTTCTTAGTGAAAGTCCTCTTCCTGATTTACAAATGACCATCTTCTCATTGTGTCCTCACATGGCAGAGAACAGAGAGACAGGCAAGCTCTTTCATGTCTCTTTTTATAAGAGCACTAATCTTTCTTGACCTATTTACCTCCCAAAGGCCTCATCTCTAAATACCATCACAATGGGGATTAGGATTTCAAATATGAATTTTAGAAAGATACAAACATGCAGTCCATAAGAAAAAGTAGAATCATCCCCATTTTGTGGATGAGGAAAACAAGTCTTAGTTTGTCACTTGCCAAAAATCATATAACCTAAAATTTGCTTCTGATAATATACAACAAATCATAGTGAACATCACCAACCAAATCTTGCTAAGGTGGGGACTGGAGGATACCAAGTGTAACAATAGAAAAATCTGAATCATGAAATATTCACCAAGAGATGTAATTCCACCAATTTTCCAGAAAAGACATAGGAATATTTTAAATGAAAATTCCTATAGGCTTAAATCAACAAACATATAATTTTCCTTTATAATTAGCCAAATCACTAACATAAATACAATGTGCTAAAATCTTTAAATCAGCTGACCTCTTAAATATATATTTCTGCAATATGCTTTACACTACAAATTTCCCTAGCAAACTTGTTCAAAGAAAATTAAAAAATAATTTTCATACAAGGTTAGTTTTATGTAACCTAAATTGTGATTTAGCCTATCTGAATTAATTAAGTCTATATTAGTTTCTTATTGCTGCTGTAACAAATTTGCACATACTAGTAGCTTAAAACAACACAAATGTATTACCTTACAGTTCTGGAAGTCAGAATTCCAAAATGGGTCTCACTGGTCTAAAATCAAGGCAGCATTCCCCCTGTAGGCTCTAAAAGAGAATCCATTGTTTTCCTTTTCAGTATTCTAAAAGCTGCCCATATTCCTTGGGTCTTGGCACCCTTTTACTGCCAAATCCAGCAATGGCTGGTCAAGTCTTTCTCACAATGCCATCTCTCTGGTTCTGGCTCTTTTGCCTCCCTCTTCTCCATTTAAGGACTCTTATGATTACATGGGGCCAACCCAGATTCATCCAGATAATCTCCTTATCTTAAAGTCAGCTGATTAGCCACCTTAATTCTATCTGCAACTCTTCCATGTAAAGGAGCATATTCACATGTGCTGAGGACTAAGGCATGGACATCTTTGGGGGCCACTCTTCTTCCTACTGTGAGGTTTCTCCCATATGCCAGACTCCAGGGAGCAGAAACACTGGAAGCTGAATGTAACAGTGATCGGGCTGTGTCTCAGTCTGTTTCATGTTGCTAGAACAGAATAACACAGATTGGGTAATTTATAAAAACAGAAGTTTATTTTTCATGGTTCTGAAGGCTGAGAAGTCCAAGATCAAGGTGCTATCATCTGTTGAGGGCCTTCTTGCTGCATTATTATAGGATCGCCCAGTTCCCCTGCTTTCTTTCTGCATCCTCACTGAAAATCACAGAGTACCTTGACTGCTTTGTGACCTAGCCAGCTGCAAGATTTCCCACCAGGCTTGAACTAAACTGAGGCCTTCAACATTCCCAGACACAGATAAGAAACTGGTCCCATCCCTGGCCCCAGCCAAATTTCCTGAATCTTCAGATAGACTCCATATCCTGACCCCCTCACTGTGGACATACCCAGGTAGCACATTCTTTTCCTCTCCTGCCCATTGCAAGGAGATGCTGCAGCACTTTGTTCCCCTAATAAATGTTTTGGACTGATCACTGTCATGTTTGGTGCTTCTTTCTCTGGAATCCCAACCAGCCCCATCTCTGGATGGTTTGTGGCACTCTCTTGAGGGAATTCTCCTGCTCTCACTTTTGGGTGCCTCCAGCCACAGGTTCAGCGGGACAAAACAGCCATCACATGGCAGAAAGTGGAAGGACAAAAGCGCAAGAGAGCGAGCCCACTCCCACGACCCCTTGACTTGGGGTCCAATTCTAATTCTACCCCTTCCAAGATACATGACTCTGGAGAATTCAGTCTTCTTCCCCTAACAATGATCACCATGAAGTAGAATGCTGGGACTACTTCCTGAAGTGGGTGATCTAAATTTACTAGCCTGGAAATATATTTACTTGAAGCTATTACATCATTGGATTACAGAAACTCACATGTGAAAATAACCACATAGGATCTGGCCAACTCCCTCATTTTACATTCGGGAAACTGAGGTTTTAAAATCTGGCATTGTTCATCTATAAACCCAAATCAAAGTCCTCAAAAAGAAGATGCCAGAATGTACAGGAGTTCCCCTAGAATTGTACCTAACCCTTTCCTAGGGTCCTTTTGTCACTGCCTTCCACTGGAATTTCTTTCATCCATGTTTAACTCCTCCCCTTAGATGCATATAATATTCTTTCCTGTATTTCTCCTGCAAGGTGTAGTATGGAGCCAGGCACACGGTAAACTGACACAAACTCAGCCAATGTTTGTTGCATGAATGAATAAATCAGTTACGGGAAACAAAATATATTGGCCAAATTCCTTGCTACATATCATTTTTAAAAATCCATGTGTGGGGACCATAACCTTTCTTTTCTTCTGCTTCAGGACAATAACTGGAAGCAGTCTATGACAAAAGAGGTTCAAAAGCATGCTTTATGTATTTTGGCTTTTTTAAATGCAGAATGTTCCATGTGGATGATCCTACTAACGATGTTAGTTTGGGGCTTTTTTTATTATTTTTGTTTTTGTTTTTATGGCCAAATGGTGTCTTTGCAGTGTGCTACAAATTCCATTAGGGAAAAAAAGTTCCCAGAGAGGCAGAAAAATATCCTTTTGAGGAAATTTGGAGAAAGACAAATAGAGAAAAGCAATTGACATGAGGGTCAATCATTTTCCATTCCTTTATAAGAAAACTCTTTGCCAACTAAAATTAGACCATGAGTCTCTGCAGCTTGCCACATTATAGGGGGTGATTGAACTGGTATCATGTAAATGATTTTATATTACATTCTTCATTCTTTTTTATTTGCATCAAAACCTGCCAGATCTCAGCAATTATGCTAAATATTGATTTACAATTTCTCTCAGCTTATTCTAACGAGGCAACCAGATGAGAACCATAATATTATTTTATTTATAGCCTTAATATGATGGTTTGAAGTGACTAGTAAAAATAAGACTGGTCTCCAACTGTGCTGACTGCTGGCAAGATGGTTTTGCAGTGTTCACAGATGAAGCAGCAGGAAAGCTGGGCATGGGAGGTTCAGTAGGCCTGGGATCCACTAAGTTTCATCAGTTGCCTATGAGACATGATCCATGCTTCCAAGCTCTGCTCTTTAGAATGTTACATCTTTGAACAGAAAAAAAAAATGTGGCCACTTAAAAAAATATGCATTGATAGAAAAATAGTATCTAAATTAAGAAAGATAAATGAAGCTGCTCAGAGGAAAGGTGAGCAAAAGAGAAAGTTCTGGAGACCAATAATTTTCATCACTAGCATTTTTTGAGCACTTACTTAAATGTTTGTAGTGTATAAAATATACACTCTATATAATATGCACTACATATTTTAATTTTCACAACAATTCTGCGAAGTACTGTTATCCTCCGTCTTCATAGATGAGTAAACTGAGGTGTAGATTGGTTAGACAACTAGTTCATGACTAGTTTAAAGGCAGATCCAGGACTCAAACCAGGACTGTTCTGCTGTAACCACAAAATTGAATCGTGTTTTATTAGATTCAGTGAAAAGCCCTGTAGGGTTCAGCCTGGAGGAAGAAAAATGTAGAAGGGGTCAGATAAGCAATTGGTTGACCTGTGCACAATGGTAAGAAGGGCAGGATTGTATTATAAAAAAACAAGGAGTGAAAATAAAGGAAGATGTTTTGATCTGATAAAAGGAAAGTTGCTTAAAAGTCAAAGGAATGGCCCAAAAGATGGAGTTGCCCCATGCTCCTAAGACTGGTTTCATGAAAACAATAGAGAAGTTTTAAGCCTGAAAATGGCATGACCAGATTATTCTAAATCTTTTTAAAACCAAAATCCTCCCGCTGTGTCTTGAGGAGACAGATCGAGTTAATACTCTTATGGAGTACTATCTTATGGTAGATGAGTTTGATGTCTCAAGTGAGATTTTCTGAGTTTGAATCCTAACTAGATTATTTAGCTGATTAGTGACCAAGAGCAAACTACTTAATTTCAGTGAATGTTGGAAGTTATTACTGAGTATATGCCTCTTCTCCCATCACCAATTTATAACCAAACTGAAATAATACTCTACAGGTAAAACTACTCCTTAAAGACTTCCACCATAAGTAACTTCTCCCCATATTTAATTCCCCCCATTGGCAGAAAACTCTTCCTCAGAAGAGTTTACAAATAAAATCTATTTCTCCCTATTTGTTCCTCAAAGAATGGTTAGTTGATCATTATTCTTTTAGTAAAAAGCTCACATAAATCCATGCACTATCTTCTTGGGGTTAGAAAACCAAGTTCTTTGTTATCTTTTCTCTAGATTATAAACCCCATGAGGGTATTAACTTGATCCTATTCACTAGTACGTAGTATTTCAGATACACAGAACATTGCCTAGAATATATTTTTTGAATGTACAGATAAATACCGTTCCTTTTGTAGATCCTCGAATTTTTTTCTAGTTGTCAATATCCAATTTTCAGCTAAAAAGTTAGAAAATAGTAGTATTTTAGAGAGAATACAAAAAAACCCTCCATGTTATTCTACTTATATATTGTGATATCCAGAGCTGGCTTAAGTGAAATTAATAAGTAGGTGAAGCACAGTGAGTGGCACTGTTAGTTATAGTTTAGCTATAGTGTTATTAGTAATGTTTTATTCTTAAATGAACCACATTACATTTGCCGGGCTCTGAAAGGGGAGCATATGCCATGCTCCAGTATCACAAGGAAATGCATCATGGAGATATGGGAACAGGGGGATAATTTAAACATTTCACGAACGAAATGAAGTCTGAGTGGTCGAAGGAAACTGAGTAAGTGCCCAGCCATGTCTGGGGGAGGCAAGAGAACTTACTACATTAGGGCTGTTCTAGGAAGAGGGACTAACATACACAAAGGCCCAAGGAAGAGAGAGAGCCATGGTTCTTTTTTTTACCCTGTCCTCCTGTTAGAACCTCCTCCTGCCACAGGTGGCACGCCCGTCTTCACCCCTGTTGCACACGTGTGTGTGTGTGTGTGTTCTAGAGCCCCCCTGGAAGTATAGAGCACTCCCACCGCGTTTCAAAGACCAGAGGATAAAACTGAGAGGAAGGTGGTCAGTCAGCATGTCTGCTGCTGGACACAAAGGAGATTAGTATAGTTATTTTATGCAACAAATTCAGAGTGCTTACTGGGTGCCTGGATTTGTGCTGTCCCATGGCTACAAAGCCGTATAAGCGTAGTCGATGCCCTAAAGGAACTGTCAATCAAACAAAGGAAATAATGGCAGTACAGTCTGATGTGCTACCATCATAACAGCTACCATTTATTGTACTCTGCATGCATGATCTCATTTAATCGTCAAAACATTCTATGTATCAGGTTATTATCCCATTTTACAAATAAGTGAACTATGCCCACACAAGATGGGTATCCAAGAAGAACTGAAATCTAAACTGGGTCCCAAATGAGAAGCCAGGTGTTGAGGGGAGGAGTAAAATTTGGGTGAGTGATGATGTGGGTGGAGGTCTATCTGGACTCATTCTTAGGAGCAGAAACATCATGCACAAAGTCCCAGAGGGTGAGATCATAAGTTCTCGGTACCCAGGTAGGAACTTGAATTTTAGCATAAAATTTATATAATAAAAGGGAGTTGAGTTTTATAGTATTACTAAATTGTCAATTTAGGCAGTTACACATTGTATGTCAAATGTACTTTAGTGGGCTCTCTTGGCTTGGAAATCTGATCACTTTTTATTTACATTTGATCTTGGAATACAGTCTCTTAAAGACACAAATAGCCCATTTAAACTTTTTAAACCACTATACACTGATTATAAGAAGGCTGAATATATGTGTGTGTGCACACATTCACAGACATAGAGTGATACATTTAATATATACACATACATACACATACTTTTACATATATATGTAATTTTCTGTTCCTTTCTAAATCCTTGTGTATTTCCACAAATGCTCTCAGTGAATCCCACTAGTTTTTTATAAGGCAAGTTATAGGGTCTGCCCATCTGAATAAAACTTGGCAAATTAAAAAAAAAATCCCTCACATGTTTTTTCAGTATAAATTAATAGTACTGTTTCAATGTCCAATAGAAAAAAATGTTGAGGAATGATACCACAGAGTGATACACTGGGACAAAGAAAAGAAGAAGAAAAAGAAAATAAAGGAAAGGGGGAAAAAAAAAAAGAAAAACAAAAACAACAAGCTTCCAAATAGGACAACACCAACAAAATTACTGTGTGTTTTGGGAAGGGAAACATAATCAACCATTTTTAAAACCTTCTCATTCCCCTAAAAGTTAATTCGTACATGCAGTATTGAGGTCTAAAATGGTAATGACATCTGGTCAAAGGTTAAAGAGCTTGACGAAATTTTAAATGCTCAACCATTTGAAAAAATACCCATATGATTTTCACCAGTCTTTCTACCATTTGTCAATGTCAAAGTAATGATGCAGCTTCATGAGTTTGCCTCGAATTCTCAAATATAACAAGAGTGAGTATGCTGGAGAAGAACAAATGCTCTGGGTCATAGTTTCCGGTTTTACTAAAATCCTCAGTTGTCCAGAGCATGGTTTCTTTAAAGGGGCAACCTCATTATGGGGGTCATGAATTGGTAGGTCAAGTTAATTTTCTTTCTAAAAATTTCATGAATCTAAGAACAGGTTGTCATTTAAAAGAGATTAGTTTAATTGAACAGGAAGGTGATTTATGGACTGGAAACATCTTCCCCATCCTCCTTCCCAATTGGTTTGGGACATCTCTGTTTATTTTTGAGCTGTATAATTTATTTATTTTTTGTTGAGGTACTTTAAGAGTTAAATCATAAAGACTAAATACACACTAGCTGTCATTCATTGAGTTCATATTATGGGCCAATATTCCTGTAAGGGAAGTTTTTATTAGCCCCATATTTTGAAAGAGGAAAATGAGGCACAGAGAAATTAACTTTCTTAAGTTCACATAAGGCATCACTGGGACTCAAACTTACATCTTTTCTGACTCCAAAAATAATCCTCTCTCTGCTATTGCATCTTTATCTCATTTTTTAATGGAACATCGATTTTCTTTTTGGAATATCAGTCCTTTTACTTTAGTGGGAGAGAAAAAAAATAAGAAAGATGAGTTTCAGAGAGTTCGAACCCTTGTTCGTGCCTCCTTGGAAATGTTCCAGCCTCCTGTCCACATTCCTGCCTACACTTTCTGAATTTCTTTAGGCGCTGTCTCCCACCTGCCCTGCCTGAGTGAGCTCTCCCGCTCCCTGCCAAAATGTTCTCGAATTTGATTCCGGCTCCATGTTGTTGCATTTGACTCTGAAACTTCAGACCTTCCATCTATTTTTCTGAGCCAATCTCCTCACTAAGGACTGAAACTTCAATAACCCTTCTCACACACTGTGGCCCAAGGCCACTGTCATCAACTCCCTAAGTTTTTTTTCTGGAAGACTGCAGCCCCAGTCGAAGCTCTATGTCCCCACTTTGACTGAAAGGAAAGAAGAATTCAACAGTGATAATCTTATGCAAATCCCTATGAATTGTGGTGAAATAGTCATTTGCTGCAGTTACAGAGAGAGATTTCCAACTATTAATTCCAGGGAAAATATTCAAACCCATTTTTATAAATGTTTAGGAGATAATCAGAAATAAATCTGAAATTAATTTCTGACTTAAAATGAAAGGCAAATATCATTTCATTAAAAAAGAAAAGCACTAGTGTATACAGTTAGTGTTCTATTCAAGGGTCCAAAAACTGAGCAAGACACAGTAAGTAAACTTTCACTTGGTTTTATAGCATCCTTGCCTGCTCCTAAGAAAGTGTCACCTACGTAAACAAGTAATGCTGCCGTCTCCTCTCACTGTTTCAAAGTCATAATGGGCTACTGCAGTGACGACTGACGTTATAATACCATGTTTTGAAAGAATGCTTTTGACTATTTTAAAATGTTTCAAAATATATTATTTTATGTCTCTCCCCTCCTTCTCCAAAATTTCTCTCTCCAGGATGCTTTCTCCAACTAACCCAACTCTACATCTAGCTCAGGACTTAGGTATGGAAGTTCTACAAAAATCTGTACCTACTTATATATCATTACTATATAAGCTACCAAGCAAGCATGTTAACACCTATTACGTGCCAGGCCCTGTGCTAAATGTACTAGAGTATCTCATTTAATCCTAACAACAGCCCCAAAGCAGTTAAATTTGAATAAAAATTTCAAATCTATTCAGAAACATTGCAAAATTTGCTTAGGGTCACACAGGAGCTATGTGGCAAATCTGACAATCTAAAACTCAGACAATAGGAGTGCAGGGCCAGACAGCCAATCACTGAAGCACTGTAGTAGATGCTGCTGGCTGGCTAGGAGAAGTCATTCCTAAATCTTTGCCCATCTCCCACAGCAGAAGTTAGAAAAGTCAAATACAATCTTTCCCACTCTCCCTTGTAGACACTCTCCCTTGTAGGCAGGCTTTCCTTTCTGTTTGGGGTGGTTTTATAAGGATATAATGCCTAGATCTAGGGTAATCATCTTGCTACCATAGAACAAGACAAAAAAAATTGCAGAGATAAAACCCAAGCCCTGATATGATTAAAAAATTTAATCACCTACCTGTATACTACTTGCAAAATAAATATAAATGTTGTCATGGTTTAAGCCACTGTTAATTGGTTTTCTATTACTTGCAGCTGACCATATTCCTAACTGACACAATATCCATGCTTCCTAAGGACAGCAAAGCTCAGTGAATGCTGATGACTTCTGATACATATTTTAAAAACTCACTATTCAGGGTTTTTTTTCCATAACTCAAATGAATTCTTGTTAAATGAATTTCTGGAACATAGTAATTGCTTAATATGGTAGCTTAGTAACTAGCATATAGTAGATAGTAAATATTAATCGAATGAATGAGCAAATATACTCTTTGGACTTACAATAAATAGTCACTAAGGTAGGAGACATATGTCAACAATTATTGTGCTAAGTTCAGGGCATGGCCCAGAATACAATGAGGAACCCAAAGATGTAGAGGTGTGGTCTCCACCCTAAGGAGTTTGCAATTTATATGGGAGATATAAAGACAATTCAAATGCTATGAGGGAAGTGTCTACATGGTACTTATTGGTATAACTTTACAATAGTAGAGTGAGAAACAGTTTTTTGAATAGTATAGCTTTATCAGTATAACTTTAAAAATAGGAATAATCAACAGGAATAATCCATAGGAACATGGAATAGAAATAAAATGATAAAAATTCTAACTATATTTATGGATGGTAGGATTTCAAGCAATTTTGATTTTCCTCTTTGTACTTTTCTGCTCAAAGTAGAAAATTTTCAAAATACAGATAAGTACAAAGAAGGAAATAAAAAACCACTTGTATCTCTAGTACCCGGGGATTTGAGATTTCTTCTAAGTCTATTATTCTAATTTACAGCAGATTATTTTTATTTGAATCTAAACAACAGAAACAATATTATTGTATATATCTTGGAGCAAGCTATGAAGAGAAACAACTTCTTTATATGAAAGCCAAATAACATTCACAAATATAAAATATTACAATCCACAGCATATAGAGAATGCCAAATTAACTGCTACTATAAAACACTATGATTCAATTCAATTTAAAATCCTTAGTTTTTAATGCTATTTCATAACTACTATGTGCAATTTATATTGTCTGTTTAGTTCCCTGCTGTTTCTTTCCTTGCTTCAATATTCTGCCCTAAGAATTTTCATTAATTTATAAATGTTTATGACTATTATAGAAAAATAATAACAGTCGCAGAAAAATGGATCACAAGCTTAAAATGTTCAATTTTCTTTCCCAAGCAACATCAGGCACTGACAGATAGGGAGTAATTTGATAACTAATCAAACTTAACAGTTCAACACTTACCTGTAGAGATTGTTGACTTATTATCTTAATTATTTCTCCTCACTGGGCCTTTACTCATACTTTCTGTTAGCTTTGACTTTTATCTCCCTTTTGAACTTTTGGCTCCAAATTTTCATTCTCATATTATGAACTTAATGTCTGTGTCACCCCACAGTTCATTTGTTGAAATCCTAACTCCCAAAGTGACACTACTAGGAGGTGGGGCCTTTGGGAGGTGATTAGCTGAGGCTGGAACTTTCATGCATGACATTAGCACCGTATAAAAAAGAGACCTTGGAGAGCTCTTTCATCCCTTCTGCCATGTGAGAACACAGCAAAAAGATGGCCATCTGTGAACCAGGAAGCAGGCCCTCACTAGACACTGAATCTGCTAGCACCTTGATCTTAGAATTCCCAACTTCTAGAACTGTGAGAAATAAATTTCTGTTGCTTATAAGCCACCCAGTCTATGGTATTCTGTTAACACAGACCAAATGGATTAAGACACCCATGACTCCCATATGTTATAAATAAACAAATAAATCATTTATTTTCTGTGACTCTGCACTTTTAAAGATCACTTTCAGCCTTTGCAGGGCCAAGTAATGAGGAATGTGTGTCAGCAGTCACAAACACATGGTATTAATTCACTAGGGCTGCTGTAACAAGCCATCACAGACCAGGCAGCTTAAACAACAGAAATTTATTTTCTCATGGTTCTGCAGGCTAGAAATCTGAGCTCAAGGTGTCAGCAGGGTTGGTTTCTTTTGAAAGCCATGAGGGAAAGAACTGTTCCAGGCCATCTTCTCCCTGTGTCTTCAACATGGTCTTCTCTCTGTGTGCCTACGTCTTTGTCCCAATCTCCTTTTCTTAAAAAGACACCAGTTACATTGGATTAGGGCCCACTGCATTGACCTGATTTAACCTTAATTACCTCATTAGGGAACCTGCCTCCAAATACAGTCACATTCTGAAGTACTGAGAGCTAGGACTTCAACATATAAATGGAAAGAGAGGGTACAATTCAGCCTGTAACACTGGAATATGCAGGAAGGTAACCAATCTAAGTATGTAACATGGATTTAGACAGAAGAAATAAGGAACAACTAGAAATCTAAAATGCTACACCTTGATTCTGAATTATCTGTGCTGGCAAACAAAAAGATTCTTGATGACCATGAAAAAATGGCACAGACACCTTGTGGATTTCAGCACCCGCACGTAGGTAGCTGGGATGAAAGAGGAGAGAATAACGAAGCTCTCCAATGACAGTGCCCAAAGCATGGGGAAATCACACTTCCACTTGCAGAAGAAACTGCACTTCGCAGTAATCTGCCCATAGACCAAAAAAGAGTTAATCTTACAAAAGGGACAAGGAAACAAGAAGAGTGAGAGTGAGTAGACCCACAAGAGAATGAGACATTTTTCAGGAATCCAGATCTATATCAGATCTATATATCCACACTTTTCAATGTTCTTCAGTTTTAAAGTATGCTTCCTGTGGTTCACTATAAAAGCAATGATTTCAAAACAATTCTCAAAAAACTTTTAATCCTAATACTGACAGAATCTCAGTAAGGCATGATTTTTCAAGCTGCATTATTCAACTTGTCACATTTTTTTCTCTTTTCTCCAGAAAAACATTAATCCACAAAGGCAAGCTCTCAGGTGAATTACTTTAATCCAAGTATATTTCCTGATACAACAATTTGCAGCAATGATGTTGTCAACAAAGGATGTGTTTCTTTACTGGAACTCGTGCAGGAAGAGAGTTATTTAGAGCTTCTGGTGAGTGAAAGAACCAAATGACTTCTGCTCAGCTGGAACCCAGAGACATAGTCCTATCTTATATTTGGGTTGACTCTTTAGCCAGCACAAGATGTAAATATACTACATGGTAAAATATATATTTTTTTCAAGGAGATATATATATATCATTGTTTGAAAATCATTTGCTTAACCCATAAAGTACAATAAACATAATTTTGTGTATGATGCACTATTCAGTAATTCTTCACATGCTGAAGTTTGAGAACCATGGAGCTAAGCCAAAGGAAGAAACTAAAGAAAAATTGAAATGCAGTGTCTATACACTCAAATAATTCTCCTTTGAGTGCACTACACAAGTCTTCTTACTCAATATTATCAGGACCAGTAGTCGGTCATTTAACCAAAAAAATAAAATTGGTGAGATAACTATATATATATATATATATAGTTATATATGTATATATTTAGCTCAAGTTGTTTACTTTAATTGAAAGCATAAATATGTATCTGTTCACTGTTTTTGCAGTGCCAAAGATTTTACTTTGAGTATTACTCAGCTGATTGCCCTCTATCTTTTCTTTTTGTGCATAAATCATACACTTAATATATCATTTGAGATTTCCAGTTTAGGGAAAGATGACAAAGATACTTGTAAGCCAGTATGAATGTTAAATCTTAGATTTTTTTTCTTTTTTGGAAATATTATCCCCATCTAACTTGACAGTTTTATTTTAAACTGATGGCTATGTAAGGAATCATTCCATAGCATACACTATTCTCAACTATTGATGTGTGGAAGTACGTCTTCCGAGGGGAGCATCTACTGCCCTCAGTCTGCATACTGTTTCTCTTGGTCTGTACCAATTGAATAACTAAAGATTAAAATATTATTTCAGTGCTGTCCTCCAGAGGCTGACGTTTTCATTGAAAATTATACTGTGGGAAATTTAAAGTTTCAAAAATACACAAATGGAACCTCAAATTCAAATTATTTGGGACTGATTTTAGAATTGAGTCAGAAGTTTTATTTTCCCAATTCCCTGAAAAACTTTTATGTAATTACTATAATCAAAATAAGTTGGGGAAGTCTCTACCTCTCCTCCCCATTAGAGATGCTTTGTCTCGGCAGAGACTGAGAAAGAAAGTGGATGCTACAGTAGGCCACCTCTGATAGCACCCTGCTTTCTCAACTGGGATATGCACACACCTGGAAATACCCAAAGGCTTTTTTTGGCGGGGGGAAGACTTGAGCAAGGATAGTTTTAAGGAAATCAATTTCTATTCCTCAAGTTTCCCCTGTCCTCTCCTAAAAGTGATCTTCCTGAAAATGCACTTCGGTTCATGCTCATTTCCACCTCCCCTTTCTTTTTTTAACAAAAGAAAGCCACACCTCTTATCTGGTGTTTTATTAGGGTACACTAACTTAGAAAAACATATGAGAAACAAAGGGACAATTTAAAGTACTGTGTAGATGTTGATACAACAAATAGATTTCGTGACTGGGCAACAAATCTGATGGCAAGTCAAATATTGTAGTTTCCAATTTGTGGCTTTCAATGCAACTGAAAGAAGACCTAATTGAGTTGTCATTTGAAAGAACATCGAAAACAGTTTTTTTTTTTTTTTTTTTGAGACAGAGTCTCACTCTGTTACCCCGGCTAGAGTGCCGTGGCGTCAGCCTCGCTCACAGCAACCTCAAACTCCTGGGCTCAGGCGATCCTTCTGCCTCAGCCTCCCAAGTAGCTGGGACTACAGGCATGCGCCACCATGCCCGGCTAAGTTTTTCTATATTTTAGTTGGCCAATTAATTTCTTTCTATTTTTTAGTAGAGATGGGGTCTCGCTCTTGCTCAGGCTGGTTTCGAACTCCTGAGCTCAAACAATCCGCCCACCTCGGCCTCCCAGAGTGCTAGGATTACAGGCGTGAGCCACCACGCCCGGCCCGAAAACAGTTTTTTAGTGATAGATCAAAAGTGTGATTTTTGGCTTATAACTCTGAAGGAATTAAGAGAATTCAGTGATATTGCCATAACAAATCCCTTCTATTCCCATCTACTTAGGTGAACAGGTTTATTAAAGGGATGAGAGAAGAGATGGCATCTATATATATAAAAAAAGGGCAGAAGCTATAAAACAAAATGATCAGAGAGGAAGCCATGACAAATGGCCTGTTCAATTCACCTCATTTAAGCATAATCAGTTTAATTCTTAAAGTTAATTTCATATTTAACAGGAAGGTGAACAGAAACTACCAAATTTGAATTTAAATAGTGACTTCAAATCAGAAATTCTGTGTTCCAGAGAGAATTTTGGTGGTTGGGAGTGGGCAAGAAATGGACAATGAACGCTACGCAAGAGTGCAATGGATGCTCCTGTAGTAAATAAAATGGTGGGTTTATAGTTTTTGTCACTTTTGGATATACATCCATCCTATCTAAAAATTGACAATCTTAGTATTTTTTACTCTACCTTTGATGAAGAAGGATTGAGTCATCAGGTAGGACTAAGGGTGTATTAATTCTTTCCCACACTTCAGTGTACTCACATCTTTGCATTAAAAAGGTGTAAACTAACTTAATGCCTAAACAAACAAAAAATGCTTCTAAACCTTTGAACAACCTTTCAAAACATATATCTTCTGCATTTTTTTGTCATGAACTAAAATGCTTTTCATTCTTCCTTCCTCAAAGGAAATTTACAGATGAGTGTGACTATCTCTACTTAGAGTTAAGTGTATCTTTCACACAAAGAGCAACTTCACACAGATTCAGTGATGATCCTTTGAAGGAGCCAGAAGAGCCATATCATTTTATCCTCATGCATGACTGAGAGGTATAAAATCCCCATTCCACCTCTAGGACTAGTGTACAACCCACAAACATACACAAACAGCAACTCGGGTAAGATTTAGCAAACTAAAGGGACTATCAGTTGAAATTTTCCACTCTAAACTTCATTAGAGATGGCAATGCCGGAAATAGCATTTTATAGTTGACTTCCACCAAATTACTATGCAGCTCATATTCAAAGTCTCTATTATCTTTGGCAGAAGTTTTTAAGACCATTTTTATTTACTCCAAATTGTATCTGAACAAAGGCAGCACAGGCCCTTTGCAATTTTTACGTCAAGTGCTTCATGCTGTAATTAAGTAAGCAGTAGAACTCAAAGAAAGCACCAAGAGAGAGCATCAGGACATCACTTATTGATAGGTGAAATTTTAGGGATTTAAAATTTCTGTCTTAGTGTACAACTGCATTTTATTACTGTTTTGTCCTTAAAATGTAGTAAGTACAAACTGCTTCAATAATGATGAAAATGCCTTCCCGGCTTTAATGAAAACTTTTATTTGCTACTGAAACTTTTATTATTTCCAAATGGTAACATAAGCAAGAAAAATAATCACTACTTTTATTTGAGGGAAAACTTTAACAATTTAAATAACTTTGTTCTTGGGTAAATTTTAAGGCATTTCAATTTGTTATATTTATGCTTATTATTTTGATGAAATAAACCAAAAAATATATACATATACACACTGTTATAAAATTATTATCTAATCATATATGGAAATACCATATAGTTACATACAGCTATTCACTGTCAGATATTGGTCTAATCTGAATAAAAATTTCTATATATTTAGGTTCCTGAACATCTCAGCTGTTGACCATGTAAGGCAACGTAAGGTGATGGTGAAAGGTGCAGGCTCTGAAGCTGGACTACCTGGCTTTGTGTTCCTGCCCTGACCCTTCCTAACTATGCCACCTTTGGAAATTTAGTCCTCAGTTTCTTTATCTGTGAAAATTAGGGTGACTAAAACCTGCCTCATGGAATGAATGGGAAGTAAAACAGGTAAAACAGAATAGAGCCTGGCACATGGAAAGCACTTAATGAATGTTTAGCTTTAACATGGTTTTCATCTGTGACTACATGCATCTCTAGACTGGATGCACCTTCAGGCAATATCATTCATTCAACAAATATTTGTTGAGTTTTGCTGTATTCTGAACACTTTCTTAGATAAAGGGGGCACAAAGATCAATAAGATATGGTACCTGCTGTCCAGGAACTTACCATTAAGGTACAAAATATTTTTGCCATCTTAATACCTTTCTTAATGAGTACCATGAAGCATACTCTTTCATTAAATCATAAATTTTCCTTTTTCCCCATGTGCTCGGAACTAATGGAGCTTCAGAAAAATTTGACTTCAGTTTCTGAAATCTTAATCATGCACCATTTAATAAGCAGCTACAGGTTTTTCCCCATTTTAAAATAGATGATTAAATGGTCTAATCAGATTCTAACTTAGCCAAAAACTTGAAAAACATAGGAAGACAACCATGACTGACACATTCATTTTCTCAAATGCAGACATACTGAAAACAGCAGCTGCAGAAAAATAGTGCTATTACGTCTTAACGTGACCCACAGCTAACTAAAATTGCACAGGAATTCAGCACTAAAATGTTAAAGTACCTAAACTAAATTCAATTTGAAATAAAATAAGAAGTTCCTTTAGGTATAGCTACATCACTTTTCAAAAAGTTCTGAAACTGACTTCCAATATGGTACCTTATATGGCTTTAGGTTCTTCAAACATTTTTGTTTATGTCCTTACACTTAAAAGAGATTTCATTAAAAAGTAAAATCTTCAAATTTGAGTGTAAATTTCAAGCACAAAAACTAATGTGGTATTTCAGACATCACAAACTCCAAATGATCTTAAATATGTTGTCCTCTGTTAATTTGCTGCTCTTGAAAATGTGCAATAAATGCAATTAAAAAGGAAAGCATCTTCAAATTAGTTGCAAGATCAACTAGGATATTTATCTTCTTACTAGATGTATCATAATAAAAAACCATCTAATATACATTACATTGTTTAATTCAAAAGAAAATTGGATATTCTCCTTTCCAATAAAAGAACGGAGACCATTTTTTTTGCAACACCCAATAATGACGGAGCTAACTTTCTAGAATAGATTGAATATTGCCAAAATAGGTCTTCTGAGGAGTCCCCCTACCCAAAGCAAGGGAAGAGCACACGTAAACACAGGCACACAAGTCCTTCCTCTCTTTTTCCTTTCCTGTGTCATACCGTCTTCCTTGGTCAAAATGCTTTTAAAAGACTCATATGTGATCCCTTTGAGATTGGGTAGATAAAAACCCTGAAATGAGCCCATCCCCACCCCCAGTGAAACCTCCCTCAACATTGAATCAACTCACACCTCCTTTCTACGTAAGCTAACTGTAGTTATGGTGCGAATTTATCTCTCAGTCTCAAATCTCCAAATGAATGCATATTTTGGTAACCTCTACTTTTGCATTTAAACACATATGTTCCACACAGGATCTTCTTGATCCCAGCTAACGTCCCTGCTTAATGTATGCATTTTTCTCAACCATTTTTTTAAATCCTTCCAGGGTGAAAATTTCAAAAGGGGCGAACGTCAGTGAAAGAAGCGAGGAAGCGGAGGGAGGAGATACGACGCCTGGGATTTCTGCCATCCTCGCTGCAACCCAGAATTCGTATTATTTTTTTTCCTCACCCAGCCCTCCCTCTCTCTCTCCCTTTCGCCCCTTCCCTTCGCAGCAGGAGGGAGGAGGGGCGGCTGGCTGAAGCCGCCACCTGCCGCAGCGTGGAAAAGCTCCAGTTGTCACTTACCCAGCGGGGTGAGAATGGCTCATTTTTGTAGGATCCCTTTTAGACCCCGCGGCAGGTGCAGAGGGTGGGTGCGTAGGGCCCCGTGCGCACTGGCGCTGCGACAGTCGCGCTCGCGGGGTGGCTTCCTACTGCGGTCGCCGGTGCGCCCGGCACCTGGGCTGGGCCGCCGCCGCCACTTGGCGCCTGGGCTCCCCGCAGCCTCCCGGCCCCACCCGCTGGCGGTAGCCACAGCCTCTCGGTTGCTAAGGGGGCGGGAAGGCCAGCGCCGAGGGTCTGGAGGAGCCGAGGCGCTGCTGGAACCCAGCCTGGGGAAGCTGGAGGTAAAGCCAGCTTCCACCCCTTTTTCTGGGCCCCGATATGGGAGGAGACCCAGGCCTGGCCCTGCTCTGTTGCCCTGGGGTGCAGGTTCCCCAGGTACCAGTCATCTGAAAACACAAACGCGCGCGGGGCGCGCGCGCACACAAACACACACACACACACATTTTGCCTGGCATGCTTCCGGCTAGGCCCTGGGGTAGAAAGGAATGGGTGGTGGCTGCGGGTAATAGGGACTGGGAGCAGCCACGGCGTGATGATGTGGTTTCCAGTCATAAAACAGACCCTAGACTGCAAGTTCAAGGGAAAAAAAAGAAATCTCCTTTCTCAATCTGCTTTGAGTTTTTAATTTGTTTCTACATCTGCAAGGCATTGCAATAGACTCATTTCCTCCTTCGAAAATCCCCATCCTTGCTCCTAGCTGAGGTCCCCACTTCCTGCAGGCAGGGCCAACAGCGCTGGCTCTCGGAGGGTGGGAGAGATGTGCTTTCTCTGCAAAGCATAGGAGAACAGAACTTGTACTGGAATCCAGTACACAGAATGCAGGGCTTAGATAAAGAAGCCTGAATTTAAATGTGGGCCTTGGTGTGGAGGAAGTTTAAGCATTGAATTAAGATAACCTATTCTTAATCCTGTTCCTGGTCAGATTTTTTGCTTAGGTGACTTAATCTCTCGCCTGGTATTGCTCGCACATAAGGGAAGGGTTGGACACAGCAGTGGTGACTGAGCTGTCTATCGATCTCTATTCAGGCCCAATCACACTCAGAGGCGGGAGGGCATCACCTCTTTAATGTCATTCTGCTTTGCCACATATCATAAGGATCCACTGACATGACAGAGTTCCATCTCCTTAGCCTGATACTCAAGGCCCTTCAGCATCCAGCTCCAGCATCTTTTTTCAGACTCTCTGTGACACTTTCTCCACCTTCACTACTTTAAACCCTAGAAACACCAAATACATTATCTCTCTAATAGGAACGTATTTTCATCCTTGGCTACCTGAAAAACTTCTATTCATCCTTCAACACTTAACTTGAACACTGCCTTCTTTGACATTCTCAAGTGTGCTGATGACTCTGGCCTCTGGGGCCCACTCTGCCTGGACC
Organism: Cheirogaleus medius; assembly: GCA_008086735.1. NCBI lineage: Eukaryota > Metazoa > Chordata > Mammalia > Primates > Cheirogaleidae > Cheirogaleus > Cheirogaleus medius. Next base: position 55,042,709 of record VBSM01000529.1, read on the forward strand.
TGCCTCTGGTTTGTACTCACCCTATCGTGCTGCACTTACTGGTATACGTGGATGCTTTTTCTACTCAGATGTGAGCTTCTCTATTTCATTTATACATCTATTTTATTTTTCCATACTCTCAGAAGCAAGCAACAATTTAACAAATGTTTGAAGCAGAAATGAAGGAAAAAACAAAGAGAAATCTAAGTGGCAGCATTTTTATTGAGTATGTACTAAATGCCCTCCTAAGCTTTTTATTGAGCACTTACTAACTGTTCATTATCTCATTTAATCCTCATCTCAACTTTATGAGATGAATTTCCTTCTCTATTTCATAGCTATCCAAACTAAGACATACAGAAGTTATTTATCTTGCCTGGCATGGCTCCTAAGTGGAAAAAACAACGATTCAAGTCCAGATCAGTCTGATTTCATCCCACAAGTGTTTTTAACAATTGCAATGTGATTCCTTTCTCCACTGCCCGTATAAATTACTGTAGAAGCCAAATTTTCTATAACTTTAGAATTTTCAGACCTGAGAGACCAGAGCCAATTAGAATGCCAGCTCAATAGCTCAGATCCTGAGACTGAAGGATTCAAGGTTGCTTTGGGGATCAAATGGCTAGAGCTAAACAGGGGCAGAGGTCATCTCTTCCCCCACCCCCATATGTATATCTCCACTTGTGGTTGCCCTTAATGCTTATTGTAAGTAGATTTTACCTGGATAAAAATTTCAGGTGGGGAGGGACTGGAAAGAGACATAATTTGCCACAGGTACTGCCAATCCCTAAGGATGGTGTAAATAAGGTAATCTTACATAGGTACTAGTTATTACATGTTAATCTAGTTTTGCAAATAGAAAATGGTATTCTCTCACTGGTAGAATAAGAAAGGAATATAAAATATACTATTTAGATACTCAGGATTCATAGAAAAGATTCCCAGGCACTCTGCAGACAGTGAGGTACCCTCAACAGCATGTATTAAATCATAAATGGGGCTTGAGTTCTCCACCCCTGTGAGCTGCACCATTTCACATTCCTGATGAAAACTGCAAGGAAGCTACTAATTTTCACTTCAGAAAATGCTCACTGTGAAAATGTATTGGGAATTTAGCCAGAATGAATTTTTATGTTAATTTCTAGAATGGAGCTAGGGAAAGGGAAAAGAAAAAAACTAAAACTGTTTTAAGACCAAATAGTCACTGGAGTCATTTTCATTTTCTCACGGGAATAAAACTTCCCAGATGTCCCCAGTAGTATCATAAATTTATAAAAAGATCTTGTTTTGTAGAAAGACCTATGGAGTGGGAGTTTGGGTCAGGAGACTGAGAGAGGTAGAAGGAGAGGAAAGACAAGGATTATACCTACAGCGTTGCTTGGATTTCCACATTGGGTAAAGAATCGCTGCACTGAAGAATCACAGATTTAAACCCCCGGTGATTCTTAGTTGCTTTCTGTTGCTGTAACAGAATAGGTAACTTATACCACAGACTAGGTAACTTATAAAGGAAAGAAATTTATTTCTTACAGTTCTGGAGGCTGAGAAGTCCAAGGTCCAGGGGCTGCATCCGGTGAGGGTCTTCTTGCTGGGTCATAACTTGGCAGAGGGCATCACCTAGAGAGAGGGCAAGAGCATGTCAGCTCAGGCCTCTCTTCCTCTTCTTATAAAGCCACCAGTTTCATTATGTGGGGGCTACCCAGATGACCTTATCTAATCCTAATTACCTCCCAATAGCCACACCTCCAAATATTAACAACATATGAATATGGGGATTGAAATTTGAGGGACACATTCAGACCATAACAGTGACCATGTCCTAAATCATGGGCAGTCAGTCTATGGCTTGTCAACTAAATCTGGCCCATTGCCTGTTTTTGTACAGCCTGCAAGCTAAGAATGGTTGCTATATTTGTAAATGCTTAAAAAAAATCAAAAGAATAAAATTACATGATACATGAAAATTATATGAAATCCACATTTCCATGTCCATGCATAAAGTTTTATTGGAATGCAGCCACATCCATTTGTTTCTTATATGGCTACTTTTGCTCAACAATGGCAGAGTTGAGTAGTTACAACAGTGTCCTTATAGTATATGAAAACTAAAATATTTACTATGTGTCCCTTTACAGAAGTTTGATGACCTGCAGCCTGGGTCATCACCACAATCAGAGTGGTCATTTACTTTCATGGACTTTGAGAACAAGTACAACATCTTTCACCTTGTATCCTCAGCACATATCACAATGCCTCTCACAGAGAGGGTGCTGAATAAATAAGCAAATGAAGAAATGAATGAATAGACTGGAGGAATAAGAATTTTTCTTTCTCATGAAATACAAAGTTCAAGTGACCAAGACTTTCTCCCTAGATATAACTCCAAAGGCATTTCTGAGATCTTCCAAGGCTGCCACCCCTAATATAGGCCCAGAGTGCCAGGGCCTTGAATCTTGATGATTTATCATGACCCAGGGCTACCTCTTTTGTCAACAGTATATAAAACCCTTGTGGGAGGGGTGGATAATGTAAGCGTTTCATCAGGACATGCTCAATGGTGCAGATGGTTAAGTTTACAAGAGAGCTTCCTAATACCTTATATCTCCTCCAATGGTAGCTTGGTTTGCTCAAAACTATAGCATTGAAAAGCTGGAAAATGGAGAGCCATTGTACAAGGACTTAACTTTGAACCTTTGAAAAAAAGAGTGCACTTCCCTAAAATTGCTTTCCAGTAGCTATGGTATGAATGTCCCCCAAAATTCATGTGTTGGAACTTACTGACCAATGTGATAGTATTAAGAGGTAGGGGTCATTAGGAGGTGATTAAGTCATGAGGGCAGAGCCTCATGGATACAGTTAGAACCCTTATAAAAGGGCTTGAGAGAGTGGGTTCACTCTCTTCTGTCTCTTCTGGTATATGAGAACTCAGTGTTTATCCCTTCCAAAGGACATAAGAACAAGGCTACATCTTGGAAGCAGAGAGGTGCCAGACCTGCCAGTGCCTTAATTTTGAACTTCCCAGCCTCCAGAACTGTAAGACATAAATTTCTATTGTTTATAAATTACCCAGTCTGTGGTATTTTGTTATAGCAGCACAAACAGACTAAGACACCAGCCTTCCCTAATAAGCTTAATTCCAGTGAGTCATTTTGTAAAGCAAAATGACAGCAGATATAGGAGAGGCTGAAGAGGCACATACAATGGAAAAAGTGACAAATTCAAAGGGATATCCCTAATTCAGAGTTCTAAGCAACCTGGATAGGCTTTATTTCCAGATCCTCTGTCCCTATTTCTGAGTTGGATCAAATCTGCAAACAGACATTTGGAATGGGGGCAGTCAATGGATTTATTTATGGGCCATGGAAAAATCAATGGTATTTACTAGCATGTGGTCTCAAACATGAACAGAATTCCTGTCATCCCTCAAACTTGAAGTATATTGCCTATAAAGATATGCAGACAAAAATAATGAATACAATAGGGAGTGTCCCCTGACTAATGTTCCTGCCCCATACCAAATCTTCACCATTTCCAGCCATGTACCCACTTGAGGTGAGACTAAACATCACTTCCCACTAATCACATTATTATTTCCTCTAGCCTCGAGACCCTGATAATTTCTTACCGTCCTGTCCCAGGGATTCTATACCAGGAGAGGGAAGAGACTGACAATGATGCAAGAGAAAAGAAGAGAGAAACATAGAGGCCATTAGAGAGGCATAACTACCAAGAGATCTGCAAGGAGAATAAAGGACATTTATTTTTATATTGTTTTCAAATAACTATATTGCCAAAAAATACATTTCCCACTCCCACCCCAAAACGTTTGTCTAGAGAAGTCAGGAAAGGATGCATAGAGGAGGTAGAGCTTAATATGAGCCTTGAAAAATGTGTGGGGATTGGCTGGAGAGGTGGGATTTGGGGGGGAAGAGGCAAGTCTTCCCCAAGCCAAGACTTCTCATTGAGGCCTCTCTAGCTGAGGGTGGACTCAGCCAGTGTCTGTAGAACCTATCCTGGCTCCTGTAGCCCAAACATTAATGGAGGTTGTGATTTGGAACAGAAGAAAGGAGAGGAGAAAAAGAAGAAGTAGGAGACGATTTCATCAAGGATATGGGATTCAAACAGGGTTCAGGTATGTGAAGCTCTGCTGCAAGGTCACCCCCTCTTCTGCTGTGTGTTGTCTGCATCACTCATGCCGCATATCCACACACTGTGTTGTTTGTGTGCCTGTCTCATCTCCTCCAACCCCAGGGTAAGTTCTTTCCTTTAGTGCCAATCAAATCACCATGAATTTAGGAAGTATTTAGTAAGTATTTGTTGAATTAATGATAGGAGGAGCAAAATCCGTATTTTTCTTGATTCTCCAGTTGGAGCAGAGGACATGAAGAATGTAACATAATAAGAATCATAAATAAATATTTCTCTGGCTCAGGCCCCACCCATGTATGGGTGAATCTGTCAGACGTTAAGGCACTCAGCATGCTTTGATTGTCCACCATCAGCCAAAAATGCATTCTCATCCACAGGCATTGAATTTTGGGAGAGGAACTGAGTAGGGCCATCATAATGGCCCGATGCAATGGAAGACACGGTTTGCTTATTCAGCCAATGTTTCCAAAGCAGCTACAGATGGCTGACATTACTGTTTGCCATTAGAAATAGACGGTATACTTGGCATTCACAGAACTAAGGCTTCACTTGGCCTAAGATCAGGTGATGCCCATTGACTGTTTGCTATGTATCAGGCACTCATCTAATCCTCACGACCATGTGGTGGGTATTATTTTTATCCCTGTTTTACAGATGAGGAAGCTGAGGCTCATATACCAGCTAGTCTGTGGCACAGCTGAGATTCAAATCCCATTTTCTGTGATTCCAGAACTCACACTCTTAAACACTTTGCCTATTCCTTCCCACCTCCGAGAGGTAACAAAGCATAACCACACAAGGGGAAGGCAATAACCACAAGGTCACTGATCTTTGATGAAAGCTGTTCTCATTTGCAACAATTGTTCTCCTAATCCTCCCCACTCACAATGACTCGATACTGTGGGTGGTGAAAAAAATCAGAAATTGCAGGAGTTTCATTTATTACCACACATTTGTTTCCTGACAGAGTATACGGAATGCTCCACACCCTCTCACCCTTAAGAGCAGCCATCTCTAAAAATTTTTATAACTTCATTTGGTTTAAATGACATAGGACTTGGCTCTTCCAGGGAAGCAGAACAGCTCTGGTCTTTGAGCACTCTGGCATCATAAACTGATGCCTAAATGATCTTGTTCTCCCCTTCTCTACAGCTGGAAGAAAAGGAGAAAAGAAGAGCCCTTGAATTAGATTGTATAGATAAGAACATTATGTTTCTTAAATGTAGGTTAGAATTAGATTCATGGCCTTGAACAGAAGACTGTGATTGTTCACCTGGGAGGTAGATGATAGTCAAGTTCATATAACAAACAATCTGAACTATAATATCTTTTTTTAATAGAAACATAGCTTTATTACTTACATGTTCATCTTGTAACTCAAACTTGGAAGTGCTACCTGATAGGGACATTCAGAAATAGATATTGACTAGATAAAGTTACTTTTGGTAATTACCATAGTAGTTTCATGTAAATAAGCACCCCTAAAGGAGTTTATGGCGTTTGTCTCATGGGACTTAAAGATTCTCCGGCAAGCACACTTTCTCTCATAATTGCCTAGCCAACATTTTCTCCCTAAGGCTACCCAGGTTAAAAAAAAGTTTTGTCGCTGCTGGAGTGATCACAGATTCTCAATAAATGAGACTTGCTTGTTAAGATAAAAGACAAGAACTCAGTGGAAGTTGTGGAATAAGCATCAAAGAAAATACAAAGGAGAAACACATTACTGGAGAAGGAGATGGAGAGAGCAAATTTCAACTGGTCACTTGCAGGAAATCCCAAAGCAGTGAGAATAAATTGGTAAGTAGGCAGATTAAAACAGCAAAACCATGCTACTGAAGTGCTACAGATTTGCTTGGAAAGAAAACTCTGGGATTCCTTGGAATGTGGACAGTTTTGTAATTAATACCCACAGCTGACCTGAGGTCAGAATTGTGGGGTTTCTTCTTTCCTCTAGGCTTCTTTTTCAGTAAGTTTTTCTCTCACTTAAAGGTCACATCAAAATCTACCTTTTGGTTGAGGAAGAGGAATCATGACTGCAGGGTTTATTCTCTGCACCTGTGCGAGGCTATCACCATAGGGACCTGTTATCCCTGAACTAAATGGTCAGACGGGACGTAGGAGAAATGCTCTGATGAGCTGAGGTTCCGCAACACTGGAAACAGAAGCACAAAATTTCATGGCGCTCGTCACTCTGATGTGTTCTCTGGTCACACACAGCAATCAAGGCTATTTCCTAAGCTGTAAGCCAAGGAGGAAAAAGCAAAGTGGCTAATACTGACATGTGCTATGATGTGAACAAATATTTAGTAAGCAGGGAAAGGAAGTCAAGAGAAGGGAATACACAACTTTACTGACTTAAAAGGCAAATAAACGACAAAGAAAGAGGCAATGTCTGAAAGGAAAGGTGCCTGCTTTCAACTATCCATAATCACAAAAAGTAGAAAACCTATAAATCCTCTCCACTTTGCCTGGCATCATGCTTTTTGCACTTGGACTTGAGTGGTTTCGCATGTGAGATTGTAAATTCTGAGAATTTTCTTCTTTTACAAGAAGGACATGTTATAAAGAACTGGTTTAAAAAGAGGTGAGATGTTCCTGCTCCCCTGTTTTGTCCACATATAAACTAGAGACTGGGTCTGAATCGGAATTCTGTCACTGTAAAGGTGTTAGCACTTTCAGTTATCAGAGAGGCTTGGGCGTCTCCCTCCCTTGATGGTAGGCGTGACCATGTGACTTGTTCTGGCCAATGAAATATGAGTGAAAAGTGATGTGTGTCACTTCTGGGTAGACTTTTTAAAGAGCTTCTGCAGTATTTTCCATCTTCTTTCCCTGGCCCCAGCAATGAGCAACATTCCAGATGGTGGTGTTCTCCTCAGTCTGTCCTCCACAACGTGGAGCCCCCACAAACCCATGAAGAACGTGAATGTGAACAAGAAACAAACCTTGCACTCTGGGAGGCCGAGGCGGGTGGATAGCTCAAGGTCAGGAGTTCGAAACCAGCCTGACCAAGAGTGAGACCCCGTCTCTAAAAAAAAAAAAAAAAAAAAGAAACAAACCTTTGCCGGTTAAAGCCACTGAGATTTGAGGGCTCTTAATTCACAGCAAAGCTAGCTTATGGTGATTAATGCAGCCATTTATTAGCTATGTCACTTTAGGAGAGATATTTACCCTCTCCAAGCCTCCATTTTCTCATCAGAAAATGAGGAGGGCCTGGAATATAGAATGTATTCAAAAAATGGTAGTTTTCTCATCCTCATGGTAATAACTACACTTTATTAGAAACCTAAACTGTACCAGTCACTATCTTCCCTGTACATACATCATCTCTCATCCTCAAACTAATCTTAAAGGTAGGTAATATTGATCTTTTTTTTATAGATGATGAAACCAAGCCTCAGAGAGGTTTACTAGATTAATGAAGGTCAACCAGCTTCTACATAGAAGAATCAGATCTTTCTTGTCCAGAGTTCTTGCTTTTCTACCCTGCTTCCTCTGCTAAAAGAAAGCAGCCTATTCGCCACTAAATAAGTATGAACTTACTGATAACATAATCAAGGTTAATATTAAAGAAACAAATAAAAAGGAAATAAATTATTTAGAGTTTTAAATCATCATATTCTTCAACATACATAGCATCTTTCTCATTTAATGAATTTGGTTTTAATGATTCCAGCTAAAGCCATATCCAACCATTCTCAATCTGGGGTTGCCAACTCCTAAAGGTTTATTAAGGCAATAATATAGGTTTGCAAGCTATTCTCAGAATTTCCACAAGTCTTAAAGATATAATTCTAAATGAAAATAAGTTTTCTTTATTTTTTCTTTTTTATCAGAATAATGGGTCATCTCATTGTGGTACCTTTGGCTTTCTCATAGGAAAACATTATTTGTTATCATTTCTGAATAAACATATAGTTTTTTCAAAACACCAGGTTCAGGGCAGTTGAAAGAAAATTATACAAGGGGCTGTTGGTTATAAAAAGATTGTTAAACACTACTATATCCCAAATCTCAAATTTTGGCCAGGACAAGCCTAAATTCGCCTTTCTCTTTCTCTTTGCAACTTAGCTCTTAATCACCCAGGTCGCCCCTACAGTCCAGGGAGGTCCTAGAAAGCAGGGAATGGATGACAGCCAAGGGAGGCTGGCTCAGGACGCAGTGTTAATAGAGGGACCTACAGGGGGCTGGATTCCAAGGAACTGCAGGAAACCACGCCCCTCTTTGTCATTCTGTAGAAGGAAGAGCCACAGGAGAAAATGAAAGTGACAGAATCCAAGTCACCTTGTCATTTGGGGGAGACATAGACAGAACACCTAGAATTGCAGGGAGGATATCTCTGAGAGAAATTGGCGAGAAACTTCGCAGGAAATGTGGGTCAAAATGAATGAGACTGTCGAACTAGAATTCCGTGACCATTCCTCCCTCTACCTCCCCCTGCTGGAAATCCGCTATTTATTTTCAGACTAACTAAATTAAAGGCTCTTCAGTCGTCACTAGAACAAGGACCCCGGTTACGTGTGTTTCAAAGACATTCTTTGTCCAGATTTCTGGAGGCTAGGTATAGGCCTTGTCATCAAAGCAAATAAACTCTCTTATAGTCCAGTTGCTGGGGTAGCAGTAATGACAATAAAAAAATACTGACTACATGCTGAGTGCCAGGCTCTGTGCTAAATGCTTCAAATGTCATGTTTCATCTTATACTCAAACACTATTATTTTTCCCTTTTTATAGAGAGCGGTTCTGAGACGCAGGGAATTGAAGTAATTTGCCTGAAGTCACAGGCTTGTAAGTGGTGACTCCGCCTCAGCAATGGCTCTCAGCCCCTGTGTTACACTGTCCCCTGCAGGGTGGTTGAGGATGAGCAAAATCACGAACTGTGTCATCAGAGAAGGCAGAAGAGAGCCAGTATTTATGGAGTGCTTCCACCGTGCTAACCACCCACACACATCATCTCATTTAATTCTCACAACTCCTGGGGAGAGGTATTATTATTAACATGGTATATATGAGAAAATTGAGGCTGAGAGAGACTGATAGTTGGCCAACTAAGTAGAAAAGGTGAGTGCAAACCAAGGCGTTGTAAATACACATTTAGTGACGCTGTTTCTGTAGAAAATTGCTTTTGATTTAGTCTCAAAAAATTATTTACCCATATAAAGTATCAACATATCTGACCAAATTTCAGTTCACATGGAAATACATGGATGTTTTAGTTGCTTGGAAACTCAATACAAAGCAATTTTGTGGCATGCCAACTAAAAACATCGATGTGATAATGGTTTATGCTCTCATATGTGCAAGTTCTTTTGTGTCTTGCATTTGAACTGATCACATCTGGAACACTGTGCTTATGACAGTTGTATATCAAGGTACATACACCTTCTCCAAATTGGGAGACAAGACCCATGTTCTGAGTTGTGTTCTGAAAACCCTCCTCCATTGGTTTAAGGTGGGGCTGGGGCATTCCCTCTCACGAATGGCAGGTGAGTGTGGGGACAGGGAGAAATCAACCCATTTACAGCTCTCTGCAATGAAATTCACACCACCACCAGTGTCTTCCTCCTTGCAATGAACTCCTTGTCTTCTTTAATATACCCTGGCAGTGGGTAATGGGCAAGTCCCTGCTACTGCGTATCCTGCGTATGTGTCTGGCATTTCTCTCTAGGACATGTCAGGGACTTGCGTGGAGGGGCAAGCCGGCTGGGCACTGCATGCACAACTTGAGAGTGTACTGTTTACATGGACCGTGATGAGAATGGTGCCCTCCATGGCTGTGCAAGTCAGCAGCCCAATTGGCACATATTATTTTATTCTCTGCCTATAGCACCTCTACTGAAATTAAATAGAAGAAACTTGTTTAACTTCTAGGTATGACATTCAACACTCTAAAAAGAAAAGAGATGCCTTTCAAAAATGCAATACAAAGTATAAGTTTATTAAAATGTTGAGCACTCTGGAAACCATTTCATAGGAAAAACCATCAAGATAACCAGTGATGTGAAAACTAAACATGATCAGACTATGGAAAGTATCCGTGTTATCAAATATTTGGGAAAAAATTATGTACAGGAGGAAAGAGACTGAGAAGCTCCATGGGAGATAATGAGAAGTTATGAGATGATTTTTTTGCTTAGCAAAAGAAAGAACTTTTAGAACCAAACAACAATTAGAAACCTTATCTCAACAACCCTATAAGAAAGAGCCCACACTCTATACCCATTTTATAGAGGATATGTCCAAAAATGGGATGGATAATATTTGTGGCAGAGAAACTCTTTATCTCTAGAAGTGATCAGGAAAGAGAATCAGAAATATTCTGTAGGAGATCCTTGCACAGAGTTATATTGAACTAAATGGATTATAAAGCTTCTTCTAGGAAACCAATTCTGTGTTTGTATGATGGTATTAAAATTGTGACAATCCCCTACTAACCTGCACCAGTTCTGGAAGAAGGAACCACCATAACCTCCCTCCTGGAAGGATGTTGAGGCCTTATGTAAGAGCTCTAGCACATTCCAACCCTTGTGTGTGCATGTTTCAAAGTTTCTGTCAGGTCTTACGTAGCTAAGCAAACAGCCACAAAAAGTCTGTTTCATTAAAGGATTGGCTATATTTTTTACTCCTGGAAGACCTAAGGATCACAATCTGAAAAGGGAGTGGCAATAGAAATAAAGAATCTAATTCTGCTCTATATATTGATGAGTTCTGCCATGTCCACTGTGAAAGAGACATCTGATCTAGAATGTTTTTCTTCCTCCTTATGCCCTTAAACCAGGAGTCAAAAACCCAAAGGAGGAAGAAAAACATAAGATAGTGGGCAGTAGCAGTCCTATAGTGTGGCCCGAATAAAAGTTGGCTCCTCCTGGGCTCAGCCATTTGTTGCTTTCTAGAAATGTTTCTAGAGTTGTCACATCTTCCAATGTTTCCAAAGAAGCTTAAAAGCCAGATGGTTTGGGTGAAATTTTCTACCTTTTAGAACACTATGCAGGCCAAACAAAAAATATCTGTGGTCAGAATTCTGCCCACTGGCTTCCAGTTTATGACTACAGAGCAGGACTCTGCTGTCTCTGGAGAGGAAGGCTTTCCGTTCAGGGAAGGGCAGGTGGGGAGCCCAGGCACACATTTATTTCTCCACGTGAGCCAGCAGATATCTGTCAGGCAACTGAAGAGAAAGAAGAGTAAGAACAACTCCACTGGTGGGAAGACCTAAAGAAGGCTCAATGAGGGTGACTTCCCCGCACGAGATTGCTCTCTGCAGGGTCTGAAGGGCCAGGGGCCACTCTGCATTGTCCTGCTGGAGCTCCTGGGTGCTTCTCTCTGGAATGAATAACTCAAACTTGGGAAGGCCACTGAGTCCTCTCTCTGGCAACACCAGACCCTGTAAGTAGGGAGTAGAACATTTTAAAATGGTAAATGAAAACTTGCAAGGCCATGTCTGAAGAGAAAGCCATTCCAAGGAAGGAGCAGAGAGACCTAAGGAAGCATAGCAAAGTTAAAAAGCAGGGATGACAGCCAGAACACCCTCATGAAAGCTTTAATCCCTTGGATATTTTTTCTCAGACTGGAGAAAAAGTCATATTTACTATATCATTTCAAGTGTCTTTTCCTAACACGATAACCCTTCAATACATAGCACATTTGACATCAGCTCTATGTTTAGATGCAACCTTTAACAACAGCTTATCCACGTGGATTTTAATTTTAATACAAGTTTGACTCTACACAACTGAGCACTAGAAACACCAAAAAAGTGACAGGCGCAGGATAATCCTGTTTCACCGTGTGGGGAATGTGTTTAAAAGAACAAGCAGAGAAAGGATAGAGTTTGAGATAGGTTTCAATTTTATACGTGATGGATGTAATATCTACATTTTTTTCTTTCTCCCTGTTATAGTATGTGTTTCCTGAAATTATAGACAAGGCACAGAGAGACAGTCTTTACGATTTTCTAGAGTGAGAAGAATTGTGATGAGCAACATCATGGTGTAGATGTACTTATGGACTTAGCTAGCACTGAACATACTCAGCTATTCAGAGAAATCCATCAATATGGAGAGACAGCTACACAACGATACGGCTGGCCAAGTCAGGACAGATGGCATCCAGCCTGAACCGCCGCCACACACAAATGGGTATCAAACAAGGTCATCAATAGCCCTTAGCCATCCAGCTTCTCCTTTGCAGGGATGGTCAGTGATGCAAGAAGAATTGTGAACACCTGGGTGAGAATGTGCTCTGTTCCCCTTCAGAGCTCTTTGGACTCAAAAGATCACTGGCCTCCACTAATGTCTTTGGGGCAGACCAGCCCCGAGCGACTGAGTGCTAATGACTATGAACTAGAAGTTCATACATCTGAGAATACATACCCAGGTGTCAATCATTGCTCAAATTTGGCACTACTGCACAGGCTGACAATTAGCCTGAAAAAAACTAAGGTGATGTTTTTAGTTGCCCCAGGCAAAGCAGGCAAGCAACCAAAAATTACCATCAATGGCATGGAGTTAAAAGCCATATCCAATTCCTGCTGCCTATGTAGTCTGCTATCTAATGACAGGTCCTCTGCTTTGCTTTTCTGTGGTTCTTTGAGCAACCACCAGTAGTGGAGCTCATTACTGGAACAAGGAGTAACAATCCATATTAATAAATCCAGCTTATTTGGGGAAAATTGACAGACAGGATTTGTGGTGATAAGGCATCTGATTACAGATAATGACCAAAGTGCAAGGCAGCCTTGCTGTCCAGTGTCCTTTGTGGATGTGAAATTTAGTTCATTACCATCACCTCCTGGAATAACATTAATTCCACTTGGTTTGAGACATCAAATGGCAGCAGTAGTAAACTTGTCGAGGAATAGAGCTACTAATCAGCAATTGACATAATATTTGACCTGCCTTTTTAGTAACTGGAAATAGTTTCAATTCAACAGCCATGGAAATAATGAAGTTTTGCAGAAATGCACAAGAAAATCCATGGAAGTTATAATCCATTGCAAAGATTGCTACTAATAATATCTTAACAATATTTCTGTGATACTGATCCAAACCTCTGCAAATTTTTTAGGATGAAAAGTTTAATTTCCTGCACTATTCGGTATCTTTTAGTAGCAAATACCTCAAGTATAATTCATATAAAAACCAAAAATGAATGAAAGAAGAGAATGTTAGGATAGAATTAAGGACATGCACTTTCTGAAACAAAATCTTGGAACTTCTTTTCTCTCTTTCACTATTTTTTTTTGGGGGGGCTACTTTTTTTTCACCCAGCCCATATGTAGTTCATTAGAATAATACTCTTGACTTCAATGTATCCCAAAATATATACATACAAGACAATATATTTCCTTGTCCAAGTCTGATTATTTCTGTTGTGGAAATCACAAACCACTAAATAAATTATAATTCTATACATATATTGAAATCAGTAACCTTAAAAATATAGATTGCTAGTATTCCCAGGTATAGGGCTTAATTTTAATTTGTTCAGTAAACATTTATTGAGAGCCCAACTGGGGTAAGGATATTCCTGCTATCTCAAAGTGTCATCTTCCAAAACTAGTTTTACTCTGCAATGGAAGAAACCTTTGAACTTAAAAAAAAAAAAAGTCTCATCTATCCACATGAAAAGGTATAAGAGGTATATGTGATCTTGATCTGATGAGAAATTCTTTTACATCTTCAAAAGAAAGCTTCCACCAGGAATTTGTTGGCAAATATATCCAGAGCTGCCTTAGAAGCACTAATTCTAACTCACCCCTACCACAAGGCATCTATAAGCTGTAAATTACCAGTTCTGATAAAGCTCCCCCCTCATTGAGATCCTTCAGTGTTTAGGGCTGGGCAATAATATCTATCATTTATACTTCTGAGATATTTATTAGGACATGATGACAGGGCCAAGGAAAAAAAGGGACATGAGGAAGAGAGAGCGGTGGCTGCAGTCCATTGAGTAGGAGACCCTGGAGAGAATCTCTCCCACTGGAAGACAATTGTACCTGATTTTATATAAAGTGCCTGGCCATGCACTTGCCACAGTATAGATGCTCAATAAATGTCACCTTCACTCTTCTCTAATACTGCTTTATGCTAATAAAGCATTTTAAAAAGCGTGAAGCATGTTTACATGCATTATTTTATTTGATCCTCACGACACCCTTTGGAGATGGGCTTTATTTTATGTTTGAAAATACGGGTGATCTGAGAGGTCAGATCAATATAGTCCTAAGTCACACAACTAGTACCATTTAGAATCCCTAACTGGGATCTTCTCATTACAAAACTTTCTTTCTCCTTTACTACCCTGAGCTGCAAGTATTCAGTGAAGTGTACCTGATTACTATCTTCCTTATTTAAAGAATTATCTTCACTATTTATCTCACACCCACCTTCAGAAATTAGTCATGTCCTATTGTTTCCTTTTCCATTTGTTTCTTGGTTTTCCCTGATTCTCGGACTGTAAAAGTGTTCCATGTCTAATATTCACAGCTCCGTGATTAAAAGTTCTTTATGTAGGCTTTGAGCTCTCCAAAGTTAAAGAAATCCTACAAACAAGGCACATTTCATTCTGGGCATTGAATTGAATTTCCTTTGAGTGCTCTTGCTCAAATACCAAACACAATTTGTGTTTTGCTTGTGAAATGGAAAGAAACAGTTGTGTGGCTATAGCTATTATTGTGCCATTACCATTCTGAGGTGTTGATTTTGTGCTTCACATTTTTCCTGTGTTCTTAACTTGATGCCCTATCTTGAATTTTTATTTCACTCTAATCGTTTTTAAATTTGAAGTCTTCCTTTTACTTTGGCAATTTCAATTGGAACACTACGTTTGAAAAAAAAATGTTCACAGAGAAACTGAAGGTTAAATCAGCTTTATTCTGTAAACAGTGCCTAAATTATCATCTCCTTCCCATAACAGCCCAATTAATATGTTACAGCTAAGCTGTAAAGCCAAAAACTGTGCTAAAAACATAGCACTAGTGCGACACCTTCTGGTAAGAAACAGACTGCATTTTGTCAACAATAGCAAAAACAAATTGAAACAATGGATCTCTTGGATAGATTTTATTCCTACAAACCTATCTTTTGTAAATACCTGGTATGTCTCAGGCTCTGTGACAGGCACGGGAACTACTGATAAGGGAAGGTATGATCCTTATGTTTAAGAATCTCACAGATTTCTGGGGAAGAAATATCTCTACACGCCTACGTAGAGAGAGCTCATTTTTTATAATTAAGGTTGTCATGTTGGGTTGGTACACATAAGGTACTACCAGGCCCAAAGAGACAACTTCTTCTCACAGATCAGGGATGGCCTCACAGAGGAGGTGATGCTTGAAGGCTGAGTAGGTTTGTGAAGCAACAAGGTAGGAAGTGGGGTGTGCCAAGGGGAAGGTGCCACACATTGGAAACAAAAGCACCAGTGTGTGCTTAAGACTGAGAGGCTCAGGGTGTTTGTTTATTGACCAGATGTTATTTCAGGTTCTAGGTTCCAGGTTCCAGGGACCCACTGGAAGATGTAAACATGAATGACAGTGACGTGATTGGATTTTCAAAAAATCACTCTGACCTCAGTGTGAAGGAAGGGAGGGAGACTAGTTGAGGTCAGGAAGGTAAATAGGAAGCTGCTGAGAAAGCTCTAGACAGGGGAGCACCTGAACTAGGGCAGGGAATGTGGAGAGGTGCCAAGTAGAAATTTCTTAGGGAAAGAGCATCAGCCATTATTAGAGCATGTTTGGAAGTGGACTCTGAGAAAGAAGGATTTTGAAAAGACTCTGTATGTTTATATAGTTACAAATAAAAGGAGCATTTCTTTTCCTTAAACAAAGACAGAAAGTCTAGGCTTTTAACCTAGACATCCTTCTTTTCTTTGTATGTGGTTTTAGGAAAGAGTTAAAATATTTCATTTGAAAGCATAATTGCTCCACGAATTCAAGCACACAATTTTATAAACTAAATTTGGAGACTTTCAAAAAATATTGATCTCACCCCAAAACAACACTTAATGAGTGCAATTTGGAAACAAGGGCCCAGAGATCCCAATTTGTATCAACAGTGTTTAAGTGCTCTGATAAAAAACACACCAATGTCCTTGAGAAATTTGGATCACCATAACTGCATTTTTAAATGAAAGCTTAAAATTTTTAAATAAACAGCTATAATTTATAAGTTGAGAAATTAAATATAATGAAAAAGAGGCCATGATTTCCCTTGCTGTCAAAATAACTCTAAGTAATACATTTTGCCAATTGAATATCAGACAAGGGCATGCACTTATATTCATTTATTCAACAAATATTTACTGAGTATATGTACCAGCTACCATAAAAGATAAAAATATTAATATAAATCCCTCAGTTACCAGGAAGAGATAGTCCCATTTATTAAAGTACATAAATATATATATCACATATATATACATAATATATACATATACCTATGTATATCTACATATATGTGTGTATCTACATATATAATATGTAGATATTCCCATCATTGGGAAGGTTGAAAATTAAGCTTTGATTCATATGGTCATACAAATTTCACTATTGGTTTTACAGAAGTATTTAGTCAGTTTGAATAAGATCACACAGATATATTTCTTCAAGAGTTATAGATGCAATATATTTTATTATAAAATGCATAAACTGTTGAATGAAAAAATGAATGACGTCTGCTCAATGAGTTGGGCTAGATTAAAACATTTCTTCTACACACAAGATTATACCAAAATACCATCATTTCTCACTGAGTTATTGCAGTGGCCTCCTGAATGCTCTTCCATTGTCTGTTTTCTACACAGTAGCCAGAATGGTCTTGTTAAAACCCAACTCAGATCATGTGTTTCCTCAATACCCTCCTGTGGCTGCCAATGGCAGAGAGAACTGCCAGTAATTGGGTGTCAGCAACTACTGGAGCCTCCTGGTCTGCCTCCCTGCATGGCAAACACCAGAAAGCCAAGTTTTATGATGAAATTAACTTTTCCCAATTGCAGACACCCAACCAAGATTTAAAAGACAGAAATAAAGGGGGGGCATCTTCCTGCCTTTGCACGATGCTTGGCACATAGGAAACAATTTGACCCTTGCTGCTGGTGAGCAGAGTGGTGGATACTTGGGTTTTCCTGCCTCAGTGCTCCGATGTCCAGTCACTAACTCTGTGAATGGTGAGAAGTGGATGTGGTGTTGCTGGTGGTTGCTAATCCCTTAATTTCAGCTAAGGGGGCCTCCTAACTCCCCACCATCAGGCTACTTTAAAGGCTTGTTCTAGCTAGTAGTGCTTCCTGGAGACCTAGCCTAGACCCTTCCAGTGATGTTCAAGCACCCACTCCCTATATAAACCACTTTCTGCTTGAAAAAGCAGAATCTTTTTATTTCTGTATGCAAACCCTAATGCATATACTTTCTATCTAACTCTGACTAAAATTTTAGATATTTCCACTGATGCACAAGGCTCCCTGCTACCTCGCTGAGTTCTGCTATGCCCTGTCGTCCTCACTCCACCCCAGTGACATCAGATCCCTGCTCTTCCTGAAACACAACAACCAAGTTCCTTCCCTGGGGCGTTTGCACTTGCTCTTCCCTCTGCCTGGAAAGCTCTGCATCCAAATATCTATCCACAGGACTGACCCCTCATCTCCTTGAGGCTCCTGCTCAAATATTAACTTCATGGGGAGACTTCACTAACTATGCTGCATAAAAGAGCAACTGCTCCCAACATTCTCTTGTCCCTTCCTCATTTTTTGTTTCTGTATAGCTCTTATCATCACTGGACATTGTATTTACCTGTCTATTTGCTTATTAGCAGTCTCTTGCCACTGAAATGCAAAGTCCATGAAACCAGAGACTTCATCACTGAAGTATAACCTGCTTGCAGAACAATGCCTGACTTAGAGGTGTTCAATAAATATTTGTTAAGTTAGTAACATTTATATGAAGTATTTATGAAAGAGTTTAGTCAGATTGGAAAGCTAGAAGTTTTCACAAAAGACTACAGACCCATCCCTGAATAAAGGAACAGAGAGTGGGAGTTAGACAAACCAATAGAAAATTGTAATCCATTCATTTATTCAACCTTATTTATTGAACACTTAATAGAAAAAGGCTAAATTTTGCAAAGGTTTTCTATGTGCCAAGCATTGTGCAAAAGCATAATAAGGTTTATCTAATATCTTTCATAACAATCAAATAAGTAACTATTATCCATAATTTATAACCAAGAAATCTGAGGCTTTCCAAGACCCAGGGTTGCCACACTGGTGAAAGATAAAGACTATACATACCCTAGTTCTATCTGACCCTATATTGTTATGGTACTTAAAGGAACATAGAGAAAAGCCATGTAACCATTAGTGAGGTTAGAAAAGCCTCCCTAGTAGAAGAAACACCTAAGGTAAACTTTCAAAAGTAAAATGATGGAATTAGGCAAAGAATGGAGGGTAAGCCATGCTGGCCTGAACAAATAGCATGTGTGAATTATTGTGATATTATAATTTCCATAAAGAGAGAAACAGGTCTTTTATGCCTTTCTATTTATTAATAAAGTAGATTAAATTGGCTCTCTGAATTAGTCATTAAAATATAACAAAAACTACGAATGCATACACACATTATAAACAATGACAAAATCAGTTAATATATGATATAACTCAATTATGTAATGCAAATAATCAGCATGAAAGAATTACACATAAACACAAGACTGAGGAAGATCTAGTATTCTAGATTTTAACAAAAGAGATATGATTGCCTATAAACAACATTTTCCATTTATAGTATATAATTAAATAACTTATGTGGCAATTAAATTACATGCCAATTAAATAGAATTGCAAGCTTTAATATAACAAGTTAAAACAAGTGGAAGTTATTACTGAAGCACACCAATTGCTTTTTTTCTACTAAGTTGAATCGACATTTTAAAAATTAATACTGACCTATATTATGCACTTTCGGTATTTAGAATATAAGTTTAGGAATTAGATTGTCACAAGTTTTAACGGTAAAAATTGAATAAGGTTAGGAGACGTAGATAACTTGTCTTACCCAAACAGAATAATAAAGGAAAATAAATTTTAATGGATTGGTTTTACTTTCTTTTGCAAAATTTCCTTTTTTTTCCTTAACCATCAAAAGTAAAGTTTTCTTTGAAGATAGCAGGTACCCAAAGCTGAGCTTTGATAGCACATAAAGCCAACTTTTTCATACTTGATCCAAATGTCAAATTTCTACTTTACAGTTAATATACAAACATGTATACCTATCTCTATGTGTTCTTTTGTGATGCAATTTAAATAAAATTAAATATACATAAATATTAATATATATATAGATACACAGATGCATTAAAGCTGAGAGAGAAAATTTGAGAGGTAGAGAAACCTAACCCATCATTTCAATCTTCCACTCACCAAACTTTTGAGTGCCTCTATTAACACACACCAGGTCTTATCCCTCACCTCAAGTTGCTTAAGTTCTTACTGCAAAAAGAGTTCAACTAAAAGATGAAACATTCACTCCTCTTGATTATTATCCTGAGCTTCCCCCATTCCATCTTCTTTCCCGCTGTGTGTTTCATAGCAATGCGCTTCTGCTCATGGTTTGAGTGACATCCGATGCATAGCTGCTCCCACGTTCCACTCATCCTCCAAGAGGAAAGATGCCATCGCACATTCTAAATACTACACACAGATATATACAGACCATCTTACAATTAATCAAATGATTAATTTTCAAATTTACTTGGAGGAAGGGTAATAAATTGGGAATAAATGGCATGAACAGAAGTGGAGGCAGGGGAATGCTGAGTTTGAAGGGCAAACTGGAGGAGCAGACGAGCAGCGCATGCTCCACTGGATGGACTAGAGCTTGGGTGTATGAAGTGGTGAAAAATCTGGAAGTTAGAGGTAGACTATGGATTTCATTCAGGGTTAAATTTCAACGAGTGGCTTTTGTAGAAGGATGGTGATTCAAGATAATTGAGGGTATTCTAGTGACCAACCTAGTCTTGGTGGGATGCGAGGACTGGTTAAGGCACTCATGTGCTGCTGATTTTCTAGTCTGGACTGAGAGGCAATGAGGGATAGAAGGAAGGGAGGGATTGAATGAGGTCAAAGAGCAGGTATAAGTGAAATGAGGGAAAATGCTTGCTATAGTCTGAATGTTTGTTTCCCCCCAAAATTCCTAAGAACAAGCACCTAGTACCAAGGTAATGCTACTAGGAGATGGGGCCTTTGGGAGGTGATTAGGTCATGAGTGCCTGGAGAGCTAGCTCTCCCCTTCCACTATGTGAGGACACAGCAAGAAAGTGACATCTATGAACCAGAAAGCATGTCCTCAACAGTCACTGAATCTGATGACACCTTTATCTTGGAATTCTCAGCCTCCAAAACTGTAAGAAATAAATTTTGGTTGTTTATAAGCCACCCAGCCTAAGGTATTTTGTTATAGCAGCCCAAATGGAGTAGGACAATGCTTTTAAAGTGCCTCTGTTGTGGAAGCTGATTTCCTCCCTCTCTAATCACTTTAGAAAAGTATGCAACCCAAATTTTCCTAGTCCTCACACCTGGGGGTTAGGCTTCGGGGCAAATGAGATAACAGCAATAGTAATAATGGAAATTCTATTATTTCAATGACCCTGGCATCTGGCTCAGGGCATACAAAATCTTAAAAATCTTCCCCAGGTATTTCTGGGGGACCCCAGGCTATCTAGACCAAGTCTACTTTCCCTGGTCTCATGGTCTACCTCTAACTTCTTGCTCCTCTGCTTCTCTAACAACCCCTGTGCTGCTGTGTTTCTATTGTCTGGACTGGGGACTCCGGAGAGGGATGAATTGAGAATGACTGCTAGGCTTGGCTAACTTGGTACACGTTGTTTTCATGCACTGAGATAGGAAATACAGGAAGAGGAACAGGTTTGTTACTGGGGAGAATTTGATTTGGGACATACTGATTTTGAGAAGTTTGTGTAACTGAGATGTTTATATTTTTAGGAAGAGGATGAAGATACAGGATTCAGGGGGTAAATGATATAGCAGAGTTCACGAAGAGACCAGAGCAATGAGATTCAGAGAAATTGTGCTTAGTAAGAAGAGCCATCGCTCCCAATGAAGCAGGAGAATCGGACAAAAGGATGCAAATAAATGTGTAAGTGTGAATAGGGTTATTATTTTCTTTGTGGTAAAAAAAAAAATCCAGATAAATTGCCTACAATTGGGTAGAACAAAACCCTGGAAAATAGTGTTCCTCATTTGGTTAACCAGCAGGCTGACAATAAAGAGGCAAAGAATTCTAGCAACTTAAGAGCTTTCGTTTATGTGGAAATGTAGTTTGATAGACATAAAAAGGAACATAATCTTAGAAGCACTCAGAAGCTATAGTGATAGGCCTATAAACAAGACTAAGTGAAACCAGCTAATAAACTCAAAAGCTACTCTAGGATAAAAGAAACAGCAAGACATGTAAAAACTCAAATTACATGGATAAACTGACACAGAATTACAGTGTTAATTCTTAAGCAAAATAATATTTCACCAAATAATACATGGGCACTATTTTGAAAGTGCTTTGATTAGAGGTGATGCTTACAATTGGATTTCAAGTATGATGCAACCATCAAAACAAACATCCCAAACCAACTGATAAACCCAAGTTCATCTTGGGTTTTGTATTAACCATGAGTTAAGTCTGATAGTTCATTTCCAGAAATATAAACACAAAAATGTTTTCCCCAAGACTAGAGAGATCTCATCACCTGAAGGACACTTTATCTTTTCAAAATAAAATGGAATATTTTCAAAGGACAATTTACTATTTTGAAAACAAGAGTAAAAATAAATATGACCTACTTAGTGCAAATTTAACACAAATACAATATAATTTTTTAAAACAGCATGCTTTAAGAAGAAACAATGAATTATCAGCACAGGTAAGAAGTACAGTTGACCTTCAGACAACAAGAGTTTGAACTATGTGGGTCCACTTATATGTGGATTTTTTTCAACCAACGGCAGATCAAAAATACAGTATTTGTGGGATGTGAAATGTGCATACACAGAGGGCTGACTTATAGTATACTCGGGCTGACTGTGTGACTTGAGTTTGTGCAGATTTTAGTATACTTAGAGGCTTCTGGATTCAATCCTCTGCATATAGCGAGGGACAACTATAATTATGAACACACAAACATAAAATTACAGAGAACTTGAGATAAGATAAATATATGTATTTAGAGATTTAGACTCATTTAATTTTTGATATTAAGTTCTTTAGATCCTATTAATATTTATTTTAAAAAGTATTCCTCTTAAATAGAATTTAGCTACTGACTTGTCAGAAATAAATTTTATTAAAAAATAATATTTGGAAATGTTTGAAAAGTAAAAGTGTTAGGGAAAAATATTTGTAATCCCAACTCTAAGACAAAACTTAATAATTTTACCAAAATTTTGATAGGTTGATAGTTACCAAAATTTTGGTAACTAGGCATACCAGTTACCAGGCATACCTTAAAATGCATAGTAAACACAATTATATAGATGTAGAATTATACACATCCTGTATCTGCTTTTTAAACTTAATATTCTTAATATTTACTATGCCTTGAACATTTTCCCAAGTTGGGAACTATGGATCTATTTTATCAGTGTAATAGCTACATTGTATTGTACTATATAGATGTATTGGCATTTTAATCACTCAATTAATGGAAATTTAGGTTGTTTTCAATATTTTACTATGATAAGCAATGCTGCAATGACAACAATTTTGGCACATGTCTTTACAGACATGTCTGTCTCTTTAGGATAAATTTCTGTAGTGGATGTAATGGGTCAAAGGAAATCCACATATTTAAGCTTAAAGACATTACTATCTGCCCTCCAGGACAGAAGCAATTTTATACTCCCACTAATGAAGTAGAACAACTCTTTCCTTAAGTTTGCTGGTTATATGTATTTATTCTTGAATGAATTGTACACTCATGTCAATTTCTCTGGTGAGACGTTCTTCATTTACTAATTAATTTGGAGAATTTTTTAAGATTAATATCTTTATCTGTTATTGTAGATCATTTTCTACTTTTCCTACTTGGCTTGTTCTTTTATAGCTTGGGCTTTTGATTAATGGTAGAAGAGGCTTTTTCCTCTCAAGACTATAAAAGTTTTCTAACAGTATGTCTTTGTTTTATGTAATTTCATTATATTCATTATATTTAAATTTTTTTAATCACCTAAAAGTTTTTAATGTTAGAAGTGAAGTCAGGCACTAGCTTTATTTTTTTTTCCAAATGGATATCCAGTTCTCCTATTGAATAACCTCTTTCATCACTGAAAAGCCACTTTTATCATCCACAAAAGTGAGAAGCATTTTTAGACTCCATTGTGTTCCACTGATCTAATTATTCTTGGGCTAATATGACTCTAGTAACTCTAACTTAGGGAAAAAAAAATGTTCATATCTGCTGCAACTGTTTTCAACTCACTTCCTTTTCTGAATTTTTCTGGCTATTTGCCTTCCACCTGCCCCTAAAAAACCCTGTGGAAATATTTTGTCGAATTTCTAAAAATTCCATTGAGATTTTGGTATGAATTACTTGGGATTTCTAGAGTATGAAGTGGAATCTTTACTTGAACCTGATCAAGAATCTTTTCTTTGAGTATTCCTTTATGTCCCCCAGGTAAGTTTTATAGTTTCCTTTTTAAAGGTCCTATATGTTTCTTGTAAATTTGGTCACTTAGGGACCACTGCTTTTTTAATTAGTAATAGTACTAGTAGTAATACAATTGTGAAAGAGACCTTCTTCTCTTGTATCTTCTAACTGATCATTACTGATTTGTATTAATTTTTATATATTTATTATGCAGTTAGCCACCTTTCTGAACTCATGAAATTTTTCCATTTGTTCTTTTGCATTTTCCAGGTTTTGAGTAATATAACTGTAAATAGTGATTCTTCTGCATGTTCCTTTTAAAATCTAATTATGTGAAATTTAAACATTTTAAAGGATATATCTTATTATCAGTAGTCTTCATTAATTCTGCATAGATATAATGAATACTATCAGTGAATAAACTTAGCTTTTTGGTTTAGGTCAGGAAAATTTTCATTAATTATGACCTCTTTCATTTTTCTGGGGAACTTTTTGGGCATGTCTATAATTCAACACTTACATTTGGTGGTTTTTTTTATGTTCATATTTTTTTCACTCTTTTTTTCTCTACAATTTTGGAGAGTTACAAATTTGTCCACATGATCAAGTACATTTTCTGTATGGTCAATTGTGCTCATTTGCACCTCCTATGGGAATGTACATTTGGAGTTCCTTTTTTTTTTTTTTTTTTTTTTTTTTTTTTTTTTTTTTTTTTTTTTTTTTTTTGCATATTTCAGGATGCTCCCTTTTCATTCTTCACCTTTATATCAATTTACTTTCTCTATGGCTAATAAAAATGAAACATTATCTATTCAACATAGTCCTGGAAGTCCTAGCCAGAGAAAGGTATAAAAGGTATCCAAATTGGGAAAAAGGAGGTCAAACTATTGCTTTTCACTGATGACATGATCTTGTATCTAGAAAATCCAAAAGATTCCACCAAAAAACTCCCTGGAATTGATGAATAAATTCAGCAAAGTCTCAGGTAACAAAATCAATGTACACAAATTAGTAGCATTTCTATATACCAATAACAGTCAAGCTGATAGTCAAATCAAAGACTCCACAGCATTTACAATAGTTACAAAGAAAATAAAATACTTAGGAATATACTTAACCAAGGAGGTGAAAGATCTCTACAAGGAGAACTATAAAACAATAATGAAAGAAATTGCAGAGGTCACAAACAAATGGAAAAAAACATCT
This sequence comes from Cheirogaleus medius, assembly GCA_008086735.1. Lineage (NCBI taxonomy): Eukaryota > Metazoa > Chordata > Mammalia > Primates > Cheirogaleidae > Cheirogaleus > Cheirogaleus medius. The sequence goes on from VBSM01000529.1 coordinate 55,067,683, forward strand.
CATGCTCATGGATCAGTAGAATCAATATTATTAAAATGTCCATACTGCCCAAAGTGATTTAAAGATTCAATAAAATCCTCATCAGAATACCAATGTCATATATTTCACAAATCTAAAAAAAAACAATTCTATGCTTTGTCTGGAACAAAAAAAGAGCCCGAATAGCCAAAGCAATCTTAAGCAAAAAAAAAAAAAAAAAAATCTGGAGTCATCACATTACCAGAATTCAAACTATACTACAAGATGATAGTAACAAAAACAGCATTGTATTGGTACAAAAATAGAGATATAGACCAAGGGAACAGAACAGAGAACTCAGATATAAAACCAGCTACCTACAACCAACTGATCTTTGACAAAGCAGACAACATACACTGGGTAAAAGAAGCCCTATTCAATAAATGGTGCTGGTGGAATTGGATAGCCACATGCAGAAGAATGAAGCAGGACCCCTATCTCTCACCACTCAAAAAAAAAATTAATTCAAGATGTATAAAGGACTTAAGGCATGAAACCATAAAAATTCTGGGAGAAAATGTAGGAAAAACTCTTCTAGACATCAGCCTAGGCAAAGAATTTATGACAAAGACCCAAAGGCAATCACAGTAACAACAAAAATAAATAAATGGATCTTAATTAAATTAAAAAGCTTCTGCACAGCAAAGGAAATAATCAACAGAGCAAACAGACAACCTACAGAACGGGGAGAAAATATTTACAAACTATACATCCCATAAAGGGCTACTATCCAGAATCTACAAAGAATCCAAACAAATCAGCAAGAAAAGAACAAACAACCCCATTAAAAAGTGGGCAAAAGACATGAACAGTAGTTTTTCCAAAGAAGATACACAAACGGCCAGTAATCATATGAAAAAATTCTCAGTATCATTAATCATCATGCCATTTAAACCACAGTAAGATATCACCTTACCCCTATCAGAATGGCTATTATTAAAAAGTTAAAAAAAACAATAGATGCTGGCATGAATGCAGAGAGAAAGGAATGCTTATACACTGTTGGAGGGACTGCAAACTAGTACAACCTCTATAGAAAATAGTATGGAGATTCCTCATGAACTAAAAGTAGACCTACCATATGATCCAGTAATCCCACTATTGGGTATCTACCCAAAGGAAAAGAAGTCTTTTTATCAAAAAGACACCTGAACTTGAATGTTTATTAAAGCACAATTCACAATCGCAAAAATGTGGAATCAATCTAAATGCTCTTCAATTCATGAGTGGATAACAAAATGTGTTTTATGTATACCATGGAGTACTACTCAGTCATTAAAAGAAATGAATTAATGTCCTTTGCAGCAATATGGATGGAACTGGAGATCATTATCCTAAGTGAAGTATCTCAGGAATGGAAAAACAAATACCATATGTACTCTCTAATAAATTGAAACTAATCGATGGGTACGCATGAGCACAGAGGGAAGTAAAAGTCACTGGAAATCAAGAAGGGGGGAGGGGAGGAGCAGAGGGGTAAAAAGCTACCTAATGAGTACAATGAGCACTATTTGGGTGACAGGAATATTAATGGCCCTGACTCAAGCATTATAAAAGTTATCCATGCAGCAAAAACATTTGTAGCCCCTTAGTATTTTGAAATAAAAAAAATGAAAGATTTTTTAAACACTTCTTTGTACAAGACAGAGTGCTCGGTACAACATAGTTGTTATCTTATTTCTTACAATTTTTCCCCATCTTACATATGAGAAAACTGAGGCTCCAGATGATTAAGTAATTTGCCAAGGATGCCACAGCTGCTCAGTAACAGACCTAGGGTTTAAAGCCAGGTCTTTCTCCTACATAACCCATGCTCTTAACAACTCTTACCAGAGAGTTTCATATGCCTGTGCCCTCCTCCCTGCCCATAAGGGAGCTCAGTTCCTTTCAGATCAATACCTGGAGTGAGGTGGCCTCTTAAATACCTTGTGTCAATTCCAGTGCCTGCTAGACTAAGGATGGGAATCTTCTGCTCCAATTCTTAGATTATCTGGCTTTGCTAGAGTCAGATGAATGTTCTTCATGCAAGTGTTGTATACTCTCCCACATATGCAACAACCCAGGGACCCTCCACTCTCCACACATTTGCAAGGCTTTCTCTGTGGCGACTGAATATCCAAGGTTGCAAAGTCCTCCTCCCTCCTTAATCTGCAGCAGTACTGAAAATTGAAACCTGTAGTCTCTAAAATGCATGTAAACGCAAGGAGCTGAAGGATACTGTGGGGTGACAGTTATCTCACAGACCTCAACTCTAGCCAGTTCAGATGATTTCTGGGCAAAAAAGGGCTTGGTTTTCCAGGCAGTGTAGCTCCTGTGTTCCAAGTTAGAGGCACTGAGTTGAGGTTTTTCCCTACCTACTCTGGTTCAATGAATCAAATGATGGACAATGGCGATAGAAATTCCAAATGGATTTTGGCACAAGATTTCCTCTTTAGTTTCTCGTACTGTTGCAGTCTTTGTGAATATTTTCACATGAAGTTGGGAATGAATAAATCAGACACTGTTAATCTGTGGTTATGTTTAGCACATCTGTATCATGCAATAGTTTTGAGATCAATGTTAGATTCATTCTTAAAGACATATATGGACTGTCTCCATGTATGACTTAGGGGTCGACACAGATCAAAGTAAATCTAGGTTTCTTTCTAGGATGTAACACTTCCTAGGCCCTTTCCTTGGATGTAGGGAGTTCCCACAATAAGAACCCTCTGGATTTGTAAAACTCTCATAGGATAATTTTTAAATGACATTTTTTAAAGCACTGTGCTAAAAATGGTAGTACTGGAAAGAGATGATTAAGGATTGAGCTGAGGTGTTTTTCTGTTTGTGAGATGTGGTTGAGGAGGCTGAAAGAGCCAGGTCAAAGTGACCCAACAGGTTTTGCTGTTCTTGGGAATTGTGGAGAAAAAAAGCTCTTTGCACAACATGAATTGTGGAAGTGTATCATTTCTTGCCTCAGTAAAGCTGAGTTAAGGACATTATAAAATGCTACCTGATTTTTTTTTCCCCTTTCAGAAGCATCCAAGTTTTTTTTTTTTTACCTCTATGGTCAAAGCTACTATGGATGGTGAGAGCTAATACATCAAACGTATTAAATGCACACTTGCCAATCCCAAGCTATATTAAGTCCCTCTCCTTTGTGTCTTCATGTCACCCTGTGGGATGGTTAGTTTTATGTGTCAACATAAGTCATCATGTTCTAAGTATGTGTTTATATAACATTATCAATTGACTTTAAGTAAAGACAAGTTCCCTCAATAATGCAGGTGGGGCTCATCCAATCAGTTGGAAAGCCTTAAGAGCAAAATCTGAAGTTTGTAGAGAAAGAATTCTGCCTCAAGACTGCAACTATAGAAATCCTATCTGTATTTCCAGCCTGCTGGTTTGCCCTACAAATTTTGACTTGCCAGCCCCACAATTAACATGAGTAAATTCATTCAAATAAATCTCTTGATATATGTATTTCCTATTGATTCTGCATCTCTGGGGAACCCTGATACACTCCCTTATATTCTAAAATATTTTACTTGGGTCTCATCCCTACTTAAACTGTATGCTCAAGGATGTGGATTATGTCTTATGTATCTTTGTATCCTCAAATTCCAGCAAGGTGCTTCTCAGACTGTTTAGGTATTCAATATTTGTTGAACTAATGGATGAATAGAACAATCCCCTTCATGAAGTACTGTCAAATCACGAGATAGGTGACAACTGAGGCAGGGATGATTAATAGGGCCAGGAATCAGGGATCCCAGGCAAAACTAAGCTAGAAAGCAAATGACTCAACTCCTATAAAAGCCAGAAATACAGTGAGCAAGGAAATCCAAAGGTCTAGAAATTAAAATTCAGGAGTTTTTAGTTTTTTATCAACAGCTCACTAAAAAACAGTCAGCTGAATTTGAATCTCATAGTCATGTGACCTTTGGTGCGTTGTTTCGCCATTTGGGGTTCAGGGTGGTTGAGTGATTTGGTCTCTAACATATTCATATGACTCTTGGTCACAGAAGTCAAAGCAAACAGGAAGAGAAATCCCGAAGGTTGAGGGGTGAAATAGTGCTTATTTATTCTATAGGTTGTTCTCTACATTACTTCCGGGACAGGCACTAGTGACTGTGTAGTAGCCCTAAGGCACGAAGCAAGTAATAAATGTAGTTAGTTGAAAGGACAAGTCTAGAACTAGAATTACAAGGAGATTCATGCAAAGAACATATCAAATGCTACATAATCATAAATATGGTGGTTAAAGCATACAGTTTGGTTAGTTTTGACTTCAAATTAACTGAACTGTATCAATAGATTGTGAAGTGCTAAGTCATCTGTATGCTTTAGCTCATTCTATGGACAAGGCAAATGTGTAAACTGATTAAACTTTTACAGAATAATTATTCCTTTATCTTTTTGCATGGGAAGGGATCCTCCATTTTAGGATACACATAAAATGCTAGCCTATAGATGACATTGCTTTAACACGTTTTTCAAAATTGTTATTTTATAGGACAGTTAACCTGTAAAAGAAATAGTGAATAAACTGGAAAAATTCCAATAGCGAAAACACTTCGGCCATGACACATACAACCAGAAGCCAAAGATATCTTTCAATTTTAGAAATTAGGACTGTTTTCTGTTCACTATTGAAGCAGGATACAACGTTCAAACCAGAAACTGTAATTCAACAGAACAAATCAGGTCAAAACAATTAACCATATAATGTAACAAAACACAAGAGGATGCTTTTATATGAAGAAAAACAAAAACAAAAATAACCAAACCTTATTTCCTTGAATATAACATTGATGGCAAGATTGCTAAGAGCTCATCCCTTTATTTAGTTTAGATAACAACTTCCAGCACAGAACACTGTTGGTAAGTAACTATTAGGAGCTATGCAGAAATTATGTGAGGCAAGTACCATACAAATTAGATAAACACAGGTTTTAATTTTCTTCAGAATTTATTGCAGGTTACCATGATATGAAAACAAAAGCAGACCACTCTTAATGTGTCAAATTTGTGAGCTTATTAATTTAAATACACGATCCCCATCACACAAACAGATAACACTAAATCTACTCTGAAAATCTTATCAATCAAGAAGTGTTATCTATTTATAGATTATGTGCCTAGTATCATATTATACCAAAAATATGGCTACTGTCCTTACAGGACATATGAGGTTATTAGCAATCAACTAAAAATGCAGTGACTATTCTAATATTTTGGTAAATATTGGGAAAACTAACAAATGTCCCTGGACATTGTTTATTCTTGCCCTTCTAAGAGACTTATAGATCTAGATGAAATTAGTTTTAAAAAGGGGTCTTTTTTAGTCCAGAAAATCTCTGAAGTCCAACACAGCCATGGCTAATCAGAGACTAAAGAACCTTCATAAAAATAAGTAAGCTTGGAAATCCACAGAAATCGATCAGTCTTACTTTGAATTAGCATGTTTCAATCAAAGGTATGGAATCAATCAAGTATAAGTTAAGAATTTCTGGAATGCACCCCAATGTCAAATGACCACTAACATGCTATTTCCTACTATAATGGCTTTGAGACAGAATGCATAAAACAATATTTCCAGCTAGCAAATAAATTTTACTCCACTGCCTCTGCTCTCTAAAGAAAAATCTTGTTTTTTTCACATAAGAAACTCACTAAATCAAATGAATGTTAATTAAAGAAAAGATAGTGTAAATAAAACTGGGGGAAAGATAATCCATGTAAGAATTAATCATCATAAGAGAAGAATCATTTTCCCAGCAGCCCCACTGTTGTGAATGATATTTTCATGAGCCTGGGCTACCTTCTCCAACGGATACTGAGGACCTATTACAGGTTTCAACCAACCAACTTCCATTCCAGCTTGAAGGGCTGCTGCAAATTGCTGAAATTCCTCCTAAGGAAAAGAAAATATTTTTTTTTTATAGTGGATCATATGACTTAATTTTCAGAAGCATTAAAAAACTTCAGAATTTATGAATTAACCATAAAGAGTCTCTTACAAATGTGACCCTTTTGTCAGAATGTATGACTTGTCCAGAGCTAGTTCTCTTTAGGGCACCCATAAATCATATTTGCCTGGGACAGTGTTAGTTTACAAATACCTATTTCCTAAAATAATTACGAATATAACAGTATCCCCTTTCTCTCACAAGTGTCCTGACTTGGATAATAAATTATACTGTTGCTCTAGTTATCCTTCTGGTGACTAATCCTTACCAAGTCCTCTAGTCATATAACAAAGTTTAACATCTACGTAAACTTCCAGTCTGCCTCACTAGGCAAATTGTACCAGTGTTTTCGTTACCCAAATCAGACATACTTCTTTTCCTACCTTGGTTGAGGCAAACAAAGTAACTCCAAGTATACTGCACTCCTTTACCATGATGTCCCGTGGGTTTATTTCAATAGTTCCTCTGCTGCCAACAACCTATTATGAAAAACAACACGGCTACAGTTAAAGATTGCTGTAAAACAGTGTTAAATTGTGATAAAACTTTAAAGAGGTAAAAAAAGAAAAATACTTACTACTACTCGTCCTCCATCTGACAGAAGATTCAAATCCTTGTTAAGATTTACATTAGCTAACATTTCAATAATCACATCAATTCCTTTCTCACCAACAGATTTCTACATAATAAAAGAGAATGTAGAGTAAGATAACAAGTAAAAAACTATAAAATAGCTCTTATATGTACCACATATTACAGAAATGTGTTTCAAATGACATATAAAATGCTACATTTTTAAGATTAACAATACAAATTTTAAAATGACCTAATTACATAATGATGATGTAATTCTAAAATACCAGCCATAATATCTAAAATGATAAATATTTGTACTAAATAAACTGTTGTAATGAAATAAAACTTGTTTGGAATTTTCAGGTGCTAGACTCAACGGAGTATAAAATACTTTTCCTTTAGCTGAAAATTTTCTATCTTCAAAATGAACCTTCATAAAGAAACAAACAAATCGAAAATCCAAAACTCCCAGGGGGCTCCCATTTTTATTAAAAAAACAAAAAGCAAAAGAAAGCATTATACAATTCATCCATGTAACAAAAACACTTGTACCCCCTTAACATTTTGAAATAAAAATTAAAAAAATATCATTGCAGTTTGGTTTTGCAGGGGTTATTTTGGGGTGGGGGGATTTAGTTTTGTTCTAAATGATTTACAAGCTGCCTGACATGCCAGTTCTTTTCTTTTGGGCTCTTGGACATTGGTTCCCAACATCCAAAACTTGCTCTTAAGAAAGACATATATAAAAATGAATCTACATTATATTCATTTTATTTTAACCAGAAAAATGAACACCTGTGCCAGGGATTGTGCTAGGTACTAGGAATGCAAGATGGACAGAGGGACCTCAAAACAAAGCTAGGGAGAAAGATGGAAGATACTACAGTCATAGCTATAATGTAATGGGCTAAGTGCTGCATTAGCAGAAATAAACCATCTAGGAAAAAAAAGTTAAAGTCTGATTGCCCGCACTCGTCAGAGAAAGTTCTACAAAGATGATAACCTGGGCCCTGAGGGATGATTAATGGTTTCCTAAGCAAAAAGAAAGGAAGATGAGCAAGGGGAAGTGAGACATGAGGCAGAGTCAGTCTGGACCAAAGAAACAGAAAAGTGAAGATGTCAGGGATGGAGAAAATGAGGACTGGAACGTGAGCAGAGCTGGAGTGGAGGGGAAGGGGTTGGTGCAAGGAGACTGTGAGCTGGTACAGATGGTGAAAATACAGTGAATGTAACATTAAAGGATTTGGATTTTTTTTTTTTTTTTGGCAGTTGTTAATTCTTGTGCCAGGCCCTGTTTTAGGCACTGCCAGTGCAGTAGGGAGCAAAACAGGCAAAAATTCCTCTCCTCACAGAGCTTTCATTTTAATTATTTCTGGAGATTTTTTTTAAGTGGGGTGGGGGGACCAAATAACTCTGCACACAGTAGAAAAGATAGAAAGGGATATTAGCCAGGTTATCAATGATTGTTAAGGCCGGAGAAATTCAGGCCTAAATTCAGTCACAGTGGTGAAAGGAATGGAGAAAAGGAGGTGCATTTGACAGGCATGTCACAGATGGCACTGCTAGAATGGGGTGACCAACATGCTGGGTGGAAGAGACAATGGTGATGAAAAGACAGGAATTAAAAATGAAATGAGGGTTTCTGTCGTGGGTGAACAGATGAGTGGCAATGTCTAGCAGGCTGACGGCATGAAGGAACCCAGGCCAAAGACAGTGGTGGAAATCAACAGCACGCGGGTAGTAACTGAAGCTGTGGGAGTGTGTGAGACCGACCAGGATGAAAGCCTAGCACCAAGAAAGATGAACGACCAAGGGGAGAAAACCTAAGGAACGTCAATATTAAATAATATGAAGAGGAAGGAGACTGCAAGTGAACAGTCCAGGATGTAAAAAGAGAACAGGTTTCAAGGGGATGTGGTCAGAGTCACATGCTCCTGAAAAATTGATCAGGATGAGGACAGAGAGAAGACCGCAGACTGATAATTAGCAGCTTATCCGTGACCTCTGAGAAGCAGTTTAGGTAGGTGGGATGTAAGCACAACTGCAGTGGGAGGTAAGGAAGGAAAAGCATAAGTACTCAGTACTTTTTCAAGAAGTTTGGTGGTAAAGGGAAGAGAGAAAAGGGGTGAGCTAAAGGTTAACAGAATGTTTCTGAGAATGGGAGAGATCTAAGCAGAAGGAATCAGTGGAAGGGATGGAAGCTACAAGATCTCAAGGCCTTAAAATTAGATTATGGGTAAACAAAAACCATACTCTTAAGTTAACTTGCGATTTTTCATCTTTGTAAATATTCCTGGATAATAGTATAGGAGTGAGTACTGCGTCTGAGGTTCCCTGGACATATAACAAAGTGCCTTTCTTCAGTTTTTTGGCAAGACGATTTAATGGTAATAAACTCTCACTCGTATTTTTCCTCTAGGAAAAATGACCTAGTTTATTTAGTAATGACCTAGTTTACATAGTACTTAGTACCTGGGAAATTCTAATTCTTTCTAGCATGAGGAAGCCGTTGAGGATTAGCAAAGCAATCAGTGTTTAATAAACTGCTTCTATAGTACAGATAGGGAACTTCAGAATCCGCTTGAATTCTATTATATGCAACAACTAAGTACCACCTCATCACTATGGATACAATTAACAAATAAACTTTATTCCTTGGGCTAAACAGATCCAATTGTAATCTGTGGATACCTCACCTTCCATGAAAAGTTCACATCAGTAGAAATTATATTAAGAATACCTCATGGCTATAAATACAAAGCTGTAGATTTACTTAAAATGTGATTTGTATTAAAAATCACCAATTTTTATAGCTATAAGACTCTAGAGAGGCTATATTTTATTCAGTACACACAAAGAAATGATAGTGAAGGTTTAAAAATTAGACATCTCTGCTTTTTAAATGAATTAAAACTTTTAAACACATATAGACATAAAAATATATACAGGCATTTAAAAAAGGAAGCAAACAACGTTAAGAGAGTAGTTGGTAAAAGAACTTATAAAAAATCATGTAAATCTCCAAATAACAAAGTTTGACTTTTGTAAAATTATTGAAAATTTTACCTTAATTTTATCAACATAATTAACTTCTTTGTGGTTAAACACTTCATGGGCTCCATTTTGCAAAACAATCTTTTGTCCCTCTTCAGTACTAGCTGTACCCAAAACCTTTAAGCCATAAGCTCTCGCAATTTGGCATGTTGCTATTCCAACCTGAAAAACAAAATATGAATATAACCCAGTAGTTACATATTCTCTGCATTCCTGCAAACACTTATTAAATATACAATGAACTTAACATTCTTATAGGGCCTACCCTATCCTTAAGGAACTTAGAGTGTAAATAAATAAATAAGAAAAATAGCTAACTTTTATTGGGCACTTAAAATATTCCAAGTACCATACCAAATACTTCCTACACACTGCTTTAGTTCATCCTTACAACGATGCTATAAAATAGATACTATTATTGTCCCTATTCTACAGATGAGGAAGCCAAAGCTTCAAAATATAACTTCCCCACGTCACATACAAAGATGGAAACAGGAGCTAGATCAAATCAGATTGCAGAACTTGAGTTTTTAAACACTGGCTCAAAATGTTTGCTTAGCATCTGCTTTGTGCAGAAGGTACGGGGTTTAAAGCAGATGATCAGAACATGCTCACTGACTCCATACTTTAACATATACCTATAAAATACTAAATAACAAATGTTAAGGCTTCTACCATTGAAGAGACAGATATATAGGCAAATTAATTATTCCATCCATATGCTGGACTTTTATTGAGTGTTTCCTATGTGTTAGACTTGGCATTTAATGCAAGAAACGTACATTCTAAGGAGGGGGAAGGTAATAAACACATGAAGAAATAAAGTAGTAAAATAAATTCAGAAAATAATAAGTGCTAAGAAAAAATAATGCTGGCTATTGGGTTAGAAAGAGATAGAGACAGGCTATTTAGGTCATCAGGAAAGACTCCTCTGAAGAAATGAATCCTGCAGGAAGTAAGGCACAAGCCATGTGAAGGTCTGTGCAGCTGTGTAGAGGATGCTATAGGCACAGTGCGTGGCCATAGCTAAGCTGGCGAAGTGGGAATGCACTTGAGAGTGTTCAGAGGACAGAAAGAAGGTCAGCACGGCTCAGGCACAGGGCACATGCAAGAGAGTGGAAGACGAGGCCAGAAAGGTCAAGTCATACAGGATATGGAACGTGAAGGTAAAGGCTTTGGATAATTTTAAAAACCATGCAAAACTACTGGAGAGCTTAAGAGGAGAATGATCTGATTGATTTAGGCTTTAGAAAGGTCACTCCAATTGTATGGGAGGTACAAAGAAGGTGGAGAGAAAAATGGGAGTAGGAAGATCAGTCGTTATCTGGTATAATAGTCCAAATAAGAAATGAAATTGGCATGGACTAAGATGCTGGCATTGGAAATATGGGCAAAAACAAATTCAGATATAGAAGTGTACTGACTGAATGTGGGAAGTGAGAAAAAGAGAAAAATCAAGATGTTCCCTAGGTCTTTGGCCAGATTAACTGGGTAGATAACTTAGAGGAAGAAGACTGGACACCATCAAGTTTGCAAAATTGTCAAGAATTCACTTGGGTAGATGCTCAGTAATGGGATTGCTGGATCCAATGGTAGATCCACTTGTATCGCTTTAAGGTATCTCCATATTGCTTTCCATAGAGGTTGAACTAGTCTGCAGTCCCACCAGCAATGTAGGAGTGTTCCTATCTCTCCACATCCACGCCAACATTCATTGTTTTGGGACTTGTTAATAAAGGTCATTCTCACTGGAGATAAGTGATATCTCATTGTGGTTTTGATTTGCATTTCCCTGATGAATAGAGATGTTGAGCATTTTTTCATATGTTTGTTGGCCATTATTCTGTCTTCTTTTGGAAAGTTGCTGCTCATGTCCTTTGCCCACTTTTTGATAGGGTTGTTTGATTTTTCCTTGATTTTCCTGAGTTCTAAATAGATTCTAGTTATCAGCCCTTTATCGGATGTGTAGCTTGTGAAAATTTTCTCCCATTCTGTAGGTTGTCTGTTTGCTCTCGTGACAGTTTCTTTGGCTGTGCAGAAGCTTTTTAATTTTATCAGGTGCCATTTATTAATTTTTGTTGCTGCTGTGATTGCCTTTGGGGTCTTCTTCATAAATTCTTTGCCTAGGCCAATGTCTAGAAAAGTATTTCCAACGTTTTCCTCTGGAATTCTAATAGTTTCACACCTTAGGTTTAAGTCTGTTACCCAGCGTGAGTTGATTTTTGTGAGAGGTCAAAGGTGTGGATCCTGTTTCAGTATTCTACATGTGGCTATCCAGTTTTCCCAGCACCATTTATTGAATAAGGACTCTTTTCTCCAGTGTATGTTTTTGTCTGCTTTGTCAAAGATTAGTTGGCTATATGAGGATGGTTTTATATCTGGGTTCTCTGTTCTGTCCCAATGGTCAATGTCCCTATTCTTGTGCCAATCAGAAGCTGTTTTAATTACTATAGCCTTATAGTATAGTTTGAAGTCTGGTAAATTGA
>VBSM01000529.1:55079867-55133653 GCA_008086735.1 Cheirogaleus medius
TCAACACCTAAGTGGACATATAGGAATAACATCTATCGGGTGTCGGGCAGGGGGAAGGGGCGAGGAGGGGATGGGTATATACAAACACAATGAGTGCGATGTGCACCATCTGGGGGATGAACACGCTTGAAGCTCTGACTTGAAAGGTAGGGGGCAAGGGCAATATACGTAACTTTAACATTTGTATCCCCATAAAATGCTGAAATTAAAACAAAAAAAGAATTCACTTGGAACATGGTGCGCCACACTGTGCTCGCCAAGGTGAAGATGTTGAGTAATCTGTTAAATATGGGTATGGACTGAAATGAGTTCAGAGTTGGAAATATAAATTTGAGATTCACTATATTACACATAGCATTTAAAGCCATGGGATGGGGGAAATCACTAGAATTAGAATACCACATAAATGTGCTTAGTAGTACAAAAGATAAATAAAAGTAATTTAGGAATGTAGATAAAAGAACAAATATTTAAATAACAATACTAGAAAAGATGTGTGTGATTACATGCCAAATGAATGGTACAGGTAAGTGTCACATATATTTAGACTAGAGTTTCTCAAACTTGGTACTCTTGGCATTCTGGGTCAGGTAATTCTTTGGGGGACTAGGCTGTGCATTGAAACATGTCTACCCACAAGATGCTAGAGCCTCATTCCCCAGTTGTGACGCCCAAAAGTGTCTCTAGACATTGCCAAATGTCCCTGAAGGGAAGAAGGAATGATGCAAAATCACTCTCTACTGATAACCAGTGATTTAGAAGAAAGATTGGGTTGGGTGAGATAGAAAAGAATTAAATGAAAAAATGATGATAGAAACTAATTAAAATAGTAGCAAAACCACAGACTCCCAGGCCTGAAACGGACCTTAAAGATTGCACGGCATATGGTAATGATGAGCCTGAACTCAGTAGGGTTATGGCAGGGATGTGTTTGACTTAACCAAAGCAAACAAACAAGTACATGGAACTCACTGTGACAAAGGAGAGAGATATCCAATTAGATCAAATACAACATGCTATGGGGTGAGCATAATTGATTGTCTGCTTTAATATTCAAAATTTAAAAAAAGCATGCCTCTAATAAAACCACATTTTAAAGTAAAGATTTAATGTATTAAAACAAATATATCTCCTTATGCTCTAACTACTTTAAAAGGATGGGCTCTTTTAAAGGCATTGTTTATTCTATTCTTGTCAACAATTATACCAGCAATCCTCCTTCAGTAGATTATGGACTCTTATGTGTCCTTATTTTGCTAACCCTAAAATAGGGCACTTCCCATCAAAATATCTGGATAATAGCTGTGTTCATAAATTCCACACCATTTTAAATACACAACATAATCCCAAAGGAATTTGAATTAAATGAGGACAGAAAGTACAAACAGAAGCAAGGCAAAGCCCAGTACTCTGTTTCCCTCTGATAGGGTAGGGAGGATCAGAAGCGCTTCACACACCAGGTTGCCAGCCTATCCCTGCCAGCTGAGGATTTAACAAACTCAGCCAGCTCAGAGAACAGTGTGGATTTTACCTTTAAAAAAAAATCATGGTGAAGCGACTAGGCTTTTTACAAGAGGGTAAAAGGAATACAAAGAGATTTTCTTTAAACTCTCTTCTCCTCTTCCTACTGAAAATTTTCCCTTCTATACAGAGCACAAGGTTAGCTCTCTGAAAGCTAGAGCAATTTAAATAAATGCATGTGTCTGACTGACCCTTTAGTTATTTAGAGTTAAATTTAATTTAACCCAAAAATAGCCTTTCTAATGAAATTAAACAAAGGGAGTTTCAGACAAGGTATCTGTCATATTTCCTCAAGCCCCATAAAGACAATCTTAGTGTTTTGAAATAGTCTGATCTGTGAAATCCTTCAGAATTATCTATTTGAGGTATGTTGGAAGCTAGGTATGAAACCTTGGGGATTCATTTATCTAAAGAAACAAAGAGACAAAATGGACTGAATTCTCTGTATTTCCTGGCCACTCTTAGAGGTAAATTCACATTTTCAGGATATCATTCATTATTCAGGAGATAATGTGCCATATAATAGGTTATTTCTTTCAATCTACTCCACAGCACTCTGAAGGGGTTAACCAGCCTCCTCAAGGTAAGCATCTAGCCCCAGGCCTTTTATTTTTAAAATTTGAAATCTTGTCTCCAAAATTTCTAAAGCCTCTCCTTGCAGGATAGAGGTCATGTGGATTTCTTGTTAAATTCCAACTGCAGAGCTCTAACTTTTCCTCTAAGCTCCTCAGAGACAGATTGGCAGCCAGTTTCTTGAAGAGGTTTCTGACAGCCCTGCATTGGGCGATTTCACTGAAGGGCTTATTTTATAAATTCTGAGTCTTCCCCCCACCCCATTAGCATTTTAAGCCATGGGCTGTGGTGTTAAGGACACAGCTGTATACTGTGCACTCTATGAATGTCATCAAAGCGCAGCAGGCAAGCAGTGGAAGGGAGATAGAAAGGACCGAGAATTCACAGTGTGGCTTTGCGGTACTGTCTGGGGCAACACAGGTAAAGCTTTAATGAGTCTTAGTTTCCTTATCTAAGGGAATATGGAATTAATATCAACCTTAAAGAAATGTTTAAAATTCTAAATAAATATTCTTATAACATATGCTACTTGAAGGCAAAAACAAAGGCCAGTTTATCTTGTTCCACACCCACTACAGGTAGAAAACCCAATACATACATTCTTGATGGGGTGTTCTATTGAATTCATTCACCAAGAAACTAAAGACAAAGAACCACCTTCAGAAGATCAAATTTTAAAAAGCTTTATTACATAGAGGGAAAAAAGCACCCGTGACTGTATTTATAAATTTGGCTTTTAAAAATGACTTAAAGAACTACACTGTGAAACATATAAACCCAAGCTCCTTTAAAAATAAATTAAAAAAAATACTTACTCCTCCACTAGCCCCATGAACCAGAACAGTTTCTCCAGGTTTTGCACGGGCACTGCAAAAGAAAGCAAAGGTTCCATCACCTTATTTTTTGAAGCTTCTTAAGCTCAAGTGTTTTTCATTATCTTTAAGGAATTTCTACCCTTACTCCAGCTAACATTTGCCCAAAGAGCAAATGCATCCTGATATACAGCCCACAATATTCTCCAAGCTCTACAGGATCAAACAATGACTCTTCAGAGCCTCAGATAAAAGAGAAACTTCAATTCATTGATCTTTTCAGTAAATGTTTACTGGGAGTCTTTATGTGCCAGGATTGTGCTGGATGCTGGAATCACAACATGGTGCTACTTCTGAGAGGCTGCAGTCCTGGCAGGTGAGTTAAGTGAAACTGCTGAGCCTAGAGGAACTGGAGTCTCTCGTTCACACAGAAAGTGTCTCAAAGCAGGTCTATTACAGCTCAATGTTTATTCTGTGGTCCAGAGTAATGCCCAAGCAAACACAGCAGCTAGACTATATTTTGCCAGGGGTAAAAAAATATTTTTACTTCTCTATGCCTTTGAACATTACATTGCACCAGCTTCTAAGCTCCTATTGTAGAAAGGAATGCTGAGTCAGCAGTGGTAGAAGAGTAAGAAATACAATAACTCCTGTCAGAAAGATTCCCATGTCACTCCCTAAAATGTCCAGATCCTCTGGTGAAATGACACATTCTTTTTACTTCCAGTTCATACTACCACTTTTCTATTATATTCTGAAAACAAGGAACATGCAGCAAGACAATAGGGGATGCTTTGCTATTCCAAATGGACAAGTGCTGATGCCACAAGCCAGCACATGCTGTGTGATCCCAATCTGATTCTCAGGGGGCTCTCTTACTTCCTAGAGCTATGTGGGGTGGCCACACTGCAGAGACACTACGTTCAATATGGCAATAAGAATACAGTAACCCAGAGTCCGGCTCATGGCTGTGTGACAATAGCTGACACACAGCAATAATGAGCAATAAATGAAGCTTTCTCTCTCTAACACTTGCTTGGAGTTAAGGGGATTGAGGAAAATGAGTTAAATTGAGGGTTTGAATGATAAACTGAGATAACTATTACCAAAACACTTTGACATTTTAAAAAGTAAAACACAAATGTTAAGGGAATAGGATTATTAACATTAAACTATGAGACATGAAACATTTCCCAATGATTTTTTTTTAAATCTTATAAACAACTCCTCAAACACTAATAACACATTCTCCTAAATCCCCAGGCCTGGGGTGAGTGGAGAATACCAGACAAACCCTCACCTGAATCCCCACTATTATAATCCTTCTGTCCTTGCACAGAGTCATTGCGATGGTCAATTTATGTGTCACCTCGAATGGGCCAACGTACCTGATAGTTGGTCAAACATCATTCTGGACATTTCTGTGATGGTATTTTTTGAATGATATTAACATTTAAATTGGTAGATTTTGAGTAAAGCAGATTACCCTCTAGACTGTGGGTGGGCCTCATCCAATCAGTTGAAGGCCTACACAGAACAAAGACTGACCTCCCCTAAGCAAGAGGCAATTCTGCCAGCAGACTAACTTTGGGCTTACCTGCAACTCCTGCTTGTGTCTCCAGCCTGCTGACCTACCCCATCAGATTTTAGACTTGCCAAGCCTCCACAGTTTCATGAGCCAATGCCTGAAAATCAATCAATCTGTGTGTGCATGTGTGTACACAGATTGGTTGATTGATTTAAAGGAATCTATCTATACAGGTGTGTACACACACACACACACACACATATCCTGTTGGTTCTATTTCTCTGGAGAACCCTGACTAACACAGTCGTCTTCCCCTGGGGGTCACAGCAGGGGTTCTGCTGTATCTCACTGTCTGCTAGTCACTGAAAACTCCAGTACCTGGCACACAGGTTTTCTCTTCCACCCCAAATCCAAGTCCAATCTAGGAGATTCAACATTTGCCAGGAAGAATATCTTGCATCACATCACAATTTCTGGATTCTCCTCCACTCTAGTCACTCTCTCCTAAGGCTAAATTTGGTACAAAACACCAGCAACCATTCCACCTGAGAAATATCAGACACCAGACTTGAACCTTAGGTGTGAAACTATTAGAATTCTGCAGGAAAACGTTGGAAATACTCTTCTAGACATTGGCCTAGGCAAAGAATTTATGAAGAAGACCCCAAAGGCAATCACAGCAGCAACAAAAGTAAACAAATGGGACCTGATCAAATTAAAAAGCTTCTGCACAGCCAAAGAAACTGTCAAGAGAGCAAACAGACAACCCACAGAATGGGAGAAAATTTTCTCAAGCTACACATCCGACAAAGGGCTGATAACTAGAATCTATTTAGAACTCAGGAAAATCAGCGATAACCAATATTTATGACAGTAATTTCCTATCCTAATTCTGTAAACCCATATTCTCTCAAAACCTTTCAACATCACAGACTGTTCCATTTCTGTCCATTTGTACTCTCTCTCTCTCTCTCTTTCAGTGCTCTCATTTCTTCTGAATTATTCCATTTTGCCATCGATATTCTGGCCCTGGATTAATGTTAAAATCTACCTTCTTTGATATTTTATCCAAGTGGCTAAATACTATAGAAGAAAATCACATGACCATTCATTTTGAAGTCATTTCAATTCTGATACTCAAAAGATCACTTTGCCTCCTACTTAATTATGAAAAGTGAGGTAACACATAAAAGCTCCCTCAATACCCCACCTGCCTACCCACAGACTTCTTCGTAATTATGCCATCTTTATTCCTTCTAGGTTTTATGGATGAGTTGTCCTTTAGATACTGGAAGCCAACCATAACTCACGTCCTAAATCCTTTCCATCTTGCCTTTGAGGGATCTTGTTTTATCTGTCACTCCTCCCTCTCTGCTAGATGCTTTCTTAGCTACAAACACGTCCTCCAAGTCTTATCTATCCTTAAAAACGCCCTTTTTACCCCATACTCTTCTCAAGTAACCTTCTACTCTCTCCTTCCTGTCTCTTCCATTTTTTAAAAGAGTAGTCTCCATTCAAGGAACTAATTTCCTCTTCCTTTTGCAATCTGCTCACTTAAGCCTTTGTCCTACCACCCTACTGAAAAGGAGCTGAATAAAGTCACCAATGACCTCTTAATTGCTAATCCCAACTGTTATTTTTTCTGAACAGACCCCACTATTGCATTTGACAGCTGGCTTCCCTCCTTAGTAGCAATATTCACTACTGCTCCTAACACTACCACCATTGATTGAACACGTACTCTGTGCCTCTGCCATACTAAGAACTTTATAAACAGTGCCTCATTTAATTCTTACCACACCCCTAGGAGGTAGGTGCTGTTATTATCTAAGGTTTTCAAATCAGTAAACTGCAGCTGAGATGGAGAAGCAACTTGACCAAGGTCATATAGCTAGTCCTAGGTGAAGACATTACTGTAGCCCAGGTCTTTCTGTTTTCAAAGCCCACACACTTAATGGACCTTTAATGGATACCATGACCTCTAGACACTCCTGGCCTTAGGATCCGCTCCTTTGGTTCTCTTAGGACTTCATCTCTTTCCTCTGACTACTCTTAAATGCTGATGTTCACTAGAGTTCTATTCTCATTTCAGCACTCTTCTCACTCCCACAGGGATTTCAATCACTTTTCATCTTGTAAACTCTCACCTACATGCTGATATCCCCAAACTTATATCTCTGGCCTTCAAGCTTCAGATTCTTTTATCCAGCAGGCTACTGGACTTCTCTCTCACAATTTCTAGTCCAAAACTAAATACAGCTTCCCTTTGAAACTTTCTCCCCCTTTTCTTTGTCATAGTTAAACAGGACTCAAGCTAGAAAGCCATAAGTACTCTCCAACTCTCCTCACTCTCAGTTGCCACCTGCAAACAATCGCCAAATACTCCCCACTTTACCCACACTAAATATTAACAGCTGGCCTTTCTTCTCCACCTCTGCTATCATGACCCTTGCTCTGGCCCATGAGTGTTTTGTCTAGAGGAGACTCCTCAAAGACGCTCCTCTCTCTCCCCATTCCTGTCCTCAAATCTACCCGATAAGTGATCTCAATAAAACACAAATGTGACAATAGCACTCTTCTGAAAAAGATATTTCATGACCCCCAACCCCTTCCAATGAGTGAGCTCTATAATCTAGCTTTGTACAACCTTAATCCTACTTATTTGATGATGACGGCTAACATTTATTAAGAGATTACTATGCTCCAACCTTGTTCTTTGCCACAAAATCTTCTATCCAACAAAACCAAATTGCTCTAGCAATCCCCGCACACCATGTTGTTTTTCCCCATATGCCATGCTATTCCCATTGTCTAGAATGTCTTCTACCCTCCCAGGTATCCTTCCCGAGGGGAATTCTCTCTAATCCTTTTCAAATACTTTGTGGATTTGACTAAAATACCATTATAGACTGTCAGATGCCAGTGGGCCTGGGAGTAGGACCTCACATTGTACTTTTAACTTGCTGCCCAGATGATTCTAATGGGTAATAAGATTTTTGAACCATGGCTTTAGAACAATCCAGGTCTTATACCTGATCACCACAGGCACAACCCTTGTGATCTCATAAATCCCTATGTATATCTCTGCCATTGTACTTTCCACATATTATGCAAATATTATTACTCCTATTTCTATTTCCCTTACTAGACTGGGAGCATCCTGAAGACAGTGTTTGCTCTTCTTTGTATCCTCAGTGATTAGTATGATCCTCTAAACTAGCACACTTTCCACTTCATAAATGTTTAATGGTAAGTAACCAGTAACCAAAAATAACAGACGGATGAATGGATGATGTTAGAGAGGAAGGCAATTAACACCTTCTTTGGTGTTGGCTATAAACCTGACAGACGATGTTATTTTACCTGTGGATCAGAGCTCGATAAGCACTAAAATATGGGATACCGATGGCAGCTCCTTGTTTAAAGTCCAGTTTTTCAGGCAGTTTGTAAACAGTGTGATCTGCTGCAAGAGCATACTCTGCATAGCCCCCAGAGATCGTGCCGGTAGTGAAAACTCTGTCACCTTTCTAGGGGAAGAGAGAAATTAATAAATGCATCGGGGCTTAAAAATTACATCAAAATGGGTGCAATCCTTTCTAACGCAACCTTTATAATAAGAAATAAATATTTATATACTACATTCTACATCTTAGGGTCTCATAAAAATAACTTTAAAATACTGAACATTTTTAGATGTTTTATTAATGGGAACCAATGGGAAGAAAAATTAAACAGGAAAAATAAGAGAACCCTTCAAATGGCATAATAATAATGCTAATAACTCACATTTATTGATAGCTTACTATGCCAGGCACTGCATTAAGTATCTCTAGAATATGATCTAATTTGATCTTCACAACAGCCTATGAGAGGGGCACTTTTATTATCTACACTTTAGATTAATCCCACTACACAGATGAGGAAATTGAAGGACAAAGAAGTTCAGTAATTTTCTCAGATGAAGCAGTCAGTAAATGGCACTCAATACAAACTGTTACTTTTTGCCTCCAATACAAGCGAGAACAAATAAAATGTTTCCTCCACATACCAAACACCTTTCTATGGATTTCCCCACCCCTGCATTGTCAGCATTTTTCACACATACACCACAAAGTAAGAACCCATGCCAGGATCCTGACATCGGGATAGGCCAGGACAGGCTTCCTCACTGGTCGTAACACCAGGAACACGTTAAACTCTCATGAAATGTCTACTAGACCGTGGATACTGAGAATCAGATGCATGGCTGAGGTTGAGGTAATACACTCACCAGGCATCGTAGGTCTAATGCATGATTTGCATGCTAGGGAAAACTAGACTGCCCACTGCAACTGCCTGCCCTAACTCATTCTTGAAAATAAGTAAATATTCCCTGGAATAGGCAAAATATTAAGGCAATGACTGCTTAGTGTACTTTAATTAGTCCTACAATAAAGAAATCTCAAAATGTAACAGCACTGTGCAGTGGGATAGAGACAAAAAAGATTCCAAAAGACATCTAAGAGTCAAATACAAGCATCACTGCTTCATAGTGTTGCCTACAAATGGTCAAATATGACTAGGTTAAGATTAATCTTGTTTTTACAATTTAAAAAATATGTTGAATTGATTTCAACATAACTCAAACATTTACTAAGAATCCACTATATGGAAAGAATTACTTTGAGTTTGTGAGGAAGATTAATAGCAAGACACTGTCTTTAATTTCAAGCATCCTAAACTCTAGGAGTGAGAAGTAATTATAAAGCAAGGCAAACATGGTGAGCCATCAAAGACAGATACAAGAAAAAGAAAGGAATTACTTCTGAGTTGAGAAAATTAAGGATAGCTTCATTGAGAAGCTTGTATTTGAAGTAGGTCTTGAAGGATAGCACAGGATTTTGAAAAACTAGAACTGGGTGAAGGAAACAAGGTCAGCAAAGGGATAGGGGCAAGAATAAATGCTGAGAAATTATCAGCATTTATTTGCAATGAATAAGTAGTCTAATGTATGGTATGTAATAGTTTCAGGAGATAAAATGGAAGTAAATTAAGGCTGAAGTGTGGAATTCCTTGAATCCATGTTTATAAGTTTCAGGTTAATTCTACCAAGTAGATGAACCAATATGAACAAAGACAGAGATGAGAGAGCATGGGATGTGCAAGGAAAGACAAACAGTTCATTCCTAAAGAAAAACTGCAGGGTGAGAAGGAGCAGGAGATAAAAATGGAAAGATAGGCAGGACAATAAGGAATTGTCATAACAATAAGGAATTTGAAAGGTTTCCATGAAAGCTACAAGGAACTAATGCAATAATTAAAATAGAAGTATAAAACAATCAGAATTACATTCTAGAAAATGATTCTAAAGTAAGGATGGATTCCAGGCGTAAGGAAAGAGGGTAGTAAGTTAAGTATCTGTTAGATAGTGAGGGATTCTGGGTCTCCCAGGGACAAAAGTGGGTGCTGTCACCCCCATCTTGGTTCTGCCCCACCCTAATTCTCTATACCTGGGGGAGGAGGGAATACCCTACGAATCTGCCAATCAGAACTTGGCACGCCAGCTGCAAAGAAATGCAGAGGACTCTCTAGGCCACAGGCCAAGCAGCATGGGTACCATAAAGTCTGGAAAATGACCTAGAACCCACATAAGTAGTTAAGGCTCAGGTCATGTGACTCCCAACTGTCAAATCAAAGTGGTTCCACGGTGACCTCTGAACCACGAGGGAGGTCCCTATCCAGGCACTATAAAATAAGATGCAGACCATAGCCAAGCTCTCTCTCTTTGCCCCTTTTGCTTGCCCTGCTGTGACAATGGGTCCAGTTGTCATCTGTGGTGTGTGTATCATGCTCTGTAAACCTATATCTTGCTCTTGCCCTATAATCCTTATTTCTCTCCTCAATAAACCTCATTTCATGCTTGCCCAACTTTGGTGTGTCTGGTCATTCTTCAGCCATGAGCATGCCATGAACCGACAGTTTCAGACGAAAATCTAACAAATCTATTATAGAAATCGAGGTCAGGGGTGTATTAATAGTTAAGTCAAGTAGGTAAGATCACCCGAACTAAACTACCAGTGGGTATGGAAGGAGGACAGAGAAAACAGTTCTAGCAAGAGAGAGTGAGGAGATAAGCCTCAAACCCAAGTCACCAAAACAATCACACGAGAGAGAAGTAAGTCTACAGCAAGAAGGGATAAGCTCAGTTTTAGACACACTAAGAGGTTCCTGGAGGTTGACCATGTGGGTCTAGTGCTCTTCGACAGAACTTTCTGTGGTAATAGAAGTGTTCTGTCCAGCAGGATAGCCACTAGAGGCAGGGGGCTATTAAGCAAATGCTGTGATTTTGACTCAGAAACTAAATTTTCTATTTAAATCTAAGTTAATTTAAATTTTAAATTGCCACATGTGACCAGAGACTACTGTTTTGGCTATCACAGATCCAGAGCTTGGCAGAAAATTCTAAGCTATCACATGTGATGATAGAAACTAAGGAAGTGTATGAAAAGGGTACAGAGTACAGAAAGCAGAGGTCTAACTAGGGACTGAGAGCCCTGGGCAACACCAACACTTGAGGAACACCCAGAGAAAAAGAGTCTTGAAAACCGATGCCCAGAGAGGAAGGGGAGAAGATGTCACAGAAGCTGAAGAAAAAGTTGTTTTTTCTTTTAAGAAAAAGTTAAGTGGCTGTGAGTGTCAAATGTCACAGAGAAGTCAAGAAAGATAATGACATAAAAGGGCCCATTAACTCCAGCAGTATAGAGGCCATTAGTGACATTAGCAAGAATCCTTTCAGTGGAGAGATTGGGGGCAGAAGCCAGGTTGCCACAGGCTGAGGAGTGGAAAGCCGTGTGAATCTGCCCATCTTCCTCCACAGGGGCACGTTAATCTTCTCTGACTGAACCCAATTTTGGCAAATGTGCTGCCAAAGTTGAGCAGGTCAAGTTATTATGAGGAAAGATGCTAGGACATGAGCATACTATGAATATACTGTGTGTTTTATGTCTTTTGGCATATAGATAACAAAAGCCCCGATCATAACACTTTCATTGACCTTGGTCTGAGTCAGAGCTCCGAAACTGTAAGTGACCTTGCATTTTTTTCATACTTTACTTATGCCTCAAAAGGATTAATTTCCTCTTTATTTTATGAAGCTAAATCTATAAAAGGAATTAAAAATTATGTTGGCTAATATATTATCAAGAGTTAGGAAGTAGTATAATTTGTTTGTTTTCTTTCCATATATGGTTCTATTAAATCAAAAAGATCACAGTTCATTCTGTGAGGACATGAAGACACAGAAATTACCTGGCATCTCTTCCCAACAACGCAAACAAATAAGGCCTCTGGAAAAAAGTAATTTCTTTTTTGACTAGAGGAGTCCCCCAAGTGGTAGAAATTGTGTAGTAGGTCCCTTTAAAACCTTAAATACAAGACATTTTAAAGCTATGTTCAAATATTTCAAGTAAAAAAATATTAAGCCGAAATAGAAATAAATAAAAATGTAATACCTTGAAAGCAGATACATTATCTCCAACAGCTTCTATTACCCCAGCTACGTCTGAGCCAGGAGTATAGGGTAAGGCTGGTTTTCTACTGAAAGTACCAGAGCGAATGTATGTCTCCACAGGGTTGACACCACACGCATGGACCTTGATTAGAACCTGCAATGACAACGTATTTTAGTTCGCACAGAGCAGTTAGGCAATCGTTGAGCATTATGCCAGGAGTGTGCTGATTATGGGAGCTATGAAAATGGAAAAAAAAACAAAACAAATAAGTCCTTGCCTTCAACAAGCTCATATTGTAGTTTTGCAAACCAATATCCAAATAAATAAGACAGAATGGCTTATGTGCTATATTAAAAACATTCTGGGAAAATAGTGGAAGAAATATTTAAGGGATGTGTGGCAGAGACTTCTGTGTGTTCATCAAAACCACTTCCTTCTCCTCCTGGGTACATAGGAAGAGCAGTATCTCCCGGCCTCCTTCACGGTTATGAGTAGCCAAGTGACTGAGTTCTAGCCAATGGAATGTGAGCAAAAGTGATGGCAGCCACTTGCAGGCCTGGCCCATAGAAACTTTCCTAGGAAATCCACACTGTGCTTTTCCTCTTTCATGGAGACCTTGCAAGACAGGGGTTGAAGGTGGTAGAGCCACATGATGGGTGCCTAAGTCACTGCTGGAGGACAGCTACCTATCAACATTTTAGAATTTTTGAATTTAGTGAATGAGGAATAATTTTCTATTGTTGAACCATTGTGATATTAAGGGTACATCTATTACAGGGGCTGATTTTATCTTAATTAACACATAATGATTACCTCTGGTACAAGAGTAAGGGAAGGCCTTACAAGTGGTATTGGAGCTAGGCTTTAAAAGACGACTAATAATTCTTTAGGAATGGGAGAAAAGGGATATTTCAGGTAAAAGAAATAGTATATACAAAGACAGAGGAATGAAAGGGCCTCTTGGGGAAAAGCAGATAATGTTTGATGTTTTTACAGCTCTGTATCTCTATACTGAGAGGGAGTGATAAGAAATAAATCTGTAAAGATAGGCTATAACCAAATTGTAAAAACTCTCATAACGCTTGCTAAGGAAATTAAACTTGGGAGCCATAGAAGGTACAGTAAATAAAAATGCATAATTTTAAATCAAAAGTATATTGTTAAAGTTATTGGAGATGATTAAACGCTAAATTAAACGCTTAAATTCTCATACATAAAAAAGTATGAATGCAGAAATTTGTTTTCCCACCATGCACAAAATAAAAATCATGAAAGTTTATAATAGAATAACTTATTAAAAACTACTTATGACTCCATTCAGAAAAATCCAATTATTGCACTACATAGATGATTCTCTACTTCAAAAATTTCCTTATAACCAGAGGTTATTGCTTTTCATATGTCTACTTCACTAATTATCAGATTTATGTTATCTTTGTCATAATGCATACAAATAAATAGTGTAAATTTTGCCCTAATTCAATGTCTTTAAAAATCATTGTGAGTCTTGTTTATTTTGAACACTAATGATGTGTGAAAGACTCACTCTCGGTGTAACTATGGCCTGAGTAAAGTAATTATTTCCACCTCAGAGTCTTTTGGAATCGGTACTGCAACATCTGACTGGAGTTTCAGCACTTCTGGTCCACCAAATTGAAAAACTCTAACAGCTCTCATCAACTTCTGTGCAGTCATGATGGTGATCTAGAAACTAAGAAAAAAAAAAAGTAATGTATTGTCATATATCCAGGCTATTAGTATGTTTTTTCCCCTGGAGGGAGCAGATCAAATGATAACAATTTAAATCATGAGCTTACTACTGATCTCATTTCATGTTTAAGGACCTTTCATCTTAAAAATCCTTCAGCTGCAAAGCAAAATACGTCAAACTACATCCTGTAGGGATTCAGTGCCTTCAACAAAGGAATCAAACATGGAAACAAAAACAGCTGGATAGACATAGCATGTACCATATCTAAGGTTTTCTTTTGGGTAAGCTTGGGTTGCAACATCTTGGAAATTTTAGGAGCTAATTTTTATTAATATTAGATGAAAAGATCTCCTTTTGTTAGATTATGAAACATTCCAAACATATTCCCAAGTATAGAGAAATATAAACATATTTACCTGACACATAATTTTAATAAATCTTAAAACTTTAAAAATCTAAAACTTTCTAGATTTAATTGAAGCCTCTTCTATCCATGCCCAAACCCATTTATGGCCTACCCTTTTAAGAGGTGACTATAACCATAAATGCAGTGTTCATCATTCCCAAGCCTTTTATATCACTACTACATGTGTATGCATTACTAAACAACATGTGCTATTGCTTTGTATATGTTCGAACTTTATTTACGTTGGATCATACTGTACTTAATTCTGCAATTTGCTTTTTCCTTTCAGCACTAAGTTTTGAGACATATAGATGTTGAAACACTTGGCTTTATGCAGTTCATTCATTTTAATAAAAGGGGAACAACATTAAAAACTAAAAACACTGCTCAGTATGCAATCTTTTATCAATTATAAGGGCTCAGTTAGCCTTTCTGTCCTATCACGGTTAATATTAAACTGAAAAGAAAACCCAAGAGTTAAAATAAACTCTAAGAAAGGGCAAAGAACATTTGTAAATAAAATTATACAACTTTGGAAAGGCTTTTGTACCTGTAAATATCTAATGAGAGGGTTTTGACTATATCCCCATAATTTTATTTGTAGGTTACTATAATTTATTGAAATTAACCAAATCAAATATTGTTAGATTCTGCCACCATGTAAAACATCTTCCTCAACCACGAGCACTTTAAACATAAGAAAGAGTTGCGGAAACCAGCACCTGAGATAAAAGAATTCAAGCTTTTGCTGTACCAGAGCTTAGCAAAGGACTACCCAGAACAGAGCCCATACCAGCAATAAAATGTCATTCAATTTACAGGGGAGAAATCAAAAGCATTTTGGTGGTGTTATGGACAGAAAGTTCTTGATATAATTAATCAAAAGTTTATGCCATTTTAAAACCCTTAAAGTTAAAATGATTTAATACAGTGCCTAGCACAAAGAAGAAAGTGACATTTCCAAAGGTTGCTTAGCAATGATATATCCAGAAGGGCAGTCCTCAGGAAAACAAAGGGAGGCAGAAGCAGGTGAGGGCATAAACCAACAGCTACGCAGACTCTGAGGAGGAGACGATCTGTTTGTCAGAGTAACAGACCAGGAAAAGGCAGCCCAGTCCTATCCAGCACTGTACTTCTATTCAGGTCTTTACCCAAGCTGGGAATTTCTTAGACGATAAAGTACAAGTATAAAGAAAATTTAAAAAGAAAAAGAAAGGTTGCCCAGATCAGAGTTTTCCATGGTGGAAATAAGAACAGAGCTTTCTTTCTTTTTTCCTATTTGTTTTCAACATGGTGTTATGGAAAGAGTGTGGGCTTCGGAGTATGACAGCTCTAGCTATAAATCCCAGCTCTATCACATAGTCTTGGGCAAGGCAGTCAACTTTTAGAGCCTCAGTTTCCTTATTTGAAAACTGGGCTCCCGCTCAGAGTTACTGGGCTGGAGGCATGGCAAACATCAAGCACAGAACTTGGCAACTGCATGTAGTAGACAGCATTATCTCTTCCCTTCTGTTCCCTTGCCCCACCCCACCTACCCCCAGTTCTCACTTACTCTCTCAGACACACAATGTAAGATGCTTAGCTCTTTTTCCACTTTCAATATCTACTTATTTCCTACTTATTTCTTTCTTTCAAACACTGGCATCTATCTTTCCACCAACAGACATCACTGTTATCTTCAAAAAATTAGAGCAATAATAAAAGCAAAATTATTCTGAAATGGGATCCGTATCCTGTATCTAACACATATATTTTTCCCCTACATTTTGGCATTGGCTAAGTTGTGATAAAGGAAGGAGGAGTCTCAACTTTAATACTGGATTTGGAAGACTACTTGCCTTGCCCAGTTCTACCACATTTTCCTACCCAGCTGGTAAAGAGAAGGGGCATGACCTTGACAGCACTATCTTCCACTTTGCTGTTGTTGATCTTATTTCCCACTGAGCTTTGCCATTCTGATTGATAAGGCTCCAGTCTGCACTTATGACCTCTGAACTCAACTACCCACAGGATCATCATCTGTTTCACAACACAGGTGCTATGTCAAAGGGAATTATAAAAAGAATAAAATAACGTGGCATACTAATAGCAATTAAGATAATTCTTAAACCCCTGTAATACCTGATTTCTTCTAAAAACCATAAGTCTTTCACCTCCACTTTCACAACAGGTAAAAAGCAACAGTTATTAAAACTGTTATTTTATGCAGAAGTAAAAAATAAAATTATCATCCATCTTAAAACATCACAAGAGGCTAAGGGTCACACGGAAGCTAAGCTAGAACCCAGATCACATACTTAAATGTTGTTAGTTGATTTTTAAAAATATTTTTTAAACTTACTGCACAATCCTTTATATTTCATCCTTTGAAATGTTGGTGGAGAGAACCCTTAATTTCTTAAAAATAAACTTTATAATAATGATAGTGAGACAGATTGGGCTAGAAATGTAAAATGGAACTAACCTGCAGATAGAATCATATATTTTATGATAAAAGCATCTGCTAAGAGTTTGAAATTTCTCAAATGCCCATAAGTCAAAGAATGTAGTAGAAATACAAATAAGAACATGATTCTATTAGGAAAATACTTTTTTTTTCTTTTGTAGCAACTTGGATGGAAAATTGATACTTTTCTTATCTATAAAATGGGGATGGCACTCTCTAGCATAGGATCCTTCTGGAGATTAACTGCAACAACACAGGGAGAGTCCTTCACAGCAGGCCTATTATACGGTAAGCTCTATGTTATTCAGACTAAATCATTTGTGGTCTCACAATGGACAAGGTAGGCCTGTCCATTGCTTGTATGTTTTAATTAAACTGCGCTTTAAACAAGCCTTTCTACCTTAAAAAGTTTATATCATATATAAAACTTTTAAAACTTATTTAGAGTACGTTGGGTTAATTTTTGGTTTTACCTTTTACCTCCGAAATATTACCGAAATACTATAAACTATACTTTATAAATCTAGGAAATCTAAAATTCTAAAATCTAAAATTTAGAATTTTAGAATCTAAAATCTAAAATTTAGAATTTTAGAATCTAAAATCTAAAATTTAGAATTTTAGATTCTAAAATCTAAAATTCTTCCCCAGTCATCTTTCCCAGGCTATGCTTGAGTCCATTTGATTTAAATGAAAATTAAAGGGAGGGGGAAAATGTTAGAAGTATATTTCAACATAGAATAAACAGACCAATTCACAGAGCCAGAGCAAAAGCACATTATAAGAGCATAAGCAAAATTAATTAAGAATTTCTAGCAAAAAAAAATATTCTAATGAAAACTTGGCAAGAGATTCAATCATTACAAAATGTGCTGCTGTTAATCAAGAATGACTCATGTAAGCATATGTTTATTCTTATTAACCTGGGCATGCAAAAAAATAAAAAAATTATAAGTGGGCAAAGAGAAGCCTTTTCCTGGCTGTGTGGTCTTGTCAGGTTAATTCCCTGGGTCTGAATCTCAGCGCACATCCATTTTCCCTTAGCTGTGGACAAGCAGTCCAAACTTTAGCCTTAGTAACTGAGTCTCCTCTAGAAACTCTGCAAACATCCAACGATATGTTAATAGGGTCTTTTGTAAATTCTTGATTTTTACATTTTCTAGGTGGGGGCCACAGGGTCAACAAAACTATACATTTCTCTCCAAAAATAAGACTGAAACCCTAATGGCGAAGCTGGAGGAAGGCCGGGCGGAAAGAGCCTGAGAAACCTGCAGGTGCAGGAACCTAAGGAGGAGAAATCTGCCTCAGCTGGGCCGTGGACAGGGCCCGGCAGTCTGGAGCGCCGGTCGGCCGCGGGGAAAACCTAGCGGGTGGCGGGCGGGGAGTGCCCACGGGCACCCGTGGTGTGCTAGCCGAAACGTAGATCCCACTGGAAACCAGGGCTAGGGACCCAGGACCAGCAGGTGAAACTCCCCAGGTGTTTTACAGAAGAGAACTGCAGCTCCTAGAGGGGAACGGCTTCGGTCGCGAACTCCTTACACGCTGACTGTGGGCAGGAAAGGGGTGCAACCCACATCAAGCTCGGTTCCACTCGGAAGAGCGGCGGGGAGATTCGCTGCCCGAACAACTAAGGCGCTCTTTTAAAACCACTTACCGGGCTCTGGAGCTGGAAGCAAAATTTGCAAGAACTCCTTAAGATTCTCCAGGCGACCAGCTAGGGAGCCTCCAACTTTAGCAGGCTCCGCCTCGCCCGCGCGCCTCCCCCCGCCGCTAGGGGCGGGCACAATACTCTCCCTAGCTCGGAACGACGAGGAAGTTTGGGCCTCTTCGGCCACCGCCCTCTCCAACATGGCCGCCCCCAGGGAGAAGCGAAGCTAACGTGAAGGTGGAGAATGCAGACCCTAAATCCCTCATCTGTGGATCGCAGCGCAGAGTTCAGGAGATGGAAAGCGCAGAGTCTGAGCAAAGCGGACCTAAGCCGGAAGGGCAGTGTGGACGAGGATGTGGTAGAGCTTGTGCAGGTCCTGAACGCGCAAGAACAGTTTTTCACCACCAGCTCCTGCGCTGGCCGCATCCTCCTCCTAGACGGGGTGAGACCCCTTTGTGCGCTTCCAGCGCCTCCTTCTAGTCCCAAACTTTAAGAGCCGTGTGCCCACTCAGTGCAGTACCCAATACAGCCCGCTTGTCCACTCTAGTGGGTGGTCTGTTTCGATATATATGAAATTTAGAGGGGAAATGAAACCGGTGTTTCTAAAAGTTTAACATGTCTGTTCACCTGGGGATATTTTACAATGTAGATTCTTGATTCTGCGGGTCTAGAGTGGGGCCTGATACTGTGTATTTCTAACATGTCCCCACGTCATGATGAGGCTACTGGCCTAAGAACTACCTTGTGTGGCAAGGGTTAGAAAATCGGATTTTATGAATACTAAGGGAAGTTAAAGATTTTCTACCCTAGCGTCTCTGCCAAATCATTGTTATTGCTTGATTGAACATCACTGGGGCTAAGGAGTTCACTGCCTCCTAGTGGACCACACTATTATTACAGCTCTGGTAGTTTTTACTTAGTGGTAAGAACAATAGTATGTAGCTGTGCTGGCTAGGCTTGTGATTTTTCAACTTTATGATGGGTTTATCTGGGTTATAAGTGCATTTTGACATGGCATTTTCGACTTACGATGAATTTTTCTGCATGTGGCCGCATCATAAGTTGAGGAGCATCTGTACAAGCAGTACCCTTTTATTCCTAGTTTCAGTTACCCAAGGTCAAACAGCAGTAGGAAAATGTTACATGGGAAGTCCCAGAAACAAACAATTCATAAGTTTTAAATTATGCACCATTCTGAGTAACTTGATAAAATCTAGTGCTATCCTGCTCCTTCTGGTCCTGGACATGAATCATCCCTTTGTCTAGGGTATCCAGGCTGTCTACACTCCCTCTACTCCTTTGTCACTTAGTAGCCATGTCAGATATCAGACCTACTGTCATGGTATCACAGTATTTGGGTTCAAGTAACCCTTATTTTACCTAATAATGGCCCCAAATTGCAAGAGTATTAAGCTGGCAATTCGAGTATGACAAAGAGAAGCCATATAGTGATTCCTTTAAATGAAAAGGTGAAAGTTCTTGACTTAATAAGGAAACAAAAAAGAAATTATGTGCTGAGGTTGCTAAGATATACAGTAAGAATGAATCTTCTATATGTGGAATTGTGAAGAAGGAAAAAGAAATTAGTGCATCCAAGGTTTCAAGCATCCGCTGGAGGTCTTGGAGCATATCCCCTGAGGATAATGGGGGCTACTCTAGGATGATGATATAGTGGTCAAGCCCTCAGGCTTTGGAGTAATACTACTAGGTTTGAAATCAGTTATCAGCATTATTGGCTATTAGGAAAGTTATCTAAACTCAGCCCCTTCTTGTTGCATGAACTGAGGATAATAAAGAGTATCTGCTTCATAGAGATTTTGTGTGGATGAAATGAGATAATTTATTTGAAACATTTAACATCATTAATGTTAAATGGCTCATGTTAAGTGTGCTCTAAATGTTGGCTGTGTATTGATTTTAGTAGTAGTATTGGATTCAGAGCATGGAAAGACAGGACATTCCTAGGGTCATTGTTTAAGTCCATTATCGACTGATCATTTGCAAGACCTGTTCATTTTGATATTGCTTGCATTACTCCCTGAACACTGGCACCTTTGCCCACACAC
This sequence comes from Cheirogaleus medius, assembly GCA_008086735.1. Taxonomy (NCBI): domain Eukaryota; kingdom Metazoa; phylum Chordata; class Mammalia; order Primates; family Cheirogaleidae; genus Cheirogaleus; species Cheirogaleus medius. Next base: position 55,100,069 of record VBSM01000529.1, read on the forward strand.
TCTCGCTTGCCCCATTTCCACTACCGTATCTCACCTGGATTTTTGCAGCGGTTTCCTAACTGGTCACTTAATTACCAATCTCTTGTCTCCAAACCATGTTACACACTGTTAATGGATTCATGTTTCTAAATTTTTGTCACTTACCTATGCTGAAACCTTTTATTACACATTTTTATACATCAGAAAATCCAAACCCCTACTCTAGTATACTTTTCAACCTTCTTTTGCAATACTTCTCTTTATCTTTAGCTAGTTACCAAAACTGAACTATTCTCTTTCTCATCTTGTATTTACTTGTTTTTGCTCATGTATTTTTTCCCCTGAAATGTTTCCCCCATCTCTGCCTATCTAAGACAGGACTCCCCAAACTCCCCTCTCCCACCTGAACACAAACACATGCACACAAGCACATACTACCCACTTGGAATTAATGACTACTTCTGAACTGGTTTAGGATTTTCTCTGAACCACTTTTCATTTTACTTATTATCTTATACCATATATTTATATTTACTCTGCCTTATTTCGGTATGGACTTGGAGCAACTTACAAAAAGGCAACACAGGAAAAAATAAAAAAGTGGGAAAATCTGGAGAAAGGGAATATAGATATGATGAAGTTAGTGATGGCATTAGTTCCCAAACAATATTATTAGATCCCATAAACTTGTTAGAGGTGGACTACACATTTGGCTTTGAGATTTAGAGCAGCCAGCCCAAGATCAGATATATGTCCTCAAAGTCTTATAACAAAAACACAAGTTATTCAGGACATGCATAGCTTTTCCTGGCTCTAAAGCAAGACAGCAGAGTCTCCTTTGGACCCATTGTATAAATAGATACTTTGTAGAAGTATAGTGATTTCTGTCCATGTGGTTTCCTGCATCCTATTTCCAGTGTCTTTGATGGTACTCTGTGTAGACCCAAAGTACTTAATGGAACTTTGCAGATAAACACTTGTCCAATTTAAGTCAATGTTAAAATGTTTGCTTTCTTGAAACTTTGACCTTTAGTCCTCACTCCACCCTTTGGGACTGCATAAAGTCTAATCCAGAGGTCACAAATTTATGCCTATAGAGAAGAGGGAGGTATTATTATAAAGGAGTAAGGAGCACCGATAGCAAGAAAGAGTGGTAGGTCTTGTGTGGGATTGGGAAAGTGCTGTCCTACAAAAGAAATTAGAATTCTTTTTTTTTTTTTTTAAATAATGTGCTAGCCAAATAAAACTGCTAGAGAACAACTTAAGCGCTGCTACTGTTACCACTTGTAGTAATCCCTTCTCACAAAATCATGACCATATTTCAGAAAATATTTATTAAGTACCTTTACCTTTCAAACCATTTGTTTTCTATCTCAAGTTATTTGGATTCATTTTTGTTTTGGGTTAACTTTACCCCAAAACATATTGAATTGTTTTCAGTAATACTTAAAATCACAATTGGATATTATTAAAGAAAGCCCACAATATGCTGTACATTATACATATTATTTTTGTAAATATTATATGATTAAATTGAATTATGTTATTTGTTATTTTAGGGTATAAATGGTTTTGAGGTTCAGAAACAAAACTGTTGCTGGCTACTGGTTACACACAAATCTTGTGTAAAAGATGATGTGGTAAGTTTTTATATATAAATTTAGAAATAAACTTTTAAATTCATAGTTACTTTCAATACATATGAAAAGTACAGAAAATTCAAGGTGATTTATATGAATAATTAAAATGCCTGAAGATTATAAAACCTAGAGAGTTTTCATTACTGTGGCTTTTTTGGGTTGTAGGAGATAAAAGTGTAGAAATATAAATATGTATATAAACATTACTTACTGCTCCGCAACAAAACACATCTTCTTAAACATAGCAGAAAGTTCATGGACGTTGGGCACATACTGGATCCAAATTTTGAATTTCAATTCTGCATTTGATAACCCTGTAACCTGGAACAAATTATAAAAGGAGAAGGGGATTAGCACTATCTATGTGTTACCAGCTTTACTGATGTAAATAAATTACACATTACTTACCTGGACTGCTTCTTGAAAATCTTCATATCTGTGCTGGTTAATTTAGTTTCCTAAATTAAAGTGTTTAGATGAATTCATGCAAGTTTTTATTAGCCAGGCACTTTTCTTCCCTAGTGAATGTAGAAATTCAATTCTGTCTTAAGCAAAAATGACAATTCATTTAACTAAAAAGGACAGGGTGGAGCTAAAATCAGGCATTGCTGATTCAGGTGCTCAAATGTTGTCTTCAGAGTACTCACTCTATCTCCATCTTTGGGTACTGGCTCTCTCTGCAATTTGCTCTTATTTTCTGCTACAGATGGTCTTCTTTGTGACAGGAATGATAGCTTCCAGCACCCCCAGCAGGAAAAGATTTTCTTTTCTGAAAATTCATTTATCAGTCCCAGAGAAGGACTCTGAGTTGTCCTGCTTGGCTTAGGTGCTATCTTTCTTAGGTCGATTATTTTTGCTAGTGGAATAGGGTAATATTTGTGATCAAATATAAGCACTTGGCACCTCTGATATTCTGATAGGGAGAGTGATGGGTGACAACGTCATGGTTGATAGTCCTGCCAGAATCAAATGATGTGAAGGAGGGAGGATGCTGCCCAGGGATGCTGGGCAGACAGAAATAATAACTGTCTTGTATAAATTCTAGCTCAGATATAATATTACACATTTCACTAGGTGGTCAGACTGCTGCAGCATAGACTATATAACATGAGTGCAGCCAAGGTCAAAAGACAGGTAAGTGCCATTCACGGAAGGAACCATGACTCAGAATTGCTAAGAAGAGATAATATGCACACTAGGTTCAAGTGGTGTAATGTTTATTTACAGCAAGAGGAGGGAGACTATACACAAGATCCAGCCCTTTGCAATGTATCAGTCCCCATGGTTCAGATCCATTCTGCAGCTGACAAGGGCAGTGTGGCTGCATGCACCCCACTTTATTCTGCAATAGAAGGACCCCAACCATCGCTCCATGGAGTATGAAATACAGAAAGCTGGGGACATGCTCAAGGACTCACACATAGCTAAGCAGTTCCAAGGAAAGTTAATGTGTGCCCAACACAGAGGGAACAGGAATATTCTGGTGTGCTTTGAGCTCTTTGCATGCAGTGTGATTTCTGAGCTTTCCAGGGCTCCTGGTAAGCACTGGAGCCTTCCTGGAAACAAGATGTCAGGCTGCACTTGGACCCTTCTGTCACTTTACACGTGTCTCTATTTCAATCTAACAACAAAGAATTTAAACAGTCCTCCTAGTATAGTTTTTATATACCACATCCCTTAATGAAAAGTCTGTTATGGAATTAAATAGAGTATTAGTTTACTTTTTCATGGTACAATTATAGTTGGAAAAAATTATATAGAATGTTTATGGGAGAACTGGAAATCAGGTCTTTTAAGAAAACAAGAAAATTAATAAGTTCTGGGTGAAAAGAGGGCCAAGAAAGCAGAGGGGAAAGTTATTGAAGAGTCTGAAAGTTTCTAAGAAAAACTGAAGTTATGTATGGGGTAAAGGGTCACCAAAGGACAGAATCTTACAGTTGTATCTGATATTATCACTTCGTTTATTTAGATTATGGCTCTGAAGAAAGCGAATGGTGATGCAGTTTTGAAATTTGAACCATTTGTTCTTCATGTGCAGTGTCGACAGTTGCGGGATGCACAGATTCTGGTAAAATTTTGTAATTATACCTGAATTTATAGGTATGCGGGTAGATTTGATTTTAAGCTTTTAACCTATTAAAATTAATGAAATATTAGTTTATTCAACTAGTTTGTATTTAATTATTTAAATAAATAGATTATTCAATCTATTTATTTATTTATTTTTAGTATTAGGAAAAAGGAATACTTAAGTATTACTAGCAAAATACAACTCCCAAATTGTGGTTCCTGTTTTCTTTCTTAACTTTTCTATTTATAAATTTTACTTCAGTATTCTATATTCTGTTTTTTCTTGCTGAGCTTTTAGAAAAAATATCATGGAACTACATGTAAAATTAAGTGTTTTAAAGAATACTTCATTTTTCTCATCATTTAAATGAGCATTAGCTAATCATCTTTTTAGTCTTAATTCTCTGTTGCCTCATTCATTTATATACCTTTTATATGTTTATATATCAAATTAAATTGCATTATAAGCAGTTGTTCAACAAAAATGCCTTGAGTCCCAATGTGTCAGGCACTAGGGTACAGTGATGAACAACATTAGAGACTATCTTGGTGTTTCTCTCAAGGTTTGAGAGAGAGCAAGGACAAACAAGTGAACAGGCAAATAAAGAAAATAGCCTCAAGTTGCAAAATGTTCTAGAAAAGAATAAAACAAGCTGATAAAGAGAATAGTGTGAAGGGTAGCCCACTTTAGGACAGACTTCTCTGAAGAGGTTTCCATAAGCTAAAAGCTAAAGGAACAGAAAGTGCTGGGTGTGTAACTGGGAAAATGAACGTTCCAGGCAAATGGAAAAGTATATACAGAGTTTCTGATGGAAGAAAGAGGTTGATGTAGTCACAGAATGGAAAGAAGAGCAGTGGATCTATAGCTGTGGTCTCCAACCCCTGGCCACAGACCGGTGCCAGTTGGTGGCCTGTTGGGGGGTGGGCAAGCAAGGGTTCATCTGTGTTTGCATCACTGTGTGGGCTTTGCCTCCTGTCTGATGAGCAGCGGCATTGGACTCTCAGAGGAGCAGGAAACCTATGGACTGCGCATGCGAGGGATCTAGGTTGCACTCTCCTTGTGAGAGTCTGATGACAGATGATCTGGGGTGCAGCTGGGGTGGTGGTGCAGGCACTGGGGAGTGGCTGCAAGTGCAGATTTGTCGTTAGCAGAGAGGTTTGACTGCACAATGAATGGTGCACTTGGGTCATCCCGGGATCCTACCCCCTGCCTGTCTGTGGAAGGATTGTCTTCCATGAAACCGGTCCCTGGTGCCATAAAGGTTAGGGACCACTGATCTGGAGGGAAGGGTGGAAAGAGAAAAGGTGAGAGAGGGAGGCTGGGGCCAGATCAGTGAGGACCTTGTAGGATAAAGATTTGGATTGCTTTCTGAGTGCAAGGAGAAGGTATTGAAGGGATGGTTATAAGCAAAGGGTAGCTTCATAGGTTTTTGTTCTGAAAAACACAGTTCTGCTCCAGCACAGTGACAGGAGTGCAGTAGGGGGAAGATCAGTTAGGAGTAGTTGGCAGTGATCTAACTAGGAAATGGTAGTGGCTTTGCCTAAGGTGATCACACTGAAGAAGGTGAGAAGGGAATAGATTCAAATGTATTTTAGTGTTTCAATCAACAGACTTATAAGTCTTGACTGGGGAAAGACAGCCAAAGGTAGGAGGGGACAAAGGAATTAAAGATAACTCCTTAGATCTGGCTTGAGATCCTGGATGTCTGGTAGTATCCTTTACTCAGATGGGAACTACCAAAGTTGAAGGGATGAAAATCAAGAATTTGAGTCACATGTTAAGTGTGAATTGTCTTTAATACACCTATTTTAGTCTGCTAGGGTTCCCATAACAAAATACCCCAGACTGGATGGCTTAAACAGCAGAAACTTATTTTCTTCCAATTCTGGAGGTGGGAAGTCCAAGATCAAGGTGCCAGCGGGGTTGGTTTCTCCTGAGGCCTCTGTCCTTGGCTTGTAGACAGCTGCCTTCTGCCTGTTTCCTTTCATGCCTTTTCCTCTGTGTATGCACATCACTTGCGTCTCTTCCACTTTTTATAAGGACACCAGTCCTGTTGTTTTAGAGCCCAACCCTTATGACCTCATTTAACTTTAATTACCACCTTGAAAGCCCCATCTCCAAATATAGTTACATTGGGGTTTAGAGAGTCAACATATGAATTTTGAAGTCCTGTACACACAATTCAGTCCATAATAATGCCTAAAGGAAAATTTCATATAGGCTATTTGGGTAGAAGTCTGAAACTCAGGGGAGCCATCTGGACTGAAGATAAACATTGGGGAGACACCAATACACAATTAGTATTTAAAACCATGAGCCTAGATTAAATCCCCTGTGAATAAAGTACAAAAGGAAAAGGGGAGAGGGCCCAAGGAACACAAGCATTTAGAGATACTCTTCAAAACATGGTGTTTAAGAATTCAGTGGTTTCTAGCTTTGGTCCCTGCTTCAACCCTGAACTTTGATCTAACTTTATTTTAGTCTGTCATTATACCATATCACATCACTGATGCTGCTGAAACCTTTAACTCTCTTCTGTTTCTATACCCTTGTCCTGTTCTCCATGCTAATCTTGATTTAGCTCAGCCATGCTCATCTCTTGGCCAAAGTCTCCATGGAAGTTTAACATTTCAGGGAGCTAATTGCAGTAGAATTAGAGAAACTGAGAAACTCATTCATCACTGTTTTTTGAGCACATACAGTGTGCCAGGCAAATATGCTAGGTCTTAGGGAAAAGTAGACAAACACAGATAATATCCCTCCCCTAAGGAGATTATATTTTTATTCTAAGGGAGGGAACAGACAATAAGTAGGTAGACAAGCAAAATTTCTCATTGTGAGAAGTGCTCTGCAGGAGATAAGCAGGGCACTCTGCTAGAAGCCAGGAGAGGGGCACATTTAAAGAGGGCGATTAGGGAAGGCCCTTTTGAGGAGCTAGCATTCAATGGAAACAAGATGAATGACAAGAAACCAGACATGGAAAGAGCGGTCCAGGCAGAAGAACAGCAAAAGTAAAGAAATTGATCCAGGAAAGGTTTGGAGTATTCAAAAAACAGAAGAGAAGCCAGTTGAGGTTAGAGAAGAAGGCAGGGGCTTCTTCTTACAAACATTGTAAGTCATGGTTAAGATTTTAGAGTCTATCCCTGGCTGGTCTGTAAGAATGATTCGGAGGGGCCAAGAGTGAAAGCTGAGACTAATTGGGAGACTCCTCCAGATGTCAAGGAGAGAAGTGATGGAGATTTGAACTAGAGTGGGCAGTGGATATGGCAAGAGCTAGTTGAATTTGAGGTGTATTTTGGAAGTAAAATCAATAGGAACTGGGTGTAGGGGATGAAGGAGTAGAAAGCATCAAGGCTAAGTTTGGGCAATTGGATGGGTGGTGATATCATTTACTGAAATTAGAAACACTAGATGTGGGAGAAATAGATTTATAAAAGAATCAGTTTATATAGAGTCAATTTCAGGGTAGAGGTCTGAACTGGAAATGAAATTCATCAACATATATTTGGTATTTAAACCAGGGAACTGGATAGAATCTCAAAAGAAGAGCATGTTCTTAGAGCAAGGTATCTTAACTTCAGCACTGTTGACATTTTGGGCCAAATAATTTCTTTGTGCAGGGGCTGTTCTGCCCACTGAAGGATGTTTAGGCAGCATCCTTGGCCTCTACCCATTATTTGCTAGAGGTACCCCCCACCCTGCCCCCTACTTGTGAAACCTGACAACCGAAAATGTCTGCAGATGTTGCCAAATGGCTCCCTAGGCTCAAAATTATTCCTGCTGAAGAACTACTGAGCTAGAGAAAAAAAGGGACCCACATCTGGTCCCCAGAGCTCTCTGACATTTAGAGGCTGATAAAACAAATAACAAAGTCACTCCAATAAGATCAGAATGTTTGTGCTTTATATGCTTTTCTCATATTATTTCAAGAGTTTTTTTTTTTTAGAGATAGGACACTGAGATAATCTCTGTTCTTATTTAGAAAAAACATTTCACTCATTTAAAGGAGAGATTTTGTTTGTTTTGTTTACTTTTCATATGGCATAGTTACAAGAATGATTTTTTTGTTATATTCTGCTTTATGGAAATAATGACTTGCCAAATGCTTCTGTTCATTATTGAATTCTAGTTTTACTCTTTCTCAGTGACACTTCCTTAGTATTTCAGTATTTCTAATAGGAATTTGATCAAAGCCCCTTTTAACGTAATCCATATTGGTGAGCCAAAAACCTTAATAGTTTTGTGGTGATATATGTTTCTGTGGTGATATATGTTTCTGCAGTTTGTGGAATTAAGCAGATGATCTGATTAGCAGAGTATCAATATGTAACAAGTTGTATTTTCTTACAGCATTCGGTGGCAATAGATTCTGGTTTCAGGAACTCTGGCATAACGGTGGGAAAGAGAGGAAAGACTATGTTGGTAAGATAACTTTTGGCAAAAAACAGTTCTTTGAGTGTGAAGTGATCCAAGTATTGAATAACCTAATTAGACTTCAAATTAGACTCCTGCTTTAGTGTCTCCCTACTCAAGCCTTCCTGCCATCCCCTTACTCAAAAACCTTCAGTGACTTAATCCTTCCTTCAAGGCAAAGTCCAGAGTTTAGATTTACATTTGCCATCTTATTTTGTAATTCTCTTTCCTACTTACTTTAACCGGATTCTCGACTTTGTGCCCTCCTCACCCTAATTAGTCAAGGCCCAATTTAATAAGCACCATGATGTAGTGGAAAGAGTCACAGACAGGGAGTCTAAAGTCCTCTTTCATGATGCCGGCTGGACCACAGCTATGCTGTATAAACTTGGGCAAGCTGCTTAATCCCTTAGAGTCTGAATTTTCTCAGCCATCTCAGGGGTCCAGCAAACTACTGTCCTAGAGCGAAGTCCACCCCCCACTAGGCCAGATCCCCTACACCTATTCGGTTAATTATTGTCTATGGTTGCCTTTGTGAGACAGTGACAAAATTGAGTAGTTGTGACAGATACTTGTATGGCTAGCAAAGTCAAAAATACTTATTATCTGTCCTTTTACAGAAGAAATTTGATAACCCCAGGACTAGATGATCTTTAAGGTCCTTCATAATTCCCACATTCTTTCTAAGTCCTGGCCAAGCTAACTCCTAGTTATTATGCCGTATTCAGATCTCCTATAGTATTTTTACTGTTTGGCATAACATGTATTGTATGTTTTTGAACTAGTTCAGAGTACCCTCTATCCTAGCTCCCTGGACTCTCCTATTTTCTATTTTTAACAAATAGCCTATTTCCCAAATTGAGGTGGATTATGAAAGAAGACACCTGTAAAGCATGCCAAATAGAAAGTCAAAGCCCGTCATGCTGGTTTGCTCCCCCGTCTTACTCCATCCTCCATCTGGTAGCCCAAGTGGGAACAGAGCCATTTTTTCACCTTCCTCTCCTTTGTCTTCCATAGTCACTTACTTACAGGTCCCGTCTTTCTGCCTTTCACTTCTCACACCTGCCTCCACCCCAGGCCCTCTGCCACTGCCCCTACCTCAGCTGTCATCCTCCCTCAGCTCAGTCTTTACAATTGTCTTCTGACTGGTCTTCCTGCTGGAGGTCTTCTCCTTCAGTCCCTCCAACCAATGCTGTCAGAATCCTTTTAAAAAATCAGGGTCTACAAATATTCTCCCTTATATTCAAGGCTTTACCCCATACTATTATGTATCTACTCTTATATGTCCATCTCCCACTTGCATACTCATAGTTCAGCCAAATAGAACTATTAGTTGTTTCCCAAATGTATCATGCTCTTTCATGTCTCCATGCCTGTAGATAAGTTATTCCTCTGGCCACAATGCTCCCCTCCCTGTTTTTATGTTTGGTGAACTCACACTTGTCTTTTAAAATCCCAACTGAAATGCTGCCTTTCCCATAAATTGAGACTCCTCAGACTCAATTAGTTGCTCCTCTTCCACATTTTCTTAGCATTTTGTATATGTGTGTTTCTTCTAACACCTATAGTGTGTTGTAATTTTTTATTCACCTGTGTATTTCTGGTTCTGAAGTGTGAGCTCTTAAAGTCAGGGACCATGTTATATTTATTCTGTATCTTTACACCTTACAGGGGGCCTAAAACATTGCAGATGCTCAGTAAAGGTTTATTGAATGAATTTTTATTCCTCATAGTAATTTTTGTAGAGTTTTTATTGTTATTCTTAACCTCTATCCAGTTTGGATCTACTTGGAACATGTCGACTATTTCTTCAACAGGGTTGCTAAGATTGTCCACCCTGAAGCATTGAGAAGCAGCTGTGAGAAGCACTGTGTGTGATGGGGGGCATGGTTTGATCTTATGACCATACTTGGCTCAAGCAGCACTAAGAGACTCTTTGGCATCCAGTCCCTTTTGATTTTCCCTTGAGGTTTCTGTTGAGGTTTCATTTATTTCTTTTCTTTAAATTGTGTATTAAAGCCTTCTAAGCTATAGCGAGATTGAAATTGTTAAAAGTTATTGGATTCTTTGATATTATCTGCTTCTCTGAAAAACAGTGTATAGAATGCCTTTCTTTAGAAATGACTATATGTGATGGGAAAATCTATTTAATCTCTTTTGATTCAACTGTGTCCAGTTAAATTATATCAAAACATAAACTTAAATGCTGTAATGGAACTAAACTGTGTTCAAACACAGCCCTCACTGGGACTTTTCTTCAGTTATTTTCAGTGTCTCTATTATATAAGCCTTCATGTCTAAATTGTTTTTTCCTTGTAGGCTATCCGAAGTACACATGGCTTAGAAGTTCCATTAAGCCATAAGGGAAAACTGATGGTGACAGAAGAATATATTGACTTCCTGTTAAATGTGGCAAATAAAAAAATGGAGGAAAACAAGAAAAGAATTGGAAGGTATATTAATTGGATATTTCTAGGTTATTCTTACATGCCTAGATCATCCTTGAAAACATTAATACATACTCTCTTCAGTTTATAATGCCAACTGCTTATCAACTTGTTCATTATCATGGATAATAAAAAGATGATCAAAGTAACAGATGAGAGGAGGCCAGACTGGGATGGGCATAAATGGAGCATAGGGGGAGGAATAGGGGGACGGTGGGACACGTGACCACCAGAAACAGGCAGAAAGGAGAGAAATATAATTGTTCAAGAAGAATCCCAGCAGCCACAGGAACCATAACTGATCCAGTGGAAGGCAGCCAGGGAAGAGGTACACACCGCCCCTAGGTGTGACCTGCCAGCGATTACCTAGAGTCTCCTTTTGTCTGATAAATGCTTTACACCTTTGTCTAGGCTAGTTCAATGCCAACTCTTGTCATGATTAGATCTAGAATTGCCATAATGTTCCAAGTAGGAATGTATGGCTATCAGTTCGCATCTTTATACTTCTCTTGTCCTTAGACTTCACCTCCTGGCAAATGAAACTCTTATATGACTTTCTTTTTCAACTTTTACCTAAGAACAGAGTTTATGAAGATAACGCCACTGACCTACCATCAACAAAATATGCAGTTCTGAGTTATTCAAGGAGTAATAGCTAATTTGGTGTCATTTATAATTTCTTTTTTTCCTTCTCTCTACCCCCTTGGCCACCTCACACCCAGTCAATCACTGCCCAAGTATCTTTTCAATCATTTTCTTTCCATCCTTAACTGTTACTTTCCTTATTCAAGACCATTGCCATAGCCTCATTAGCTTATCTCCTAGTAGGAGGCTTCTAGTATGTCTCTCTGCTAAGCCATTCACATTATCCTGAATTGTGATTGTAAAGTGCAAAGGAATCCTATTGCTTAACTTGCCTGCTTAAAATTCTTTGATACCTAAAACTGTTTTTGAAACAGCCAAGGCCAGAAGTGCCCATGGTAGCAGTATAGCTTAGTGGAAAGAGGTCAAACTAGGCTCCAAAGGCAGAACTGGGTCTAAATCCTATTTCTACCCAGTTACTCAACCTGGTTTGACCAAGTTGCTCAACTCTCTTGGCTTTATTTTTCTTATCTCTAACTTGAGGGAAATACCTATCTTAAAAGAATAATTATTATATTCATTAGATAGCATATATAAAATGACTGGCCCTGACCCTGTCATATCATAGACTCTCAGGATAGGATAGCCCTTTTCCTTCTTTGATTCATGGAGAATAAACCTATAATCATAGCAATACCATCCATGCTTTCTCAACTAAGATTCTTCATTTGAACCACAGAATTCCCAAAGTTATTTGAGTGGCTATTTTCTTAATTCTCCCAACGACAGTATATAACATGTACCATTTTAGATACGTTAGAGAGGAGTTAATTCATTACATACAATGGATGTCTTAGGGTATTACAGCATAATTTTCTAGTCAAATGTAGTCGAGAAAAACTGACCACAAAAACCTGGGCACAAAATGCTTTGAGCAAGTATTATAATTAAAGTAATAATTTCAAGTAAGCAACTAATGAGCACCTAGCCACTCCACCAAACTTCTAACTTTGAACTATACGTAGGCACTTATTGGTACCATTCCAAAAGTTTACTATGTTTGTTAGATAGTAATCCAGTGAGACTGTTTGCTAAAACATAGGAGGTAGCCAATCAGTTTTCTCAGTTTCCTTACTTGAATTTCAACAAGCTTATAAATATAGCCCAAGATCAACTAACTGTACACCTGGTGAAGTTAATTGAGCCACGTTCACCAACTATACAATCAAATTATGCTTTAAATCCATTGACTCAAAAATATGTTTTGAGATTATAATATGCATGCTGCCATCAAGAGCCATGCTCATCATATAAAATCAGGGAAAAATTAAAGAAGGGTAAAAAATGTCTTAAGATACTGATTAGAAGATTACTTGTGAATTCAGAAAGTGTGAACAAATTAGGGAGCTCCTTTGGGAACAGCTGTACCTTCAACCAAATGCAAAGAAAGAGTTACTCTTCTGAGGTTGAAAAGAGAAAAAATAAACACTGGGGATGATGAGTTATGCAATCAGGCATTGAGTACTAAAATTGGTTTGTCATGGGACCAAAGTTTCACAATTCAAGTATCTGTAGTAAGAGAATTTTTAAAACTCAAAAAATCCTAATGAGTAACATTTCAGCAACAAGATGTATTCTGGAAACTTAAAAATCAAAGGCAAAATATTTTTAATAGAAAAAAGATTTTGTTTATGAAAAACAATTTTCAAGCCCACTTAGTGAGATGAGGCTTATTTAACAGGGACAGTTGGGTAACTGTTGTTTGGAGGTCTGTGCAAGACAAGGCCAGCTGATCTGGAGACTGGAAGAGACAGGAACTGACACCAGACACCATTAAATAATTCCATGCTTAACGATTTCCATTTGAAAAATATGAAGTTTGGAGACCTATTTACTAACTAAGAAGAGGCCATCTTTGTATCTTTTAATAAGAGGCCAGGACATAAGTCAGATGAAACCACCATTTGGCTGTGAGTAGAGTAAAATTAGCCATATTCTTTTTTTCACCAACAGTGTAATAAAATTTTAAACAAAATGTAGACTAAAAGGGCTGAATATATTGATGTATTGTTGATAATAATGAAGCAAATTTGAAAGAAAAAGTAGTTGGATCTACTTCCACTGGTTGATTTTCTTTTTTTTTTTTTTTCCACTTTTTTTATGGTAGTAAAATACATGTAACATGAAATTTACCATTTTAACAAGTGGCATTAAGTACGTTCACACTATTATGCAGCCATCACCACTGTCCATCTCTAGAACTTTTCATCATCCCAAACTAAAACTGTGTACCCATTAAACAATAACTCCCCATTCCCTCTACTCCCAGCCCCTGGTAACTACTATTCTATTTTTTCTCCCAACCTAACTCACATATACATACGCACTAGAAATATCTGTTATCTATATAACACATAGTAGAAGCCCAATAACTGTTTATTGAATTAATCATTAAAGATAAAGGAGCTTGAAAGTTAACACATTATATTGAGTTTCCAAAGGCAGAGACAGTTTTTTATTCCTATTATATTCTGAGTATCTGGTGTGATGGTAATGGTTAATAAATGTTTATTAAAGTTAGTTAACTGGATTTTTTAATAAATACTGCTACTTTTAAGCCTTCAAAGCATTAGGGTGATTATTCTGGAAGATGTGTAAGATGGCTTAGAGATGGGATGAGCAGGAGGAGGCCCTTGCTACATAATCTAGGTAAGAAGTAACCTGAGAAGGACCCTGAGTAACAAGATGAATGGGAGTGACAGTACCGAATATGCACCGGACGTGGCCACACATTGGAAATGGGGGTAACGCAGACAGGAGGAATAAAGAATAACAGATGCCTTAGACTCTTCATAGTTGCTAGTCTTATCATTTCTAAAAATGAGACTAAAGCAGCTAAATAAATCACTGACATTTCTCTATATATTTAAGATCAAAGAAGTAAATAATATAAAGTAAAAACATGTATTTTATTTTCTGATAGTATCTCATTGGATATCCCCTCTCCTTCATTTTTTCCCCTCCTAAATCCTCCCTCATCATATAGCCAGCTCCCATTCATCCTTGCAATTCAGCCCAGGTATTGAATCTTTTTCCAAAGAGCATGTCATGATCTCAGTTGGAGCAATGTGCCCCCACTGTGCTCCTAATTTATCCTTTTCATGGCATGTTAAATGTGGCTTTACAGTTCTGCAGCTCCTATTAAACCATGAGCTCCTTGAAGGCACAGACCATAGAGTACAACTCTTACCTGTGTTTCCAGTGCCTGGCATAGGGCCTATCACATACATGTTTTTAATCAAAATGCTACAGCTTAATCAGTTAAAATTCAAATATGTAATATGTCAGAAAAGCGTTCTTTGATATTTGTGAATGATGGACTCCTGAAAGGGTATGAAATTGTACCTCAATGCCTTCAATTCTATGCTTCTGCTTCAGAAGTCAAAGAAATTCCAACTTTTTATTGCAAGTGGTTCTCTAACCTTTAAAAACAAGAATTCACTTTCTCAGAGATGGCCTGAAAAGTTCTATCTCATGAACAGAACTAAGTACAAGTTGTCCTATGGCATGATAATCTTGACTACAGAGGTAGAAAAACTGAAGACAATTTTATTTTTTTTCAAGGTGGGGAAAAGACAGTAGCCTGAGCATACATTTTTTTTATGCTCAGAGCTCTTTTTGTTGCCTATGAGAGCTAATAAAATACACTTAGAGAATCAGGCATTAGAATGCTGTGTAAAGGGTCATAGTATGAGAGAGAACATGTAATCGGAAAACAAATTTCTCATTTACTAAGACAGTTTCTCAAAGGACTTTTAAAATTCCCTTAAAAAGGGAAGGAAAAACTTGTATTTGATATTTTTATTCTTGACTTTTATCAAGAAAGGATCTTTGTTTTATTTTACCAGTTGTTTTTTGGTAACTTAAGAATGTAGCTTCGAATTCTTAAGGTTTTTAACAGTAAAATAGGGCATTTGTTCCTCTTTAATTATTTTTTTATGTGATTGACAAGACATTTTTCACAAGCTGTTAATTCTCAGTGATCATAAAAGAGCAATGTAGTCTTATCTTTCATATTCGAGGAATAAAGTATAACCCAGAAAAAAAGACTTGGTTACCTAAGTCTAAATTGCAGAGTGAGTAAAGAATGGTTTAAGATGAGATTGTGTATCATAGGCATCTTACAATCAGATAAGGGTGATCCATACCACCTTGTGGCGTGCTCAGATTTATGTTTTAGGTGGCATAAATCTAGGGCATTCTAAATAGGCACTGGGGAAGATAGGAAGAAAACCAGCCTCCGAAGTTACCTAAGATGACTAGAAAGAAAAATCAAGCCAAGTGTAGAAGTTTTCATCAATGTAAAGTACCAAAGAGAATATTGGTAAATGACATGAGGGGCAGACAAAGGAATTTAGTCTGGTAAAGTGTTGATGAGCTATTTGATTTCTGACCTCATCTCTCATCTCTATGGTCACAGGATGTGGAAAGAATAAGCAGTCTCCACTTGGGAGAAATGTGGGGAGATGGTGTCTGTGAGGGAGCTGGGGTCCAGTCAAGTAAGGATATAAAGGGTGCATTAAATGAAAATGTGGTTACCATAGAACAAGGCCCAAAAAGTTATATGACAATGTTTCTCAGTCTTTTTCCTTTTACTGTACCTCTCTCTTTGAGATTGATTGGTTTATTCATTGAAGAAAATATTTATTAAGTATCTATTTTATGCTAAGTACAGTACTAGATATCAAGATATATAGTGGTGAGTACATAAGTTCTTGAAATATGGCCAGGATATGTAGTAATCATGTTGTGTGTACATTAGAGTTCTGTGGAATATTTGGGGTTTTAGAATTTTAGAGCCTTTGCAAGTAAAAAGTTAGCTTGTTGTTTGAATTAAGAAAAGTGACAGTTGGTTCAAATAGGAATCTATTCTGTAGATGTAAAAAACTTCCTGTCATAGTCTCCCATGATAATAAGATGTAAAAAAAGATGAGATCTCTACAATGGCAAGGGAGTTCTCAATTTCCATATCATTCTAATTTGAGAACTCAGAAAATACATCCATAGTTACTTTTTTTATTCAGTAGTTATTAATATTTATTCAACATACTTTTACTGAGTTTGCAAGCACTGTACTACATGTTAAGAATATAACAAGGCAAATGTATAAGGTCCTTGGTCTCATGAGGTCTATATTTCTAAAAATGGTCGTTACTGAGAACTAACTCTGTGCCAGGCACTGTGCTAGATACTTACATATATGTAACACTCTGACAATCCCACTAGGTACCAAATAATAATCTGCAGTTTTATAAATAAAGAAATCAAGACTCAGTGGAATTAATTGGAATTAGCTAAAATGAAAACTCCAATAGAAAAATGAATAAGGGGAAAGAACAATTTACATTTTAGAAAATTTCAAATAGCTAATAAATGAAAAACATTCAATTTCCCTTGCAAACAAAGAAGTGAAAATTAAAATAATGGGATGCCATTTTTACCCATCAAAAGTACAACATGTGTTTTGATGGTAATACGAAATGTGTGGGTGAATGGTCTCAAGTGCTTCAATTAAAAGCATATTTTTTTAAACATCCATTCTAGAAAACAGGCAGTGTTTATCAAGAGCTTTAAAATGTTTATATCCTTTAACCATATGATTACATTTCTAGGTGTTTATCCTAAAGAAATGAAAAATCACATCATTTTCCAAAATGTTTATCATGTTGTTTTTATTAGGGAAAATTTGAAAATAAAGGGCAATCTAGATGACATAGTGTTATACTACCATCAAAAAGTATTATTTTGTAGTTCATTTGATGATATAGAAAATGTTCTTAATAAATATTAAATAAATGTGAAAAATGTAAAACTTTGTATGTAATATTCTGTGTAAAAAATAGGTATATGTGTGCATGTATAAATATATTAATTCAGACTACATTAATAAACTGGAAAGAAGTAAAAATATTGAGAGTAGTTATTATTTGGAGGTGATCTGTATTTATAACTTAATATATTTTCCAAATTCTCTAAAATGAGCCTCTAATAAATTATGGTATTTTTAAAAGAATAATAATTTCCATTCTTTTTTACCATCTTATATTTAACCCCTACATCTGGGATGGAAATTGAGGTAGGTTAGAAATTGTCAAGAGGTGATTCCAACCCAATTTTTAGGACTGTTCTTAAAGAACTGAAAACACAGTACTTTTCCTAACTAACTAATGATAAAGGCAAGAGGTATACTATTTCTTTGATATATTTTATATTTATAAGGGCAATATGAGACATTGTCAAATTTACATAATTTGTAAGTTCTGGTGTATTTCAGTCATTCAGTTTTGGAACACACAGATATAACAGTAGTACTTATTTCTTTACAGGTTTTACAACTGTTTACAGCATGCTTTGGAAAGAGAAGCTATTAGTAATTCACATCCCAAGATCAAAGAGAAAAATAACCCTTCATATACTCATAAGAAAAAAAGAAACCCAGAAAAGGCACATGGAAAATCTATTACAGATGTAAAAGATGAAGAACTTGAAAATGATGATGATGACAATCCAGGAATCAATGTTGCCATCTTTCCTGAAGATTACTAAGATTTGGTTCTGAAGTATCTTTGTAGAATAATGTTTCCAATAGATTTTATAAAGCTGCTCTTTATAAGAGTATTTTAGTTTGTTGAGTATATTAGCTATTCAGAAAAGCAAGATTTAATTTCTCTATATTTTAGAGAAACCCATCTTATAAACATAGATGGCTTTTAAAAATAGCTTTGTATAATGTTTGTTCATTAAGTGCTGCCTTTTTAAGTCACAGAGATTTATTGCAAAAGTAAAATTACTGTTTTTTAAGCCTCTTTTTTTTTTTTATTTGTTTCAATTTCTTCTGCAAAACAGGAAAACTAAGTATAATACCCTGCAAGAGACCCTTAACATCAGGGACATTTGAATAAAAATTCTAGTGATATTTTTCTTATTTTTAACTTTGAAACCTCCAGCCTTTATCGGAAGGATCATCAGAGTTTGCTTCTGTTGCCATGGAGTCCAATGACAAGTTTTTTCTTCTCTTTTCACTTTGTGAATAAAACAACTGATACCCTTTTTGTTCAGGACAAAATACCTGAACCTTCTCTCCCCATTATTTCTCACAAAGCAGAGCTTGCCACTAGCACACCCTCTGTGAAACACGTGGGCATAATTTTTTACTAAGCCTGATCAGAAATGGTAACTAAGGGCATGATGATGTTTGCCTGTAGTCCCAGCTACTTGGGAGGCTGAGGTGGGAAGATTGCTTGAGCATAGGAGTTCTAATTCAGCCTGGGCAACAGTGAAATCCATCTCTTAAAAAAGAAATGATAAGTAAGACACAGGCATCCTAATAGACAGAACAAATGTGCTATGAAAAATTGCAAAGATCAGAAGCCTTGGGTTTCATTTCTGCTACACAGAAATTGGAGGTCCTTGAGCAAATCACTTAATTTGCAAGGGCTTTCATTTCTTCTTCTGCGTAATAGTAATTCTAATACCTGCCTTATTTATACCATAGGAATGTTGACTGTATCAAGTTAAAAATATGAAAGCATTTACTAGTAGACCATTATGCATATATGTTAATATTTATTTTCATTATAAAATGAGGATGATTTCATACTATATTTTCAGAATGTAGCAAATCATAAAAATTATACACTTAAAGAGAAATTACTAGTTAGTCATAGAACTAATAAATTATAAGATTAAAGATACCAGAATAAGAAAATTTATAAGAAAATGAAATAAGAAAAAAATAAGAAAAATTATATAAGGTAGTAAACTTTGAGTTTTTTAATTTGGGCATTTCCTAAGTCTTAACTTTATATAAATTGTATTTAGATTTGCACCCTAGATGTTTGCCTTCTGACAGCATTTTGTACTATCATTTTTAAAATAGGTTGACTTCATAGACATCTGTTGTCCTCTAAATAAAGTCATCAGGGATAGTGTCCAGGCAGTTCTAAAGTTAGTGTAAGGTTTTTTTCTTTACACCTTTTTACTGTAATTGCCCTGAACTGCTCCCTTATTGGCCTATAAAATAAGATACTGATATTTGCAGACCTAATTTATTTTAGTATTCCCACAACAATTAAGAAGCCTTCAAATGCGGTCTTTGTTTCATTATTCAAGAAAGAACTTCCTGTGAGTCCTCAGTCTCTTTACTGTCCTACAGAATTTGGTGCTGTTGGCCACTTTCACATCCATGAATCTGCCCCTTCCTTGGCTTCCCAAATGTTATCTTCTGAGTCACTTCCCTGTTTATGGCAAATCCTTCTTAGTTCTTTTTCCCCTCCAGTGATTTAGCTGTTTTCAACATATATCGCACCATAGAATTATCTGTAGAGCCTCGAAAAAATACAGAAAGCACCCAAGAAACTCCAGGGAGGGATACTAAGGATTGTATTATTTTTTTAAAAGCTCCTGTGTTGTTCTCATTGTAAATCAAAGAGTAATAACTCTGTAGGCATTCCCAAATTTCTGTCTTTGGCCCTCATTTTGCATTTCTTTCTTCACCCTAGCCATCTCATCCATTCCACTTTTAACCCAAGATCCCTAGCTAGTCCACTTTCCCTACCTTTCAGAGTCATCTTATGTTTGTTTTATACATAATGTCCAGAGTTTTCAATTGCACTTAGTGGAAGGAATAGGGAAAAGTATGTCTACTCCATCTTCCCAGAATCAGAAGTCTAATTTATTTTTTAAGTTGATAATATCAAATTGTTGGTGTATTGTTGAGGACAACTTTGCAACCTCCTCCAGATGGCTAGGGATCCTATATTTTAATGTTGTCCACCTCCCAGACTGTGTGCTGTGCTGCTCTTGCTTCAGGTTACTGAAGGTTTTGCACCCTAAAGCCTGGAAGTCAACACAGGATATTTTTCCTATTTAAGTCAACATTTTAAAGTATGATGATTTCATATTTGAAAATAAAAAGTACATCTCTAGTGTTTTTTTGGTTGTTGTTTTTAAATTGAAAGATCTAGCTACAATAGGCCCACATTCCTCATGAGAACACTCACCCAGCCAAGTACTGGTTGCTCCTTTTGGACAGGGCTTGTTTTCCTCTATTCACCACAGACGCAGCACCCTCTGCAGGTCCCTGACGCACCTGCTTCAATCGTTTACACATGGCTTGGTCCCTGAGAACAGCAGCTATGGCAACCCTTGGGTAAACTTCGTGGAGAATTAAACTATATTATTATGTTAGTGTATTACATAATAAATAAGAGATTAGAGCAGAACAGACTAATAAGGACAATGCAAAAAGAAAACGTAGGGTCCCTTAAAAAACGTTCAAGAATTACAAGATTGCAACAGCAGTGTATTAAATCAAGTGCAGGGGGCCCGGTGCGACTGTGCAGGTCTCAGTCCCGTGAAGCCAGCCCAGCCCGGGAGGTGAATGGGTGCCTTCTGTTTTTTAACTCTCCCACCCCCATAAAGAAAGAGGCAGAGTGCTGCAGGTTCTGTGAGGCGCCAGGTTTTGGCACCTGCTCACATGTGGAGCCCTCCGGTGGCAGGACCATGGATGGCTGTTTGGAGCCCTGCAAGGACTGAGCGCTCTTCACGGATGTTTTGGAAGCCAAGTCATAGGTCTCAGCGGCTAAACTTAAAGTGGAGCCTCTTTTCAGAGTCACCTGATTTCAAATGTGAGCAAAGGCAGTGACGAGCACCATGTTATGAAAACAAGTGCTTTCCCCATTTTGAAAGGATTTTTATAATTTCTTGGGTTAAGTGTTGAAGAACCCTGAAAAATGACATTACTTTCATCCTTCTTATGGATGGGGCCTTGAACTGGCTTTAATTTGATTGGTGGTGGGGAAGTAAATCTAACACTCCCATATAGAGTGTGTAATAATGAGTATTTTGGGGTTAGGATTTTGGTCTTTAAAAACGGACTGTAATCCCTCAAGCCTCTCATTTCCGTGCTCTTCCATGCTGCTTTCACGTGCAGGTTTGCCTAATACCATATGATTTTAATAGCTATAAATGCTAATGTTTTAAAACCCAAGAATAGTTTAATGTCCTGGATTGACTGATTGATTGAGACAAGGTCTCCTTCCCTTGCCCAGGCTAGAGAGCAGTGGCTCAATCATAGCTCACTGCAGCCTCCAAATCCTGGGTTCAAGCATCCTCTTGCCCCCGCCTCCAGAGTAGCTAGGACTATAGGCTAATTTTATTTATTTATTTATTTATTTACTGACTTACTTTAGTGACAGTGTCTTGCTGTGTTGCCAAGGCTGGCCTCAAACTCCGGGCCTCAAGTGATCCTCCCACCTAAGCCTGACATTGCAGGTATGAGCACCCAGCCAAATGTCCTGGATTTTTATGCATTCTATTCTTGCTAAGCATATATTTCTCAGCCCTTTTTGTTTTTGTCTTGAATGTGGTTCTATTTCAAGTATAATTATAACTCATTGCATATTTTATTTATTCATTTATTTTAATAGAGTTTTTAGAGCAGTTTTACGTTTACAGAAAAATTGAAAGAAAATAGTTCAGATGGTTCCCATATACCCCCTTCATCTACCTCCCTGTTATCTTACATTAGTGTGGTACTTTTGTTACAATTGATGGTCCAATATTGATATAATATTTTTAATTAAAGTCCATAGTTTATGCCTCACCTTATTTCTCCTCATTTCTGTTCTTTCCTTCTGAAACTGCTATTAGTCTACTAGTCATGCACTGGATCTCTTAATGGTTCTATTCTCCATATTGGTTAACATTTTCATTCCCCTTTCCCATCTTCTCTTCATTTATTATTATTATTATTATTATGAATATTATGGGTACATAATAGTTGTATATCTTTATAGGGTACATGCGATGTTTTGATACAGGCATGTAATGTGAACTAATCAAATCAGGGTAATTGGGGTATCCATCATCTCAAGCATTTATCATTTCTTTATGTTAAGAACATTCCAATTCAACTCTTTTAGTTATTTTAAAGTATACCCTAAC
This sequence comes from Cheirogaleus medius, assembly GCA_008086735.1. Classification (NCBI taxonomy): domain Eukaryota; kingdom Metazoa; phylum Chordata; class Mammalia; order Primates; family Cheirogaleidae; genus Cheirogaleus; species Cheirogaleus medius. Next base: position 55,122,208 of record VBSM01000529.1, read on the forward strand.
TTATTGCTCATTATAGCCACTTCCTTGTGTTATCAAATATTGTTCATTCTATCTATCTAACTATATTTGTGTACCATTAACCATTCCCACTTTATCCCTCTCTCCCTGCTACCTTTCCCAGCCTCTGGTAACAATCATTCTACTCTCTGTCTCCATGAAATCAATTGTTTTAATGTTTAGCTCCAACATATGAGTTAGAACATGTGAGATTTGCCTTTCTGTGCTTGGCTTATTTCATTTAACATAATGTTCTCCATTTCCATCTATGTTGTTGCAAATGGAAGGATTTCATTCTTTTTGTGGCTATATAGTATTCCATTGTGTATACGCACCACGATTTATTCATTGGTGGACTCTGATATTGATTCCAAATCTTGGCTATTATGAAAAGTGCTGAAATAAACATGGGAGTGCAGATATCTTTTCAATATACTGAATTCCCCTCCTTTGGGTATATACTCAGCAGTGGGATTTCTGGATCACATGGCAGTTCTATTTTTAGTTTTCTGAGGAATCTCATACTGTTCTCCATAGTGGTTGCACTAATTTACATTCCTACCAACAGTGTATGAGGGTTCTCCTTTCTCTACATCCTCGCTAGCATTCGTTATTGCCTGTCTTTTTGATAAAAGCCTTTTTAACTGGGGTGAGATGATATCTCATTGTAGTTTTGATTTGCATTTCTCTGATGACTATTAATAACAATTTTTTCAAATACCCATTGGCCATTTGGATGTCTTCATTTGAGAAATGTCTATTCAGGTCTTTTGCCCATTTTTTAATTGGATTATTTGATTTTTTCCTATTGAGTTGTTGGAGCTCCTTATATTTGTAGCTATTAATGCTTTGTCAGATGGGGGTAGTTTGAAAATATTTTCTCTTATTCTGTGAATTGCCCCTTCCCTTTGTTGATTGTTTCCTTTGCTGTGCAGAAGCTTTTTAGTTTAATGTGTTCTTATTTGTCCAATTGTGCTTTGGTTGCTTGTGCTTTGGGGGTGTTACTCAAGTAGTCCTTGCCTAGACCAATGTCCTGAAGCCTTTCCCCAATGTTTTCTTTTAGCAATTTCATAGTTTCAGGTCTTAGGTTTAAGTATTTAATCCATTTTGATTTGATTTTTGTAAATGATGGGAGATAAGGGTCTAGTTTCATTCTTCTGCATATGGATATCCAGTTTTCCCAGCACCATTTATTGAAGAGACTGTCCTTTCCCCACTATATATTCTTGGCAACCTGTTAAATATAAGGTTACTATAAATGTGTGGATTTACTTCTGGGTTCTCTATTCTGTTCCATTGATCTATTTGTCTGTTTTTATTTCAGTATCATGCTGTTTTGGTTACTACAGCTCTGTAATATAATTTGAAGTCAGGTAATGTGATTCTTCCCATTTTGTTCTTTTTGCTCAGGATGACTTCAGTTATTCTGGGTCTTTTGTGGTTACATATAAATTTTAGGATTAGTTTTTATGTTTCTGTGAAGAATGTTCTTGGTATTTTGATGAGGATTCCATTGAATCTTTAGATGTCTTTGAGTAATATGGACATTTTAACAATATTGATTATTCTAATCTATGGGCATGGAATATCTTTCCATTTTTTTGTCCTCTTTAATTTCTTTCAACAATGTTTCATAGTTTTCATTATTGAGATCTTTCACCTCTTTGGTTAAATTTAATCTTAGATATTTTATTTCCAGCTATTGTAAATGGATAACTTTATTGTTTTCTTTTTCAGATTGTTTACTGTTGGCATATAGAAATCCTACTGATTTCTGTATTAATATGTTGATTTTGTATCCTGCAGCTCTCCTGAACTTGCTTATCAGTTCTAATAATTTTTGTGGAGTCTTTAGGTCTCTCTAGAAATAAGATCATTATCATATGCAAACAAGGACAATTTGACTTCTTCCTTTCCAGTTTTGATGTCCTTTATTTCTTTCTCTTTCTTTATCTTTATCTCCTTCATTCTATGTCATTTACTCAGGTTATCTTTCAGTTAACTCTCTCTTAAGCTATGTCTAATCTATTGTCTAGGTAGCCCATTGAGTTTTATATTTCAAAGACTATATTTTATTATTTCTATAAATTTTGTTTCATTCATTTTCAAATCAGAGGCAGATTATTTAAAGATTCCAAGAATTCTTTCTGTGTACCCTCTTCCAGATATTTCTGTAAATTTTGTTAACACAAACTTTTCACACATCTGTATCATAGAAATGACCTACTTTTCTTTTTTTTTAGCTAATCCAAGGATAATTAAAAAGAAAGTCCCTACCACGACCAAATACAAACCATGCAAGAGGAGAGTGAACTATTTCTCAATGATCAAATTGTTTACTGACATTTATACATGCATTAAACAATTGCATTTACTTGACAAATATTTATTGAGCCCTTCTATGTATCAACCACATAGCACAGGACAGAGTTTCTACCTTTATGGAGATTTCCTTCCAGTAACATCATTACAGACTTTGTATTGGCACTTACCTACAATCTTTGGTGCTCTTTAAATTCATCAATCAAGACCCAGCTCAAATGTTACCTCTTTTGAGAAGCTTTCCTAATAATCCATTTCAGAATTAACATCTTCCATTCCTGTTTTTTCATAGTACTTTTCTATCACTATATATCCATACCACTTTATTTATACCTCTATATCCACACAAACCACAGAGTAACTTGATATTTATTAATTGCATACATACACATACATTCATCACCACCACCCTAGTAAACTCTGAATAACTGAGGGAGAAAGCTGTATTTCCATCATTTTTGTATCTCCACTGTCTTATACATTGTTGGTTTTCAACAAGTACTTTTGAAACTATTTTGATTTATAAATCAATTTTACGTGTGAGAGTTCAGGATTATTTATTGTTTTATAGACAAATGACAAAATTTCTAACTAAATTCTATTACTATACATTTCTTGGAAGAATCTTAGTAATATGATTGATAAAATTAAAGCACTAAAATGAAAAAAATGAAGGTCAAAATTAGGTTCACTATGTGTATAATATTATGCTTTATATCTGGGGGAAAAAAATCCAAATTTCCAGACCCTAGCATTCTAAGATATACCTTGTGACTAAAGGCGATAGGTCCTGTCTTTTTTTTTTACATCAAGCCTTTTGAAAACCTTTTTTATTTTGAAATAATTTCAAATCTACAAAAAAGTTATAATAGTACAAAAAACCCCTGTACACTTTATCAGAGTGACCACACATCTCTCTCTCATATGTAAATATGTATCTATTTATCATATACAGTATATATGTATAATCCCATATAAATATATAAATTTTTGAGAGTAAGTTGAAAATGTGTCTTTTTACTCTTAAATATTTCAATGTATATTTGATTAGAACAAGGACAGTCTCATATAATCTCAGCACAATTATAAAAATTGAGAAATTTAAGCCATACAACATAATTATATAAACTAAAAACCTTATTCAAATATCATCAATTGTCCCAATGATATTATTTATGGGATAAGCTGAATTGCCTTTAGTTTCATGTTTCTTTAGTCGTGTTTATTCATTAATAATTAGTTAAAACCCTATGCCTTTAATAACATTGACAGTCTTAAAGAATACTAGAAGATTTTTTAATAGCCATCAATTTATATTTTTCTCATATTCATTTATAATTAGATTCAGGTTATACATTTGGGGCAAGAAGAGTACATAAATGATGTGTTCTTGTCAGTGTACCACTTCAGGAAGCACATAACTTCAGTTCGTACCATTATTGATAATGTTAACTTTGATCACTTAGTTATTGTGGTGTCTGCTAGGTTTCTCCACCCTAACAGTAAGTTTTCCTTTTGGAATTAATAAGAAATTTGTGGAATGTTACACTTTGAGCATATACAAATAAACTATTCCTCATCAAACTTTTCCCCACTAGTTTTAGCATACGTTGATCATTCTTGTCTGAATAAGTTATTACTATGATTGCAAAATGGTGATTCACTATCTCCATTATTCCTTCTACATTTTTTAGTTGGTATCCAGCTTCAAAGGAAAGCTTCACCTTCACCCCATACATGTACACACACACATACACACACACAATCATATGAACTCATGGATCCTTTTATTCAACGGGTTATAATGGATTGCTATCATTATTTTAATACTTATAACGTTCCAGATTTGGCCAGTGGGAGTCCCTTCAAGTTGGCCCCTGTGTTTGACATGTCTCCATCAGTTTTTGAGCATTTCCTTATTATCTTGCACAAGAAGATGTTCTAGGCTCATCTCACACATTCATGTCCCCAGCCACAGAATCAGCCAAAAAGGGCCCCAGTTCCTTTTTGTGGAAATTAGCATTTAGAAACTAAGTTCTGAACACTAGGTGTGTTCATGAGAGCAATCTTTCTTCTTTCTTTTCTCTACTTCTTCTTCTTTTTTTCTTTTCGTCTTCTCCTTCTCCTTTTGTAATTATGGGATAGTTCATCAGTGTATAATAATCAGTAAATGATCATTATTCAAAGGTTGGATCTTACAGTTTATATCATCCATGAGATATGTTGACAGAGATGACATCTAAAACTGTCAACTAGGTTCATTTCTCTGTGATGTAGCAGCAGGGATGTTTATATTAATATGCTGAAATGCTGTCTCATTATATTCATTTAATGAATTCTTTTATTCCTCAAATTTTCATGACTTAATACCTGTCCCTATGGAAAACAGTTCTGTAATATGTTAAAACTTAAATAAACTGATCTTAACTCCGTGGAGAAAAGCACTATGCAGAGATTTAAGAAATTTTGGCTAATTTCATTCTACTTAACAATTGCCAGTAACTTATTCAATCCTCCTGTTAATCTTTGAGGCTAATTTTTACCATTGCTTTGAAATGAGGCAAAAGCAAATGAGTAAGTCACATAAACTACCCAGTGTTTTCCACAGCAACAGGCATATTATCAAATTGAAGTTTAAGTCATCAGTTATATAAAAGGGAGGGTAAAGAAGAGAGGAAATGTAATGCCCAAACACATTGTCTGATTTTTCACAATTAGCCACCAGGTGGCAGAGTACTACACACAGTGGACACAGAGCAGTTTGAGCATCCGTTAAGACTGCGTGGGGGCTTTGGTTTATTTTCTTTATAAGACAGATTCTAGAATATTTTTGATGGTTTTATTTTTAAGAAGAAGTCACATTAAGAAAACACAACTTCCACTTACCCTTCTAATAAATTGGCCATACAGTATTTTAATAGCAAAATCCATTTATCCAGAAGTTTTCACCTTTGTTATTAAAGGACACCATTAAAATTATATCTGAAGAGTAAAATTAAAGAAATATTGGGAACAAAATTTACTTCAAACTTTTAGTCTGAGTCTAAAATATGCATTTAGTTAGCATTGTAAGATCATCTTCGCATCTTTAAACATATTTCACATATCAAGTACATATGTAAGGAATTCATAATCAATATCATTTTATACAAATTCAAAGGATGAATTTATATATTTATTTGTGTATAAGCCTATAAGGAAATTGCTCTCTCAGTATATATGTATTAAATTTACACATGTCCTAGAAAAAGATTGGGTAATTATAGTTAAATTTATCTGGATTATAGACTTTCATGTCAAATTGTTTTCTTTTGTACTCTTAATGTTCCTATTCCTCATGCAGTCGTTTTTATTCTCTATGTTAACTATAATGTTCAATCCTTAGACAGCAAATAGCTACAAAATTTAACTATCTACATTTAATCACAAAGTCCATAAATAATCCATTTCTGTTACTTTAAAACAATCATTCTAAGATTGATGGTTCCTGATGACAACTTATTTTAGATTTTGTACCATCATTAATAGATTATTTTCAACTCCTTGATTTTGAAGGACTTTGTGACACTGATTTTCTTTGTGATTATGTAGCTGAAATGTAAATAGTACACTTTCAATTTAGAGTGCAGTGCTGAGGAGTTCAAAATACAGCATAGCTGAGTACTTAGGACTACAATTAAGGTTTGGTGGTAGAAAAGTAGAAATAAATTAAGAAAATCTAGATATAAAGGCTGGTAAGAAATATTGGCCTTAAAACAAAAATAATGATAATCAAATGCTGGGGAATCTTTAGTGATTTGTTTCCTTCCTACTGCTATTGTGTGTGAGATATAGTCACAGTAATATCTGGTTTACCCTTGTCATCTCTAGTTTACACTTTTTATTTAAAAGACAAAGAAGCATTTTTCTTAAATATCACATTTGTATTTTCACTTACAAACTTAAGGAGGTATTTGGAATGTGTTCTTCCGTGAACTTAACGATTTTGCTCTCTTGCCTGCATCTCCTTTTTGGATCCTAAACTTAAACTGTTTCCCCAGACTTTTCTATACTGCACTGCAAGTAAATCAATCCCTAAATAGGAAAATACTATTTGTGGGGACATTCTTTCACTCAATGGATGAAGAATTGTTCTTTAAAAGGGTTACATTTCAACAGCCATTTCTATAACACTACTTTTTTCTGCCTTTCCATATTTTTTTAAATTGAAAAGCTACATATGATCCTTTAACTTGGTTGGTGGGTCAGTGGCCTGCTGTCCTGTCGACGTTGAGCAGTCTAAATATAGAAATGAGCATATAGCTTGCATCAGTTCCAGTATCATGCCTTCTTTCTATGGAAAATACACGATTCAATTTAATTACATAATCTGTCATTCTCTAAGACAGGGCTTCCAACAGGGCCAAACAATTCTAAAGCGGGGTTTGTCTCTTTTTTTAAGAGGGCTAATCAGAAGGGATTTGTGATATTGAAATCACTAAGAGGTAATTATGAATGATTTTGTGCAATTCAGAAATGAAAAATTCTTCCCCAAAGCCCCACATCTTGAGTCTATTTTGTTTTAAAATAATGGAAATGTGTTGCTTCACATACATATCACACTAGCGTTGTATGTGAATTTCTCAAATGCCAAAAATGAAAATATGCTTCTATAAGAAAAGATGAATGGATTCCAAGCGACAGTAAAAAATTACACATAGTATAATTGTGGAAATTTCCACAATGATAAAAGACAAGATAATTTATTCCATGAAAATAATATTAATATGGGTTTCAACACTGATATTTTTTATTGTTTCTTTACAATCAGAGAAGAAAAACATTTTCCAGAAAACTTTCTATAGTCTGTTGATACGAACACCAATTTTTGCTATTAAAGTAGAAACTAGTAATTACATTTTTAAAACTGACACTCTGGTAATTATATATTTAAAATATGAATCCCGATGTTTAATTAGGTCATATGACTCTAATATCAGCTTGCATTAGCAGCAGATTATCAAATTCTAGCAATTCATTCCATAGAGAAATACAAGTAGAAAAGACTGCTGTAATTGTGAGATTTAAATAGAATAAACCATAATGCAGCACAATATTCTTTAAATATTTTAATGTTTACTAATGTTATTGAGTAATGAAGTTTATCATCATGGCATATTCTTCTTAGATAATTACTCTGGTAGCGATAAGCGCACAGAAGCGTGGTATGTTTTTTCTTCCAGAAAAGCTTTCAAATTAGGCTCAGAGCAGAATTCAGAGCATATATTGAAAGTAGTTGTGTATATTTTAAATATGCATATGTATGTAGTATTTTTTCTGAAATTAATTACATTATGCTTGGATGTTAGTAATTTTCATTTTTAACCTATATCATAAATCTATATTTTATTAGTTCTTTCATTTTTTCTATTTTTCATTTATACATAATGCAGTGCAAATAAAACTTCTTATTTTTAACATAAATATCAATCTTTATGATTGATAATTTCTGAAAATCTTAAAACATATGCCTGTACTTTGTACTTTAATGTTTCATTATACATTAATTATAATCAATGGAGGTTTTTAGTTACTTTTTGTTTTAATCCCCCGTTGCTTTTCTAAACCACGGTGACTAGTATTTAATAGCTTTATTTATTTGCCACAAATATAAAAAAATCATAAAAGTGTTTAGTTATTAATTATTGAATCATAAAGCAACACTCTTTCAGTAGTGTTTTTCTTAGTAAAGAGATTTCTTTACAATGTATGTGTTGCACTTCTTTGATACCCTGTGGGAACTATATTCCTTAATATTATATTCTCCCCAAAAATTTGTTCTTCAAGACATAAAAATTAAGTGGCTACCACAGAATTCATTGGTGTAGGTTTAATGATACAAGTGCTTTTAAATACTTTTAAATTTTAGAGTTTCCTTGTAATATATCTAATGATTTGCACAGCTAAAACAGCTTGAGTACTTTTCCATTTAGTCCATAAAAACTACGATTTCCCATATACAGGTAATTTTACCACTCAAGAAACTTGCCTTGAAATTCTTCCACACATGGATCGTCTTTGACGATACTACCAGAATTTTTATTAAAATACCCTGCCTTTTTTCCCCTCGTAGCCACATCTGCTATAACTCATAGCTATAAACATGTATTGTGTAATGAAAGAAAAGCCCTTTTTGGATGACAAAAATCTAAAATCACTTGAGTGGATCTGAGGATTATATATTCTTTTATTTAATGAACAAGAGAAAAGCGATTTCCTTTATCATACACTTTGTGTCTTTTTGTGTTGACTAATGCAGCCTATTGTGGTACAGGAAGTGATTAAATGAGTGTGCTGACATTCCTGTATTTATCAATGATATTTGGTGCCTGTGATTCACCGTAAGGAATCTGTTTCCTGACGCTAGGGGTCATTTTAGTTTGTGGCAACAATGTATGATGTTTAGTTTTAATAAAGGAGAAGTTTAGGAATATGACATTTCCTAGAAAAGTGCTATCCTGGAAAAACATTTTCCTGGGCTCGGATTTCTAATTTTTTTTTTTCCTAGTTGAGCTGCGAGTATATTCCATTACGTTGTCTAATTTTCAAAATGTAAAACAAAAGTGTGCTTTGAGTTTCTTATCTGAAGTTCGTTTTTTGTTAATTCTATTACAATGTTCAGGCTGTACTCCTGAGGGCATGATGCTTCACCTCACGTTTTGCCTATAGTTGCCACTTAATATTTTGACAGCTTTGGGGTTTGCTTGGCCCTTTCTTCAAGCTTTTACACTCTGATCTGCCTGAGCCACAGTGAAACTCTTATATTTATTTCTCTAATTTTCAAACTGCTGTGAAGTATGCATCCATTAAAACACAGCTTTGTTCTTCCCATAACAAAATGAATGCTCTCCATTACAATGTCTCCAATTTTCTACTCTTAAATGTTTCTAAAATTTCAAGCTCCTTCCTAAAAGTACTTTCTTTTTCTTCTCTGACACATAATAACATAAATTACTTATTTTTTAAAAATTTACTTTAAGGCTGTGGTGCTGAACATGAGAGATGATATAAGGAGAAACATTTTTTTCAGAATTGCATTATGTATTTTTGAATGCACTCTAGATTATGCAATATGAATTATGATCCTGTTTATATTGAATGGAGTGGGTAATTACAAGCTATAAATCATTTCTGGGTATCTGAAAAATTTAGCCTTCTTACCCTAGTTACACACATAAATAAAGATAGTTATATTTGTTTTTTTAATCCAATTTTTTTAGATCTGCTTAAAATCTGTTGTGCTTCAGAAAGCTTAGTGTATTATGTTTAATGTTTTCAATCTAAAATCAAAATATTTCCTTTGATTCAAAAACTAGATACATTTCCTATACCTAGCATTTCCTAACATATGGAAAATACCAAAAGGAAGTTATATTGTCTACTAAAAATGAATAAATAATAAAAATGTTCATTAAACTTACATTGATGCAAATGATAGGGACTTCCCCTTTTTCTAACTTAGCACTGTGGCCTGATTTCCAGATATGACAACTGCCACGGGTACAGCTCTGGTTTCAGAGGCCTGTCTTCTGCCCACAGAATTCTATTGTTATTGCCTACCTGAAAAAAAGAAATGAAAGGACAATTTGTGTTTTGGTTCTGGTACTAATTTTCTATTCTGTTTTAAGTAACTGGCCTTCCTTTGGAAAATAAAAGCGAATGAGGTATATTTTCAATAGATGACATTTTAACATTCTCAAACCTAAGGGCAAATGGGTTCTAAACTCTAGAAAAGTTTTATCATAAAGATAACAGAAAGCGGTGAAACATGGAGAAACAATATTATTGCTCACACTTTAGGTTTAAAGTTGCATGTTGATGTCATGCAGATCCTATTACCAAAAATCATTTATATCTGTACTACATGAGGCTGATGTGCCACATACCTAAAAATGCGTAATTTAAAGCCATTTGGAAAAATGATGTTGAAAGAGCAGGACACAATGCAAAAGGTACAGGAGTGGGAGTAAGGGTACCCAAATTTTAAATTAATCCCTGTCATTTGTTAGTTGTGTGACCTTTAGGAAATTAATACTCTCTCCTGGCTTCTGTTTCCTCATTTGCATAATATTAATAACTAAGCCTGAATAGGGTGGCCTCTATTATCTTTCCTGGGTCTGTGATTCAATATATCTCTCTGTCCCCTACTCTAATCAGCCAATTTTCTTTTTCATACAATATTATATTTGATATACATGCTTAGTTGCTTTGTAAAGAGAATATTATATATGCATATGTGTGCCTTTCTCAGTGGAAAACAATTACGTTAATCTCCAACACAGTACCTATGTTAAAGGGAATTCATTTTATGGATTAAAATGTTAGTGAAATGATTAGCATTCTCTCTCTCTCTCTCTCTCTCTATATATATATATATATATACACACACACACACACACATTCTAATGAAGAAGATAAAAAATAAGAATGTAGAAGATGCCTACATATTGCAATATTTCTAGTAAGAGAAACCTTACCTGAACAAATTTGTCAACACTGAAAGGAAAACCCAGTGGAGCATTTAAAGATATTGTCTTTTATGAAGTCAAATTCTCTGAAAGGTCAAAATTCTTTCCAAAGGGTGATACTCAAGGCCACGGATAATCACCCACACTTATTTGAGAATATTATAGGTAAATGTGTGCAAAAGAATTCACAGCTTTTCTTCCTCCTTTATTCCTTGGAGACCCATAACTTTGACCATATTGAAAGGTGATAAGGCATACAGTATCGCCTTTCTCTCGTTATTGTATTTTTTATTCTTTTTTTTTAAATTTCCAATATATATTAGTTTCTATTTTATCATGGCAGCATGGGATTTGATGTCATGAAAATGGTAGTCCACAAGAGAAACATGTTACAAAAGCAACTCCTTTCCACCTTCCCCTCCCCCCGAAATAATAACGATTTGCTAAATTGTTGGGAAGTTGTTATAATTCCTTTTCCAAATTATTACTCGCCCTTTAGATTAGAAATGAGGCCAGGGTTAGCAATCAGCTATAAATGGTAGGATTTTTCAAGTAAGAAGCACTTGTCTGATTGTGAAGTGGAGGCCATTACTCCCTTGATTGGGTCTTTTTTTTTTTTT
>VBSM01000529.1:55133753-55271034 GCA_008086735.1 Cheirogaleus medius
AAAAAAAAAAACAGGCGTAGGGGTACAAAGCTGGGACAGAGGCATCTTACAGAGGCACATTTAGCTTTAACACTAGCATAGTCTTTGTTCTCTGGGAAATAATCCAGAAACAAGGGCTTTTTTGTTTGCTTTGTTTTGGAGGGCATTTTATGAGTTTTTCACCAAATTTAAAGTCTATATGAGAAGAAGGTATTAAAAGTTCTTGAAATTGGAATCTTACCTTATCAGCTTTAAAAATTACTTAATACCTCCTGTAATTTAAGAAGACCTGTTCTTTTCAACAGGAAGGAATATTTTTGTGAGGAGTTCAATTCAGCATATCTTACTCCTTAAAACTTATTAAAGAATCCCTGAAGAAACTGGAGTTTCAGAGGTGGAATTAGCTGATCATCCTGGGCACTTTCTTGTGATCCTGTCTGTCGCCATCCAATAATAATGCACATTGGAGAGCCTGTGCTCTATCACCCCTCATCTGTTCCTGCTCCCCCAAATCAAAATACCCAAATAACTTCCACGAAACAAACTTTTCACTGAGATGTTTTTGAGGTATGAAAGTTCATCCATACTATAGCATGTACAGTCTTTTTTGTTTCCTTTTATTGATGAATAGGATTCCATTGTACATGCATCACATTTTATCCATTCATCCAATGATAAACATTTGGGCATGACATTGTTTTCTAATTTTTGGATATTGTTATTGATACTGTTAGAAACAGTCCTGTACAAGTCTGTGAGTGGACTTAATGTTTTCATTTTGCGGAGTAGATACCTAACAGTAGAATTATTGAACCTATGTTTTACTCTTTAAAAAATTGCTAACCTATTTTACAAAAATGGCTATATCATTATACATTCCCACCAGCAATGAGTAAGAGTTCCAGTTTCACCACATCCTTAGCAATACTTGTTATTGTTCATCTTTTTTATTATAGCCATTTAAGTGGGTAAACAATTGATCTAGTGGTTTTGATTTGTATTTTCCAATAACTAATAATGAGACAATTGTTTCATGTTCTTATTGGCCATTTGTGTATTTCTTTGAATAATTGTCTATTCAAATCATTTGCCCATTTTTAGTTGGGTTTTTTCTTATTAATGAGTTGTGAGAGTTCTTTGTATATTCTAGATGTAAGTCCCTTATTGGATATATAATTTGCAAATATTTTGTCCCAGTCTGTGAGTTGATTTTTCACTTTCTTGATGGTATCTCCAAAGCATAAAAGTTTTTAATTTTGAACAAATCTCTTTTGAATTCTTAATGGAGCACAATATTCCATCAGTTCCACTTATAATTGTTTGAAGAAAGAGTCAGAGTGGGAATGAGAGAGAAATAAAAGGTAAAAAACAAAATCAACAATTATACTTGGGTCAGGGTGAGAAAAAGAAGAAATCATTTTGCTATTTCATTTCCTTTAAAATAATCTAAAAGTTTTCACTAGAATAAGTTTTTTGTTGTTGTTTTGTTTTGTTTTTTAACTCTTCATTTCTAACTTTACGTTTATCATTTGAATCTTTTCTTAGTTAGGGTAGCAGAATCTCAAAAATTAGCTTTGCCCAAGTCACAAATGGTTTTAAACAGTGCACATGTAAATGACCCTGAAGCTACAAAATGCTACTCTTAGTGCTTCTACCTCTGAGTAACAGTCATTGCCTGAAGAAAAATCAGGATGCAAAAAAGCTTATTCTCAAGCAGGAGACCCTGAGCTTTGCCCTCCCAGGCCCACTGCAGTACATTATTCATAAAATGCCTTCTCAGGTACACCCACAAAAGCCATTAGTAGCAGCAGCAACCTTACAGCCATTGCTGAACGTCAAGCTAATCAGACAAATTTGGTAGAAATATGGACAAAATGTTAGTAATAAGTACATTTGTTTTGAAATTCCTTGGTGGAGGTTTGGGGTGGGGGAGCCGACCTATAAAGAAGACTCAGAACTTATTTGTAAGATTCATGACTCAGCTTTAATGTACCAGAGGTATATGTATTTTGGTTTTAGCAATAAATGTGGCAAGCATTTTACTGCTTTTTAGAGCCTACAATTTAAAAGCACTCAGCAGTGAATCCTTTTGAAAATTAAATTATTAGCTCTTAATGGGTTTACTTTGTAAGTTCACATTTCCATCTGGCATTTGTTGTATATTACAAACAAGATATACCCATAATGTAGTCACAGTCGTGTTGCCCTAGATGTCTCTCACTTCTTTACCACCTTTGTACCATTATGAATTTAGCCACCAATACCTCAAAAGCACATATAATTGCACAAAATATTAAGGAATACTCTTATTTGACTTAGTCAGCTCGAGTGTTTTGTTGTTTTATTTTTTTTTTTTTTACAAAAACTGGATATAACTAGGAATTCAGTAATTACCATTGTTATATTTTATCTTATGGATACAAATCCTGCTGCAAATAATCTTAAAAATGGCAAGTGTTGTATGACCTGAATGTCTCCATTAAATTCTGTTGTATACAAGTAGGAAGAAGTCATTATCTCTCTGTCTCTGTCTCTCTGTCTCTCTGTCTCTCTCTCTCTCTCTCTATATATATATATATTTTTTTTTTTTTTTCTTAAGACAGAGTCTCACTCTGTTGCCCAGGCTGAAATACAGTAACACAATTGTAGCTCACTGGCTCACCACAGCCTTGAACTCTTAGGCTCAGGGGATCTTCCTGCCTCAGATTCCCCAAGTAGCTAGGACTACAGGTGTGCACCACCATGTCCAGCTATTTTTTTTTCTTTTTTTTTTTTTTTACTTTTTGTGGAGATGGGGTCTTGCTGTGTTGCTCAGGCTGGTCTCAAACTCCTGGCCTCAAGTGATCTTCCAGCCTCAGCCTCCCAATGTGCTGGGATTACAGGCATGAACTACCATGCCTGGCTGATAATATTTTTACACTTGGCCTGGTACTATGAGTCACCTGGATTACTTTTTCTAAAAAGTAACTTTCAATCAAGGTTCTGCTAAGAATATAACTCAGTCTCAAGGACACAGTTAATCCTGTTTTGTTTTGTTTTGTTGTCAGAATTGCATCTTTTGTTCAAATCAATATACTGAAACTAAGCTGAAGTATGATGACCTTAAAGCTGTTGATTGTGAAGTTAAAATGCAGTACTAGTAAGTAATTAATTGAAATAGAAAAACCTATTAAATATAGTCAAGTTTCATCAGAAATAAAGCCACGTAAGTTAAGAACAAGAAATTGTCTAAATAAACATCAGGTAAATAAAGCAATTCCTAGTAGTTCTTATAAATGAAGATAGAAAAGGCATAGCCTCACACAGTAAGCTGAGCTATGGGAGGAAAAGAATGCCAAATAGGAGGGAAAAGTCCATTGATTTCTCTCAGGAACAAATGGAACCATTAGCATAATAGAACACTACCTTAGTTTAGATTAATAAGACTTTCTAATACAAGGTAAATATTCTTTGATTCCTTAAACGCTGTGTTATATCAACTGAGCCTTTACACACAGGAAGAAAATAAGCCATTCTTCTCTATCGTGAAAGTTCTGCAAGAAGGGAAATAGATCTCATTTATCAAAATCTGAGTTTAAGCCAGCCTCATCAGCCTATTATATAGCTGGAATAATATTAACAGTAATAACCCAGGTGTCAAGTGTCTTTGTATTTGCCCCCATATTCTAGGCAAGACCTCAGGGTCCTTTTCAGTTCTCAGTACATGTTCCTGGGAGTCTCCAGAAGATATCATGTCTAAACTGAGGGAGCTATCTTGAGATATTAGCTGTACTACTATTCCCGTTGAGGTGCTAGCACACTTACTAACCTTCACTTCTGCTTGTTAGGTACTGCAGTGTATACCAAACATCACGTTGCTCTCAGAAACTACCACTGCCTCCTTTCAGGAACCTGATGTTCCCTCCTCACCCCACCACTGCTCTGCCAGGCAGAGCTGGCAGAGCCTGGCTATCTCCTATGCACTGAATCTCTCCATGGGCCAAAGAAGCATGGTAAAGGGACACACATCTTCAGCTGTTTGCATTGCACTCTGTTTGATGCATATTCAGATTTGTCCTTGCCCCAATGTGTTACAGAGCTTTTAATGAGATAGTGCTTTCTTCCTCTCCCTCTTCTTCCTCTTCCTATCTCTTCTCTCTCTTTTTCCTCTTCCTCCTCCTTCCCCTGCCCCTACCCTTCCATTTCCTCACCCTCATCTCCTTCTTCTTCTCTTTCAACTTATTGCCCTCTCTCCATGGAGATTATCTGGGTGTAGATCTAAGAGCCAAGCACCATGCAGTACTCAGACTTGCTCCTCTATCCCAGTTTGATTCCATTTTATAGTTTCCATGTCTTTGCTTAAAATTCTCATCTCTTCATGAATGTTTTCCACCTTTTCCATTACATCCTTTAGCATTTGTATCATTGTTTTTTAAAGATCCTTGTATGGTCAGTCCAATAAGTAGGTCATTTCTGAATCTGCTTCTACTGACTTTTTCCTCTCTTGAGCACATTTTCCTGCTTCTGTTTGCACCTTATAATATTTTATTGTATTCCAGAAATTTTGAATAAAAGAATAATAAAGAATAAAGTAATAATATTTACTTCCAGAGAAGAGCACAAATTCGTTTTCCTGTCAGGCTGCTTGAGTGGGGAGGGGTGCTAAGTGAATCTGACTTGTGATTGAGGTGGATCAGGTCTTTTTTCAGCATTAGTTTGATTCAGTTCACTGCTGTATTTAAATGTTTTGAGGATGGAACTCAAATTTTCCCATCAGTAGGAGTTAGACTCTGAGCACTGGTGAGATTCCTGAGATCTCTTTGTGCTTCACAGCCATGCCTCCAGCTATCTGAACTGTGGGGTATCTCTCATTACAGCAGGGCTGCCAGATTTGGGAGTTGCTTGGAAGTTTTCCTTGCTCTCCAGCCCTGCTTCAGGATTTATGCACCTGAGAACTTTCTTCTCCCTGTTGCTCTTCTGCCAACTCCAAAGGGTACATTTACACTCTATGAAGGCCTGGAATACCTTGGAGAGGGTTTTCTCAGCTCTCCTGCCCCACCCCAACTTTGGTCACTGAAATCCCAGAGTGCCTTGAATGGGTTTCTTCAGTGCCCCTACCCTGTTCTCTGCCTTCAGGTGGCCACCTTGCACTTTCTAGCTCTCCTACTCTACCCTTAGGTTTTCGTATTATAGTACCCCTGAGCCCTCAGTGAGAACCTTACAAAAGAATTGGTGGGTGGATGCAAACCTGTCTATGGCTGATGCTCCTTGGAATTCTAGTCTGTCCTATCTGCTCAATTTCAGCTATTAAAAGTTCCTTAAAAATTAGATTTTTCTCTCCTTATCCCTATTTCTGTTGAATCCTTCCTCCTGCTGCTGTCATAATAGGGATGAGAGCAGCCATGTGTCTCTCCTCCCTATGAAGGACATGACATTTTCTGGAATATGGTTAATTTAGGTTTCTTTGTATTCTCAGCTCTACAATGATTTTAAATCTTATCTAGCTTGTTTTGGTATGTTGAGAGCAATGGTATCTTCCAACTTTCTACATCTTAATCAGAAATTTCCCCAACTTGGTTTTGAGAGAAAAATAATGTCCTTTTCACTTCCATATTTCATAGATTTATGTAAAATTCAATGAAGTTAGAAGACTATTACAACTGTATAGCTCTCATGATCAGTTTGGGAACAAAAATACTGCATCTGAGTAAGCACAGTACATCACTGGTGAAAAAAAGAAATGCTAGAGCATTATTAGTCTCAAGTATTTATGACATGGACATTAGTAACTAAGTTCTTAATTGGGCTATGGAGAACTCTCAAACAACCAGGAAAAAAAAAACACCAACAACCAGATTCTACTGTATTAATTACCTGTGACAAATTTTGCCCTGCAGAATATTGACATAAAAGTAGTCCTTTAAATAAATAAAAACTCTCTATTAGAAGTGCTAATTATGTACACTACCCAAACTAGCAAGTAAGATATAAAATCTTCATTCATCCAAATTAAATGTTAGTTTATTCAACAAACATTTTTATACTTTCTACATTGCTAACTTGATTCTACTTGGGCTCTCTACTGTTAAGGAAATTGATTATACATATGTTGGATTTTCTTTCTCTGTCTTGCATATCTATTAGCACCTCCTAATTGTTTTAATCTCTTTTTTATCTGTATTTATTTTGTAATCTTAAACAACTTCATTATGTTAACAATTTAATTTTCAGCATTGACTAATTTGGTTTTCATTATCCTTACTAATTTATCTCTTGATTTCATAATGATGTTTTAATTATGTGTTTCCTTAGATATTTAGTATCTCTCTTTTCTCTCATTCTTCTAATTCATGACAAACTCACACAGCCCCATCTCTCTCTCTCTCTCTCTCTCTCACACACACACACACATTCTGACACTTCTCATCTCTAGCCCAGATTTCTCAGAAGTTCACACTTACATATCCAATTGCTTATGTGACTTGACATCTATACTTGAATGTCCAATAGATGTTTCAGACATAACATGTTCAAAACTAACTCCATATTTCTCCCACACACCTTCCTAAACCTACAGTCTTACAATCTTCCTTATCTTAATTAATGGCAATTCCATGCTTTCAATTCTCCAGGTTGAAGAACTTGTGATCTTCTTTGACTCTGTTATTTTTCTCATACCCAAATTCAATCTTTTAGGCTCTACCTTCAAATCATATCCAGAATCTAATCATCTTTCACAACTGCCACTGCTACCATCCACCATCCTTGTCTAAGCCACCATAATCTCTTGTCTAGATTTTCTGTAATTTTCTGTCTTTTCTTTTCTTTTCTAATTTTATGTATTTATTTATTTATTGAGACAGAGTCTTGCTATCTTGCCCAGGCTGATCTTGGACTCCTGGGCTCAAGCTATCCTCCTGCCTCAGCCTCCCCGAGTTGCTGGGACTATAGGTACATGCCACTCTACCTGGCTAATAACTTCTGTCTTAGTCCTTTTGGGCTGTTATAATAAAATACCATAAACTAGGTGGATTATTAAAAATAGAAACTTATTTCTCACAGTTCTGGAGACCAGGAAGTCCAAGATCTAGGTGCCAGCAGATTTGGTGTCTGGTGAGGGTCCACGTCTGGTTCATAGAGGGCAACATTTCCCTGCATCCTCACCTGGTAGAATGTGCAGGGCAGCTCTCTGAGACCTCTTTTATAACAGCACTAATCCCATTCATGAGGGTTCTGCTTTCATGAATTTACCACCTCCCAAGGCCCTTATCTCATTTAACATGGATTTGGGGGAAACACAAACATTCAGACCATAGCAACCTCCTAATCTCTCTCCCCTCCCCTCCTCTTTTCTCTCCTCTCTTCCCCTCCCCTCCCCTCTTCTCCCCTCCCCTCTACTGCCCTCTTCTCTCTTCTCTCCTGTCATAGTTGGGCATTAGCTTCTTTCTGAGATCTTGTTAAATGCCTCCCATTAAGGTTCACCCCAATTAATTGGAGGTGGGGGCAGATTATGGTATTCCTGTGTGGGAAACATTCTCAGTCTTTGGCTCATTTCAGTTGATTTATCAGACTGGTCTTTGGGCAGCATAAGAGGTGGAGGGTGCTTGTTTGGGATCCATGACTTTTCAGATTGTGCGGTTCTTATTCACAATTGCTAAATTTTGAAGTTTATTGGCCACTTTCATATTTGGTTTCTGAAGTTTTTTTTTTTTTTCTTAAGGGACACATTTGTCTGAGTTTCAGTCTGCTATCTTAAACTAGGAAACCACCTGCACTATTATATAAACTTCGCAAGTGTTAGTTATCTTTTGAATTTTCACAACAACCTTGTACAATAAGTTGTATCTCTTTTAAGAATCAGAACATTAGGCTCAGACAAGTCACATAATAAGTAAGCAGTAGACCCAGGACTCAAAGTGATTTCTTCTGACGCTAAATAAGATTTTTTGTTTTTGCCATTTCTCCATACTTGCATGTATATCTAAACCTTCCTTTCAGGGGCTAGTTGTCTTGAGTGTAATAGAATACCTGATACACAGGTATGGATCCCCTAGACCTTTGTTAGACAAGGTGAGGACAGTATGTCCCTTGGGGAAGAAGTGCAAAACCAACAAGTATGGCTCTTTAGAATGTATTAGAAGCTGGGTTCAGATGGAGGGTGAGGTGGGGAGGGGAGTGATGCCCCAGTGTAACATTTTGTGATGTCCTAGAGAAGAAAAAAATAAAATTGGCAGAAATATGGCAGAACATGAAATGTGATATTGCATGAAATCAATGATGGAAATTGCAAGCCATCGCTTCAAGTTAAAAATGGTGGGTTGAACATACACATTTGTCTTCAATTCTCTGAAACCCATTAATTTTTTTAATAGACATAAATCACAAAAACAGAGAGAATGAGAGAGCAGGCAGCAGCAACTTTGGAAGCTGGAAAGCATGAGGATGAGTGGCAATTGACCTTGCAGACTTGAGAAAACAGCATTTTATACTGTCAGTGGGAAAAGCTGAGAGGCAACACTGATTACATCTAGGAATGCAAAGAGTCTCAGGAACTGGTAGCACTAGGTTCCTCTAGAAATAGAGATAAAGGGGGGGCTAAAAACTGGGGGAATGTCATTGAAGGCACTTAGTCGATCAGATTCCCCCCTCCACTCCACTTAGCTGAAGGACTAGAAGTTTATTCTCTGAACTGGGGGACACCAGGTATAATTGAGGAACTAAGTATATATTTATTCACTTAAGCTTGAGGTTTCTAGACTTTTCCCACCTCTCAGTTCCCCAAATGCTGACGGCCAGGCATATCCCTCCAAACACATGCCTGTAAGAGTCTTTTCTAGGGGATCTGACCAGTGCAAGTGAATGCACCCCAAAATGCTAACAATGGAGGGTACATGAAAGGGCTGAATGAGATCACCTTTCAGAGAAGAATCCAGTGGACAAACCCTACCCACAGCCACAGAGCTGTCACTCAGCTTTTTAGTTCCATATCTGTAAATATTAATATAAGCAAATAATAATTATTAGGCCTTCAAGAAGCACCTAATATGAAATATTGAGGCCTAAACAAACAAAAGACAAAAGACACTTAAAAGAAGCAAATCTATGCAGGAAGGAAAAATATTGAAAAATATAACAAGTACTAAACTTCTCTGAAACAGAAGGATATATTGCAGCCATAATACATACACAAGAATTCTTTAAAAAGAAGGGACATTAAACAAAATAAAAAAGGGCTTTAGAAATTAAAAATATGCTTGCAGGAAAAAAGTCTCAACCATATTTTTAATATCCAACAGCCCTTTTCATTCTTTGAATGTCTTTTCCCTTTTTATAGGGTCCTATGCATTTATTATTTGGAAAATATGGTGGATATTTTCCATTTGCCCTTCTGCTTCCATTCTCCTTTTGCCACCTGTAATAAACAGACTCTAGGATGGCCACTCCCAATGTTTCACACCCTGTAAAATCCTTTCCCCTTGAGTGCGGGTGTTAACTTGCTTTTAACCAACAGAATATGGCAAAAGTAATGGGATGTCACTACCAGAAATAGTTTAAGTAATGTGGTAAAGGTAACAAGATGACACTAATATGATTACAGTATGAAATATATAGATATAGATATTAATATATATAAACATATTATAGATATTCATGGCTTCATCTTCTAGCATGTACTAAAAAGACTCTCCTATTAGCCTTGAACTGCCTATGGAAAGGGTGACGTGACAAGGAACTGCAGGTGGCCTCCCGGACCTGTGGGTAGCCACCAGCCAACAGGCAACAAAAAGCCAGATTCCTCAGTCATACAGTTGCAAGGAAATAAATTTTGCCAACAACCTGAAAGATCCTGGAAGTGAATTCTTCTTCATTCAGGCTTCCAGCCCAACACTGTTATTGCTGCCTGCTGAGATGCTAAGGCAGAGAACCCAGCTAAGCGAGGCCTATACACTTGATCCACAGAAACTGTGAGATAACAAATGATTGTTAGTTTAAGCCACTGATCTTTGGTAATTTGAGATGCAGCAAAGGAAAACTAATGAAGTCTTATATAACTGCCTCAGTGGTTAAGATGCTAGACTCTGAGAACAACTGCCTGGATTCAAAATTCAGTTCCACAACTTACTTGAACCAGTTACTTAGCCTCCGTGTTCCTCAGTTTTGCCATGTACAAAGTAGGGATAATAATGGCACTTACTTCAGTGGATAATTATTAACATTAAATGAGTTAATATATGTAAAGCACTAGAATAGTACCTGGCACATAATAATTTTTATGTTTGCTATTAAAATAATTATAATGATAAACTAGCAAGTAATATAAGCTAACATAAAATAATAAAATGATAATAAATAAACATAAAATATCCATGATAAATAATATAAAATAATAATCAGTACATTACTATCATCATATTAATCAGGATAGACTAGGTTATGCTACAGCAACAAAACTCCCCAAATCTCAGTGACTTAAAGCACCAATATTTATTTCTTGCTCACATTAAAAGTCCACTACCAATAGCAGCAGTGTCTGTTCCTTATATTCCCATAGACCCAGCCTGATGGAGCAGCTACCATCTTGAATGTTGCCAGTTACTATACCAGAGTGAAAAAAAAATAGTTCTGGAGAGTCTCATGTTAGTAATTAAATGTTCCAGCCTGGAAATGACACACCCCACACCCATTTCCACTCACAACTCATTAGCTCCACCTAAATTTAAGGGAACCAAAAACATACAATCCTACCATGCACTCAAAAGTGAAGAGAATGCAGGAAATGTTTGGCAAAAAAGCAGTAAAGGCTACCACACTTGTTATTATTAGTGTTAGTGTTTGACTCTTTAATCTATGAACATATTTTGATAAAAATAAAAACTAAATTTGAGAAAGAAAACAAGGTGCCAGCTATACTCAAAAGGGTTAATCTTAATTATTCTTGTCTTAAGTTCTCTCAGGCTAAACTTGGATTCATCTAATCCTCATTTAGATGTAAGTTATTAGAAAACAAATCACTGATTTTTCAATATACTTCAGATAACCAAGATACATTTCCCTTTAATACTACAGATATTTTATTGAATAGCTGTATCATTTTTGAAAATGTAAACTATTGCAATTCTATTAATATAGGTTTTGCTGTACTACAAAAAAGCATGGATTTTTATTTCTTCAAGATAAAAACTATAAACAATAGAAAAACCACAAAGGTAGAAAGCTTCTTTGCATCAGATTGGGCCCCCCGGATTATAGAGTCAAATTCTATTTCTGGAGGTAGACAATTGCTCCTCCTTAACTAAGCAGAGTTTATTGTTTGTAGTGTTGTTGTCTTCTGTGACTCACAATGGATCTTTACAATTGCTATTTTTGGGGAAAAGTTATGTCCTTTCTTCACATGTACACTTAAATAATTCCTGACTAAATCACATTTTTAGAAATAATAGACATAGATAGACGGATATTTATTTGAACTTCAGGTGGTAAAGGCTTTCCTAAACTTAACTCTAAATAAAATAAATACATTTGGCAATACAGAAAAGTTTAAAGACAAATCACAATTGAGGAGGTTTTTGTTTCCTAAGAATAATGAAAACAGAAACATCAATATAAGTAGAAAAGAAGATACCTACTATGTATATATATGAGAGGAAAAAACAGTTAACATAATTATATATAAAGAGAATGTATAAATCAACAAAAACAATATTGTCAGAGAAAATTGCAAGAAACAAAAACAACAGGAAATTCATGAGTGACTTTTGTTCTCTTCTTTTAACTTAGAAAAAGCCTTTTTTAAAAATTTTGAAACAGTCTCAAACTTACAGAAAAGTTGTAAGTGTAGTATAAAGAACTTTTATTTCCTGAACCATTTGAAAGTCAGTTGCCAACATATTACCCCCCAGTACCTCTGAATGTTCTAGTGTGTATTTCTGACAAATGAGGACATTTATATGCCTAACCACAAGAAAGCTGTCAAAATCATGAAAATGATATTGATACATTACTACTATCTAATCCTCAATCCCATTTAATTTGCACTAAATGTCCCCCCAAATGCATATTATAACAAAATAAATCCAGTTCTGGATTACATATTGTATTTAGTTCTCATGTCCCTTTTAGTCTCCTTTATTCTGGAATAGTGCCTATAGTTCCTCAGGCTTTCTTTGACTTTCTTGATGTTTACACTTTTTAAATTTTATAGAAACACACCTTAATTAATATCTGTCTGTATTCCCCCATGATTAGATTTTGGCTATGCACCGTGCCAGGAATATCACAAGAAGTAATGACGCATTCTTCTCATTGTATCCTATCACCTCGCCCATGAGTTTGATTTGTCAGCATTATAGATGATGTTCACTTGGATCACTTTATTAAAGTTGTGTCTTCCAGACTTCATCGTGTAAAGTTACTCTTCTTGTTTATATAATAGTTGAGAAGCATTTCTGTATGGAGATACTTTGGCACTATGCTAATATCCCATTTCTCATCAAACTTCAATTTATTAATTTATATCACTATGGACATATGGTTTCTTGTTTCGTTTTATTATAATCTATTAATGACATTATTTTGATGCTCAGGTTGTTCCTTCTTTATTCAAGTCGGTTTCTGTGTGTCTTTGACAAGCCCCCATCATTCGTTGAATACTTCTTTGTTATGTCACAACAAGATATTTTGGGCTCAACTACTTTCCTTGTCCCAGTCCTGGAATGAGTCATCTCTTCAAGGAGTCCTAATTTCTTTTAGTTCAGGATGGTATTAAAGCCAAGATTTTAGAGTTATATGTACGAATTGTTACTGGCTTGTTACCGTTCTTAGGCCCTCACAGTATATACAGCTGGGGAATATATGTATTTACATACATATTTACCTCTGTATTTATTTGTATATCTATCAATGGTTATTGAAATCTATGAGTTTACACCAATGTCTTTAATTCCAAGCCAACGTCACAAGTTCTTTCTAGTTTCTCCCTTTTCATATTTGCAAATGCCTTCCCTGACAGTGAAAAACCTAGCTCCCATTATTCTTAACATATTTACTTATTTGACTGATGCCTTTGTATATAACAATCTCCTCTCTCGCTAGGAGTCTGACTCCCCAGAGCAGCCCTCCTCATTCCATGGGAACTCTGTGCGACATGCCAGGCTGCCCAGCCACAGGTATGCCTTCTTTACCCTGCGAGGGCTTTGACTACCCAGGCAGGGCAGTCCTCCTGTGAATATGCCCTCCTAATTCCTCTAGGACTCCAAGAGGAATGGGTAAGGACAGCTCCTGCTCTGGGCTACTGTGACTCTTCATCCACCCAGGCTCAGCCCTACCTACTGGCTCTAAGATCCAACTGTTTAATGAGGCAAAAGGAAGGACAAATGGGTATTCGAACTTTTTGATATTTTGCCAAGTTCTTATAATAAACATGTATTACTTTTATAATTTTTAAAGGGTGACTTTGGGGTACTTTATTATTTTAAAGATCAGATTCTGATACATTAGACCAAGGGTTAGCAATCTTTTTCTATAAAGGGCCAGTAGTAAATATATTTTTGCTTTGTGGGTTATCCAGTGTCTACTGCAACTATTCAACTCTGCCATTGTGGAAAAGCAAATGGTCACAGCTAGGTTCCAATAAAACTTTATTTAAAAATATGGGCAGCAGGTCACAGGTGGCCCTCAAGCCATAGTTTGCCAACCCCTGGATCTAGGATTTGCATGCAAATAGCCAAGGTTTAAGCTTAAGCACTCTCTTTCAATACAAGTACGATATCAGATAAGTAGTTTAACCTCTCTGAGCTTCATATAAGACTTTTATTAGTCTCTCATAGACTATTATTAGATGTGAAGGTGCACTGTTAACAGTAAAGTATTACATAATATACTTACATAATATACTTACCCAGAAATGGGTTATGAGAGGGTGAGGTGATTAAAAAAAATATTTGTAAATGATCAAAAAAATCCAAAGGAGTTTGGATTTTATACTAGGTAGTAAATATTTACTAATATGAAAATGGAATATGAAGAAGATTAATCTGGCAGTGATTCAGAGGAATGAAAAAACAAACATAAAGTCAAGAGCTAAGAAGTATTTGCTAGGGTCTAGATATGATAATACCTGTGGAAACAATTAGATCTAATATAGACTAAGGAGGGAGAACCGATGAGTCTTTACGACCAATATACCAAGGAAAACAAATGGTGGGAGAGGAAATGAGAAAGGAGGAGAGAAGGAAGGGAAAGAGAGAGATAGAGAGAAAGGGGGGAGAGGGAAAGGGAAAGAGGATTTTGTTAAATTTGTTAGCGTAACAAATCACCGAAAATATTTTGATTCTGCCAACAGGCTATAGCCACTCACACTGAACACCTACAGACTTCATTAAGATATTTATTTAATATGGTACTAATATAAAAATAAGGAAGTTTGTCTCAGTCTCTTGCTAAATTACTTGCTAGAGATTTAGAAAGACTGGTCAGTCCTGAGAATGTCCTGGTGATGCTTTCCCCATTGTTTGCCCAACTTCACATATTTATGAACTTTGAAGCTCTTTAGCATCCTTGGTCCATTATATTAGCTTGTTGATGAGGAAGTGCTCAAGAGGAAAGATTACCATAAACCTTTTTAGATATTTTGAAGATAACCACAAAATTCCCAATAAGCCTAAAATTGGACTAGGAATTTTGGCTTATGAAAAAAAAATGCTGTTCTGGCAATGACATGATTTGGTTTGTCAGCAAAGACATTAGTTTTGGATCTCAGTAAAGACAATTATCATAATGTAAAGGGATAATTTGAGAAAACAAATTGTATATTCTTTCGTCTCCTCCACAGCCATTAACTATCCTGCCCAGAGAAGTGTGGCCACCATTTGCTCCGTGAGGTTGTCAAAATAAAATGGATTACAACAGAAAATTATTTTTATGTTCAAAAGCAATGGATTCAGATGTGAGGGAAAAAATTAGAAAGTAGAGGGAAAAGCAGTTTTTCTTGCCCCTAAGTTTCTAGTCTTGCCTCTGCCCCTTGCCTAGGACAAGAGAGCTTATCTTATTCCTGCTCTATTAATATAAAGTACAGTGCCCAGCAAAGTGTTAATAGATGCTCAATAAATGAGTGAACAAATATAAGACCTCGGGTAAGTCATTTACCTTATCTGGTCCAATTTTTAATTTCTAAGTAATATTCTCATTTTAATTTGATATGAACAATTAAAATGTGCTCTATCAATGTTAAGTAAAGAGTAGCTGTGATGATGATGATGATGATGATGATAAATAGGAAACGATATTGCTCTGTCTAGATTTCTCTGCACATTTTTTATTTTACCCAAGACAGTCTGGACTCTTTGTATATCCAGTGGAAACAAAATTGAAATGTTGTATAAAAATCTAGAAGCAAATATTTTTCTCTAATTTAGAAAAAGAATGATGTTCAGGTCCCACGATAATCCCAGACTTAATATCCTTCTAGACTGAGGAAAAATGAGGGTTACGTTGCATTAAATGAGGGGTCCAATTATGTGACAGAAGAGGCCATTACATTTGTTCAGAAAAGATAGGAACAAGAATGCTAATGGACTGATCCAATGGACTGGCTCAGGCGCCTGCTTTGATGCTTGGACATAACAAGGAAGACAGCCCCAGTTACCCAATTCCCTGCCCAGTGCTTTTGTCACTTATTACACATACTTCCTCTTTAATAAAGTTCTAATTCAAGGGCCCATGTCAGATGGGGATGATTTGGAAACATTTTAGGGACCCAAGGATTATCAAAGTACTTAAATGGCCATGGAATGATTAAAAGGAATGTGTGTGTTCAAATACAAATGAAGAATGATTGGAAGCTTGGGCACAAGGAATAGCAGATGGTAACTATTAATTATTAGCCTATTACCGAGGCTTCAGTCTAGTAAGAAAGAAGGTATTCTATGTCTGACTCATCATTATCTAACTGTTGTAGTGCTTTGATTTCTCATAAGAACACTAAAGGAAGACATTTCCTCCCTCTGTTGGCATGTTCAAGAGAGAAGAATCATGTGGCCATTGATGGAATAATACCGTCTTAAATTCCTGAACGTATATGTCAGGGGATCAATAGACCAGAAAAGGCCAGAGACATTATTATTAATGAACAGCTCTTGAGAAATTATTCTGTATCTCTTGTTCCTAATTAATACAGTTCTACAATACTTCTCTGGGCACATGGGGATTTGAGACCTCCCTCTCAGCCTTGTCTGCATTGAGGTAGCACATAATAAGCGTGTAGTCAGTTTGTGCCCTAGTCAAATGGTTTTAATAAATCCCTACAAGCATTTCAGATCTGAAGCCGGCAGGGGTGTGTGGAGGGTAATGCTAGACATGAGTTGAGCCCGACTTTATGAATGAAGTGCCTACATGTCATTAATGTTTCAATAGGTCCCCTAACAAGGGTCATTGGACCTCCAGGGAGCTTCACCATGAGTCCAAGTTAAATCCGCCAGTGGAGAGGATTCTCAGGCCTTGAAGGTAAGCGGAACCATTCCTGTTTTACCTTGAACCTAAGGGTCAAACAGGCCTAAGGGAAATAGTTTGGAACTGTCATTTAACATTATCACCGACATGTACTGTATTTCCAAGCCGCCTGCAAAGGGAGCCAGAGGCATGCGTGCATGGCCCCGAGCTGCAGGGTGGTAGCATGTCACATGTCTGGTAACAGAAGGGGATAACCATCCCAGTACAAACTTGACATATATAAATTGATTACATAAGTGGGCAGTGGTGGTCCTTTCAAGTACACTCCTTTTGTTTGAGCTTTACAGTAAAATTACCAGCAGCAGTTTACAATTAAGGGGAATAATAATAACTGAATATGCTTTCATCTGCACATACAATTACAATGAACTGCATGCCTTAATAGGATTGTGAAAAATCTGCGTTTGACCCATACAAAAAAGTAAACATTCTTGTTCTGGATACTATATCATTATCACAACAAAGAGAAACTCCTGAAATCTGATGATTTAAACATCTGGAGAATGTTAATCACTTCAAAATGACGGATGTTTTTTATTTCAGCTTTTGACAGACACACTCCTTTCATAGATAGATGATTATTTACATAAATTACATCATCAATTTGAAAAAAATCAGAATAACTTCAAAGGATAAAATGCTTAATTAAAAAGAGACTTGTATTTCTATTTTTCTCTCTTTCTCTGTTTTTCCTTTAAAGGAGGATTAAAATGGCAAATCTACCAGTTCCGCTGTAGGTGAATATGTAATGAAGAAATTGTCTTTTTGAATTTCTTCATGTGGAAGACATTTACCTTTAAGAATAAATTATTCTGTTTTCAGTACCCCCAAACCTATTACTTTGAGTCTACTTCTAGTTTCTAAAGTTTTCCCCTTGGTAAAAAATGTCAGGGTTTACCCCATCACTCCAGTGGACAAAACTGAACAGATTCAAGCTCAAGTGGAGTCAGAGTCTTACCCTCTCTTTCCGTTCAGACTCTCAAAGCAGCCTTAGTAGATGGAAGGAAATAAAGAAACTTTTAAAGCAACTCAGCACTGAACTAAAAGTTGATAGAGGAGTTTTGGGGGTGGGGGTGGCGGGGGGAGCGTTGAGGAAATAAAAGTCAAGAGCGGCCCAAAGAGAAAGATTTGAAAGCTCTTGCAGGGAGCGCTGGCCGCAGTCCCTCAGGGCGGGCCTCTGACTGGCCGCGTGCTGCCTGATGCTGGTTGGTAGAGCCGGTGCAATTTGGCTGATCCGCTACAATTTCCTCCTACACTCGGAGCTGATCTGCAAGCTGACCTTAGACAATTTGTCTTCTTTCAGGGAGAAATGTCACCCAAAAGGAAGCTATTAAGTCAAGAAGGTAATTCTCTCGGAACAGTCTACTATATAAACAGAACTTGACCTCAAGTAATTTATTGCTGGTCCCTAACAAAGAGACTTAAGATATATGCCTGATAGAGTTGAGATCTGAATCTGTCAATAAAGAGGGCAAGCCAGAACCTCATAAGGTTTCTTTTGAGTGACCCTATTTAGAGTACAAGCCAGATCGATATAGTCTTCAAATAAGAAGAGTGGCCTCTGGTCATCTGGAATGAAAAATTCACTTTGTCAACAAATCAGAAGTTAGTGCTTGCACAGTTTCGCCACGAATTGTCTTGTTCTTTAATGTATCCTAATTAATTTTTGTTAGGCTAACACCTAAACATGATACAAAGACTGTTTTCTTAAAAACAATGGATTGGTGCTCAAGACCCAGGTATGTCCCAGATTGCTAAGAGGTTTATTTTCTTTTCACATAGAGTAGAAAGTGAAAAGTTAAATTTCTTAATTGAGGGGGATGAATCATGATATTTGGGGTCTCTGGACCACTTGACAAGAGCATTTCGTGGTTCAGGATCCCAGAGGGTCAAACTGCTGAGCTGTCTCTTAACAATATCCCATGGACCATCTTTGATAAGTATTAGAGAGACTTCTGAAAAAAAGAGGAAAGAAAGGGAGAGGAGAAAAAAGGAAAGGAAGGGTAAGACATATGTTAGGAGAACCGATTAACTCACGCTTAAACTCCTTGTTTTATGGTTACTAAGGTGAAATTTCCCATTTCCTATTTACAAATAAGGATTTTTCTGCCTCTTATATTACAACTCTAAATCCCAGCTCTTTTAATTAACTCATAGCCAGTTTTATGCTTTCCTTCTTAGAGTCCAGGTTTTCCGCTCTTACATCTAGTTTCATTGGCAAAAGCCTCCCCTCGCTCCAGCCCACCATCCACAGCCCTCTCTTCCCCAAGCATCTCTCTCCTCCTTAGGTCCCATCCAATTCACTAGCCAGCTCTGCCAGGGTCTTAGCCTGGAGACCACCCACATCCTCTAAGTGGAAAAGTGCTGAAAACCTGTCAGCTGTAGCTGACACAGAGTCTGTCAGCTTGGATGTTAATGCTGCGAACATTTTTCTAAAACTTTTTCCACGGAGCACTGCCCGGTGTTGACATTTTAGGTCTCAGAGTAGCAACTCATACTTTGCTTCGTGACTGCTACTAACTAACTTTCAAAGTGCTAGTGAGAAAGTGTCGAAACTTTTTGAAATCTCCGCTTATCCAGTCTATAAAATGGGGCTAATACCACAGCTGAGTCCCCTGGACAAACTGCAATGCCTCCCTTGAGTGGATGAAGGGCTTTGAGATCCTCACAGGAAAATTCTAAAGGAGGAATTGGGGAGTATAATGATGTTTTTCTAAATTAAAAGTGACAACCAGTATTTAGTAGGGGGATCAGAAGACAGAATTGAGAGCAGGAAGCCTTATATTTATTACAACAGATGGTTTAGTTTTCACTGAATGATGAGGAAGGAGCTGAGTGAATGAGGAGGGGTATGTCCTTAAAAGATTCAGCAGCCATCCAATTACACAGGAACAATCTAACAATCACTAAAGACTTGGACATGCCCGTATTATACAAAATAAAGCATCCCTACTGGGTTTGACTTCAGCTGGTTGAAGTCATAAGGCACAGTATTCCACTATTAAATAACACTGGTATAATTACTACTGGCACGGCTTTAAAAAAATAGGATTTTGTTGAATTCTTAATACAAAGATAAGTTACACAAGAAATCTATAATAAATGCCTGTTGAAAAAAAGTACTGAATTATTTTCAGTGCTTGGCCTTTCTCTCATCTCTTGCCCACCTCTGCTTTTCCTTCCTTTAAAAAAATTACAAAACATTTTGTTTGAAATAGAAAACATTCAGAAAAGTACAGAATATAATATGACAAAACTTTGTTTTCTACCACCAGCAGATGTTAACATTTTTCAATATATCCTTGATATCTCCCTCTTTTATAGACACAAAATGCTATATAGCTATAGCCTTACCCCATCATCCTTTCCCCCTCAGCCCTCTTCAGAGGTGAAAACTTACCTGAAGTTGTTTTGTATCATTCTTGTGTGTATGTTTGTACTTTACTACGTAAGTATGTATTCCTGAGCACTATGCACTATCCTTTCTTTTAACAATTTTTGTACTATATCCTTTGTCCTTTTGCAATTTTCTAATTAACACTTTTTAAGATTTATTCATGTTGATAGATGTGGCTTTGACAGCAGTACAGCATTCCTTTATCACTTTAATGTGCATAACCCATTCCCCTCCCGAAGCTAAAGTCCAAGTCTTCAGTAGCTGCTAGATAGACCTCCTTTAATAGGATGGCAGAATTTTGTTTGTTTTTGTTTCTTGCTATTGCAAACATGCTGAAACAAACATTTTTGTACATACAGCCTTTAGCTCATAGAAGAGAGTTTTTCTAGAGGATAAATCTAGGAGTCAAATCGCTAGATCCTATGGAATGATCATCTTCAACCTTATTACATGTTGCATAGTTCCTCTCTAAAATACCATTAGCAATAAATAAGAATTGCTTTTGCCTCGCATCGTCACTAACACTTGATATAGTCCCACTAATTAATTTTTCTCAATTTAATGACATTATGAAATTATATCTCATTGAGGTTTTAATTTGAATTTCTCTGACTATGTATAATATGAGCATATTTTTATATTTTTATTGACTACACTCTTGTGAATTTCTTGTTCATATCCTTTGCTCATTTTTCTTTTTGCTTGTATGTCTTCTTTTTTATTAGTTTTTATGATATAGGTTGCAAAATATTACTGTCTTATGTCAGTCTTTTCACTTTGTGATATCTTTTTCAAGAAATTGCTTTCATTTTAAAATGCTCACATTTATTGATCTTTTCCTTTATGATTTTTGCCTTTTGAAGGCTTTAAAGAAATGCTTCTTTAAATAATGTCATAGAGCAGTGGTCCTCAACCTTTTTGGTACCAGGGACCAGTTTCATGGAAACAATATTTCCATTGACTGGGGGTGGGGGAGGGATGGTATTGGGATGATTCAAGTACATTACATTTATCATGCAGTCAAATATCTCTACTAATGATAATTGGTATTTGCAGCCGCTCTCCAGCACTATCATCACTGTCTCAGCTCCACCCCAGATCATCAGGCATTAGAGTCTCATAAAGAGCATGCAACCTAGATCCCTCGCATGAGCAGTTTACAGTAGGGTTCGTGCTCCTATGAGAATCTAATGCCCTGATGATCTGATAGGAGATAGAGCTTATGTGGTAATGCGAGCGATGGGGAGCAGCTGTAAATACAGATGAATTTTCGCTGGTTTGCCTGCCACTCACCTCATGCTGTGCAGCCTGGTTCCTAACAGGCCATGGACTGGTACCCATCCTTGGCCCAGAAGTTGGGGACTGCAGTCATAGAGGTATTTGCTAACCTTTTCTTTTAAGAGATTTATAGTTTCTCTTTTCATATTATTTTTAAATTTATTTTTGCATAATATAGGGATCTGTTTTTATCTTATCCCTGTGTCAGATATTGAATACTTTATCCTTCACCCTATTATTTGCAAGTCTCCTTTCTCATAGGAGAAAGGAGAACATGATTGTTCTTTCTAGATCTCTATTTTTACAGTCTTATACCGATACCACACTGTTTTCTTACACTATAATTTTAAGTCTGATAAGTGGTGTGGTAGGCAGAAAAATGACTCCTCAATGACGCCCATATTCTAATCCTTGGAACCTCTGAGCATGTTACTTGCATGGCGAAAGAAATTGTGCAGCAGATGTGATTAAATTAAGGACCTTGAGATGGGGAGATTATCCTGGGTTATCTGGGTGGACCCAAGCTAATCCATGAGTCCTTAAAAGAAAAAAACCTTTACCAGCTGAAGTCAGGAGATGTAACTGCAGAAGAATGGAAAAATCAAATAAACATGCAAGGTTGTTGGCCTTGAAGATGAAGGAAGGAGGCATGAGCTAGGAATGCTGGCACCCTCTAGATGCTGAAAAAGGCAAGGAAACAGCTCCCCTAAATCTTCTAGGAGTGAATACAGCCTTTATGACACCTTGATTTTAGCCCAGTAAAAACTGTGTTGGAATTCTAATCTACAGAACTCTAAAATAATATATTTATATTATTTTAATCCACTAATTTTGTGGTAATTTGTTACAGCATTCATAGGAAACTAACACAAATAAATGTAAATAATTCTCTCTATTTTTCTTTTTAAAATTTATTTTGGTTATTATTGGCCCTGTACTCTTTTAATTGAATTTTAGAATGAATTTCTCAAATCTTATGAAAAAATGGAATTTTGATTAGAATTGTATTAAATTCCAACCAACTTGGTATGAATCACTATTTTCGTAATGTTAACTTACAAAAGTTATCCATAAACTTGTGATGGTTAATTTTATGTGTCAATTTGACTCGGCCATAGTTTACTCAGATATTTGGTGAAATATGATTCTGGATGTTTTTGTGAGAGTTTTTGGATAAGATTAACATTTAAATTGGTGGACTGAATAAAGCAGATTACCCTTCCCTTCCTAATGTGGGTGGGCATCACCCACATCATTTGAAGGCCTGAAGAGAACAAAAAGACTGACATCTTCCCTCAGGTAAGAGAGAATTCTTTCCTTACTAACTGCCTTCAAACTGGGACATTGGCTTTTTTCCTGCCTTCAAACTTGAACTGAAACATTAGCCCTTCCTGGGTCTCAAACTTTCTAGCCTTTAGACTAGCACTAAACCATCAGCTCTCCTGCATCTCCAGCCTGCCGACTGCTCTGCAGATCTCGGCACTTGCCTATCTCCATAATCCCATAAACAAATTCCTTTTGATACATTTCTTTATATATATTTTTTCAGGTCATCTTTTCTAATTTTTCTCCATATAAATATTTCATATCTTTTATTATTAATAGATTTATTCTTGAGTACCATATAGGTTTTATTGGTATTATAATACTATTTATAAACAGTATGTTTTTTATAATATAATTTTCTATTTTGATGCTTGAGTATAGATATTGCATATATGAATTTTGAATATTTATCTTGTTTTCAGAAATATAACTAAACTCTGCTATTGTTTCTAATACTTTGTGTTCTCTTGGGCATTTTATACAGACTATCATATCAGCAAGCATTAACCATTTTGTTTCTACTTTCTAATCCTTATGCACTCCCTTCTCAATCTTCTAAAGTCTTCATAGCCTATATATCTGTGAATGTAGGCTAAATGCTGTAAAAAAATAATGAAAAATGTCAGTGACATAATAAAACTGAATCCTCAATCATGTAGCCCAATGGGGGTTGTCAAGGGAACTCTCCTTCATGGAGTTAGTCCCAGACCTAAGCACCTTCCTTTATGTGGCTCAGCCATCTTCTAATCTAGGACTTTATCCTCTGCAACACTCAGTCACATAGATAGAGAAAGAGAAAGAGCTTGGAGGGTTGGAGGGTTGAATGGTTTCTTTATAGCCCAGGTCTTGAAGTGATGTACATCACTTTTGCCACATTTCATTAGCAGCCAAAACTCAGTCACCTGACTCTACCTAACTGCAAAGGAGACTGCCCTATGTGAGGTATGTGCCTGGAAAGAAAGAGAATGATTCGTAAATACACAGCAGTCATTAGTGGTATCCCTGGTTTTTTTAGACAGGTATTTAGAATCAGAATTACTGGGACAAAGCAAGAGTATATTTTAAAATTGCATGTTATTTTTTAAACTTTATTTTTGCATACAGTGTGATATGGGAATATTGGTACAATTTCAAATTGTCCTCAGAAACAGTAACAATATGTAATTAGGACTCACTTAAAAATTAATCTAGCTCTATCTAACGCTGTTATCTTCTATGAAGTTATAGTAACAATATAGAATTTCTTTCATCTAAAACTGGACACTGAACAAAGTATATTGCTCAGGAGCTGTTAAGTAGGCCATCTCT
Organism: Cheirogaleus medius; assembly: GCA_008086735.1. Classification (NCBI taxonomy): domain Eukaryota; kingdom Metazoa; phylum Chordata; class Mammalia; order Primates; family Cheirogaleidae; genus Cheirogaleus; species Cheirogaleus medius. The sequence continues at coordinate 55,157,527 of VBSM01000529.1, forward strand.
GGAGGAAAAAGAACTACATTAGCTGCCCCCATTCCACTGGAAGCATCTTTATCTTCATCAAGTCAGGTAACAATAAAAATGACAAGAAGAAGATTCATGAAAGAATACTCTGAATCTTGATGGAGGGAAGAGAGGAAGGAAGGATGATTTTCTGGTCATGAAGATGGCAAGGGTAAGAGTGTGGTAAGGACCGCGAAATATGCGGAGGCCACAGGTCTACTCTGGCTCTTGCTAAAGAAATTCCTCTTTCTCCTCCAACAGATGTCTCTTTGAATCTCACCCAGCTCCATCAAAGATCATCATGTAAACACGCAGTTTTATTTATACTAAATCTGAATTTTAATACCTGGAAGAACAAATTCTTCCTCATTGCTTTCACTTCTGCCTTTCAAACTCTCACTTAGGAATTTCTAAGAAAGTTTCCATACCATTGGTCAACTAGGCACTAAATTCTCTGCAACAGGCATCAACATTAGACGATGTATCATAGGAGTGCTGCACTGGTAAAAATGAAAAGTTTTAGTTTCAACTTATTCTGTAGAGAAATATAAATAAGGAGTAATGATGTATTTGAGGATCTAGCATCCAGATTAGAGAGAGTTAGTTGATTGGTTACCTAAGTAACAAGTGATTTCTAATAGAAAAAGTACTGACCTGGTGATTTGTATGTTAGGTTACCAACCACGATAACTGTCCATAGCTCCCATGTCAGATTTTTCTGGTCTACCTTGCTCATTGAGCCCTCGGAGCTAGTCAGAATAGGAAATCTGCAGGAGAATCAGATCTGGGTGTAATTTTGCCATCCTGTGGCAAAAAGCACTGCAGAAAAACATCTTCCTTTGGGGGACTCCTGCAGTTAGTCAACACATTGTTGGCTGAAATTCCTAACTGGGAGAAAGAGTAGCCAATTTGCTAATCAGAATTGCAAAGAAGGTGGCAACAATGGGATATTTTATTCTGAAGGCTAAATTAGAAAGCAGGCTATACTAATAGTAACCCCCAAATCTACTTACCCTTTCTAATATTTTTTAATCCTTAATATTTCTTCCTGTGTGACTGTGTACCTCTTTTCCCTTCCTGATTTCAATTCTTTCCCCTTTTTAATATCTCTTATTCTTTCTCCAAAATTTCTCTTTTGTCAACTTTTTTCTCCGTCTCCCACCCTATCTTAGACTTCTTTATCTTCTTATCCTCCCATTGTTTTGTCGCCTTCCCACAAGTCATTAACTGGCATTTATCACAATATCAATTATATTTTTATTATTGACCATTAGTGTTAAAAACAGTTTTTTAATTCCTTGGTCTTAATATAAAAGTCAGATTAATCAAATGTTTCATATACAAATTTAAGTTACCTAACTTCATCTGAATACTTGATGTAGCTCAGAATTCCTTCAATTTAATTGATTTTAAGAAAAACGTGGTCATAAAAATCTTCTGAACAGGACACCAAAATGCATATTTCTTCTCTCTTCTTTCTGATTACATAGGTTTAGAGTGGGACAGGGGACTCTTCATTTTCAGCAAATACCCATCAGTGATTCTGATGTGGATGTTCTGTAAGATCATACAGTGAAATCCTGCTTTAAATCATTTAAATTGTTGTCCTATAATGTCTCCCTTGTCATCAATTTTAAAATCCCTTCTTTTCTTCTTAAACCCCAATATCTACTATGTACAGATGACCTTGCCTATTACTTTACAGAGAATCACTATGGTGAATTTCTTTAGTTTCCATCCTTGGGCAACAACTAAGAATGTCTCTCTCTATTTTTTTTTTCCTGAATCTATTCTTGAGACCCTTCTCTTCATAGCAGAGGGAAGAGAACTTCCTATTCAAGGCTGACAGCATGTCCTGTGCCCTGATATTATCTGCAATCTCACCATTCAGAAGACAAATTTCTCTCCTTCAACTCCCATCATTCTTCCTCTCTCCCTCCCTATCCCCTTTCCCTAAAAATTCTTTACCTTTCCTGTTTTATTATTATTATTATTGATGTGAAGATCTATTTCTCTTATGAATTGATAACCTACTTGAGGACAGGGCCCACATAGTCATCTTTGTATACCTACCTACAAAGCATCCAGTCCAATCCTTAATGAGCCTTCAAGAAATACTTGTTGAATAAATGATTAATTATTCTTCTTCCTAAAACAAGACAAAATTGAATTGGTTGCTTTGTCCTTATGTGAATTTCTCAGCTGGATTTTTTTTTTTAATCATGGAGATGATGATTCCTTTGCTAGATTAAAGAATTAGACTAGCAGCTGGAGAGCTGTTTAGAAGGCAGCAACAATCAGAAAATGTAATGAAATTTCTCATTTACAATGACAATTAAAACTAAAATATTTAGGCATAACTTTCTCAAGAAATGTGTGATATTTATATGCAGGAAACACATTTATAGAGACATAAAGGAAACCTTGAATAAATGGAAGGGTGTATTTATCCTTCTGGGAACTGAAGGCTAAATATTGTAAAAATGTAAAATCTTCCAAAATTATTTTATACTTTTTTAAGTCATTTTAAGAAACTCAACTCAGAATATGGTAATACTTTTGATTTTCTATCTTGACCAACGGAAAGGGGCAGTTGCAGTGGTATCCATGTGGTGGTTGCCACTGTGCTATCCCTTATCCCACAGATGAAGGAACCCATGGGAGAGTCCTGCCAATTATGTAAGTATATACACTTCAATTATACACTTGAGGCCTGAGGAAATGGCCACCAGATGGGTTTGGGAACACAACAGACTCACTATGAGTGACATCAAGATTAGGAGGACTTCATTTGCTACCTGGACCCCAATGGCTGCTGCTCTAATGGGAGAAGCCATTGTGACACTTCCTTCAATGTCTGGGTATTCTGCTTTCTCCAATGTATAGTCACCTAAGTAAAAGGCCATGAGTCCCTTTGGAGAAAGATAGGTAGAATTATTACCATAAATACTTGCCATGCTGTTCTTGGATTCTTTCTCATGGAGACAACTGCTCTTTTAAACACTGTCTTCTATGTCTGAAATTACTTGATTCAGGTCCACATCATGACTTTGTATTTTTATTTTTTAACTTTTCTTTTTCTTAGAGATAGTATCTTGCTCTATTGCCCAGCTGTAGTGTGGTGGTGTAGTTATACCTCACTGCAACCTCGAACTCCTGGGCTCAAGTGATCCTCCTGCTTCAGCATCCCAAGTGACTAGGACTATGGATGTTCACTACCACATCCAGCTAATTTTTTTTATTATTTTTATAGATGGGATCTTGCTATGTTGCCTAGGCTGGTCTTGAACTCCTGGCCTCAAGCAATCTTCCCTCTTTGGCTTCCCAAAGTTCTGGGATTACAGGCATCAGTCACCGCACCTGGCCTCAAATCATGACTTTTTAATTGGGGCAAGAGCCCTCAGCCTTCTACTAATTACCCATCCTCAATTTCTTTTGGTTAAATAATTTAAGCATACCCTTGTTGACTACCTATCTATCTTGCCTACAGAAACACTGCATTCTACAGATCTATGAAGGTTAGACCCCTTTGCTGTCACTCTGAACTTGGTACTCCCTAATATAATTCTGCTCATTTTCCTTCTGATGGTTACATGCTCCCACATTGTCTTTATTATTTCAGAATCTTTTTTTATCCCCATTTCTACTAGGAAGCCTAGTTCAGAAACAGCTCTGAATTATAGCGGACAGCTACTATTGATCTTCTAATGATCCTCATGCCTTATTTACTAGCATATAACTTATTGCTTTGACAAACAAAGTGTCCCCCAGCAGAACATAGTTAATTGGCATTCTAGCATGCTCACCTCTTTGAGTCTTTAAATCCCTTCTTCCAACATCTTCCATGGCAATTCTGCATTTTTACTTCATTTACTGTGGACTATCACTTTTCCCCAAACTTTCAACAGCCATTCTAGAAGCATACTAGTGTTGTCTCCTGGGGTCCTTGCCAGGGCATTAAATCCTGTGTCCTAGAGAAACTCTCTCATACTGATAAACTCTCTTTTTCCAATTTAATATTTTATCTGATTAATTCAACACCTCAGGATCCAGTCCCATATAAACTCTCCTGGCTTTTGGATGGGGACTATCACTTGGCAGAGGATAGCTTTGGGCAAAACAGTTCCCTTCAGTAAAGGGAAATTGTAGCATCCACTGATGATTCTTGTATGAAACAATCATTATTATTATGGTTGCTCCAGAGTGATTTTCTAATTTCTTCATTCGTTTAGTTTTTATATCTCTAAGACTTCAATATGACAAAACAGAGAAAATGTAGTGACACATAATATTTGAAAGAGAAAATATAAATTATCCCAAAATGAAAAAAATGATTGCCTCTCCAGGAATCAAAGAAATGCAAATTAAGACAAAACACAATATTTCAATGGGAAAAAAAAAAGTGCAAAGTTTCTTTTTAATGACATATTCATTTTAGGCAAGGATATATTGAAAATGTGCATGCTTATTTCCTTGTGAAGAGAGTGTAAGCTTGTATAAATACGAACAATTTAACTGTATGTATCAAGAAATAGGCAGTTTCTCCTCTAGGAACCTTCAATAATTTCTTTTTGTCTCATTTTGCTTTCTTTTTTCTCTTAAATTCAGATAAAATTAAATTTATACTTTGAATTAAAGTTTTCTTAGTATCATCTCATCTGTCTTACCTTGGGGTACCATAACAAATACCATATACTAGGTGATTTAAACAACAGAAATTTGTTTTCTCATAATTCTGGAGGCTGGGAACTTTAAGATCAGACAGCACATGTGGTTGGGGTCTGGTGAGGACTCTCTGCCAGGCTTCCAGATGGCCACCTTCTCACTGTGGCCTCACATGGTACAGAGACAGAGACAGAGATCTCTTCCTCTTCTTATAAGGACACATTCCTATCTGTTTAGGGCCCCACCCTCACTACCTCCTACAGACCCTATCTCTAGATACACCTTCACCATATAGAACACAATTCAGTCCATAGCATCATCTTAAAAGAATTGCCTTTAAATGTCTAACCTACCATTGGTATACTTGCAAAGGGAATCGTCGGAAATGATATCTGTATAATGTTAACTTTGGCGATTTATGAGTGGTAAGAATTTTTTTTTTTTTTTGCTTTACTCCTTACACTTTTCTACGTATTGCTTGAATGTTTTTATAAAGTTGCTTTTTAAAATTATAAATGAAAAGGACCAGTATCTTTTCAAAAGTACCACTGTTTGCCATCATGTTGAGTTGAAAATGAGGAAAGAGTTTTTCATCACCAGGAAGACTCTAACTCACACAATGTTTCTCAAACATCCCCAACTAAACACTATTTGTGAACACAAGAGGTAAAGAAAGAGGTAGGCAGTGGAAGGAATTTCTAGTGGTATAACTAGATGTATCCTATCTCAAGTATGAAATTTCTTTTAAGTCTTTCTTATATTATACTCTTTAAGTTGACTTGAATTTTCCATTTTACTCCATAATAGATCTCTGTTTGTTTCCGTATAAAAATAATATTTAAAATACTTACCCTTGAGTAAAATTCATGTGCAAGCAAAATGTATCACTATTTATCCTGGGGCTTTAAGAGCCCCTTGATTCAATCAGCTTATGTCTGGGGGCACTCATATGCACATTTGAGAAGCACGGGCTTAATTTAATTATTAAAACTATCATTTGCCTGGACCTCTACAAATCGTAAAATGCTTTCCACATAAATTACCTCATTGGGCCTCTCAGCATCCTCTTTTACAGGCTCAGCATACTTTACCTAGTCTTTTAGCACTGGAATCCCTCCAGGCCCAGTCTTAGGCTTCTTTCTCTTATAACTCTATATTCACCACCTAGACGATTACTTTTTTTGGACCATGGTTTCCATTACCTTGCACATACTAGTGATACCCAAATCTATACCTCCAGAGCCATCCATTCAACTGCCAGATTGACATCATATCCTGGATGTCTAAAGGGTATTTTAAACTTCAAATATTCAGTATGGAATGCATGATCTTCCTTCAAATCTTGTCCATTTCCATGGAAAAACATCATCATCCACCCAGTTGTGCGAGCCAGAAACGGTATCATCTACACATCTCAATATTCCTCATGCCCCACCCAATAGATCACCAAGGTTAGTAAACTTCTAAAAATGCCTCCAGTTAGTTTATGTCTCACAAGTTCATCACTGCTATAACCATCACCATCTCTGTCAAAGCTACCATAATATTTTCCTGAAATATTCAAATTTTTACTTTGATGTCTAGTAAGCATCTCAAAATGAGGCTGTCCAAATAGAACCCTTGACTATTCACCCCAAACAGTTCTTTTTCTCTAACTTCTTTACAAGAAAAAGTACATCATAATCCAGTTTCTCAGGTGAAAAATGAAGAAATAATTGTAGATTCTTCACTTTCTCTTCTATTAATACTGTATAGGGTACCAGACAAATATAGGACATATCCATTATCAAAGAAAATTCTGTTTATCAGTACTGTAGCAAGCTGTGAAATCAGATAGAACTTTGTTTTTATTTTTTTAGTTGCTTTGTTTATCCTAAATTCTTTGTATTTTTGTATGAGTTTTAAAATTAATAGTCAATTTCTACAACAAAGATGCTAGAATTTTGACTGGGATTGCACTGATCTATAGACCAATTTGGGAAGAAGTGACAGCAACATTGACAGCCTATTTCCTGTAGGCTTTGTTCATTCCTCTTAATTCTCTGTCCTTTATTTTGACTGAATTAATTAATACAACAGAGTCTTCTTCAAGCTCTGAGATTCTTTTTTCTTCCTGGTCTAGTATATTCTTTAAACTTTCTACCATGTTTTATAATTCCTTAAATGAATTTTTCATTTCCAGAAGTTCTATTTGGTTTTTTTTTTAATATGTTGATCTCTTTAGTGAATTTTTCATTCCCATGTTTTTCTTGTTTCTTTGAGTTGCGTTTCCATTTTCTCTTGGATTTAATTGAGCTTCCTTACAATCCATATTTGGAATTCTTTATCTGTCATTTCAATATTTTCAGTTTGGTTGATACCCATCGCTAGTGAGCTGGTGTTCCCTTTTGGGGGTGTCCTTTTGCTTCAATTTTTCATACTTCCGGAGTTCTTTTGCTGATTCCTTCTCATCTGGAGCAGCTCTTGCTTCTTAGTTTTGGATTTTTTGTTTAAATGGGCTTCTCTTTTTCCCTCTCACTCGTAAGGGTGTGGCTGTAGCATATTTGGGGTAAGAATCTTTGGTTTTGCTTGTGGGTGCTTTGATGTTGACCTAGGCTCTGGGTGGGTGCCTTGCTTATAGATAACCTTAGTGTCATGGTTTCCTCAGTTGCTAGTTGTTTGTAGGCTGTAGCAGTCTAAGCAAGTAACTTTTTTGAGCCTCAATTTCAATATCTGCAGCAGTGGCGCTGTCCTAGCACCTTTGTCCTCAATTTCCTCCTCTACCCCTCAGCTTACATGGGGTTGCAAACCCTGATGGCCTAGATGTGGCTGCTCTGCCTAGGTAGTGGACTGCAGGGCACAGCCATCTCTGGAATACTTTAATGTACTCCACATTTTCACTATCAGGGAAGAAATGGTGGAAGCAGAGAACTCAGAGGACTCAAGTGAGTACTGCATAGCATTTCCAAGAATCACCAATTTCTTCTTACAGTGATCATTTTTCAGAGCTCACTTCTGGACACCATTTATGTCAACCTTAAGAGAAGTAACTATTCATACACCATCAATTGCATATTCTCCATCACTGGATCTAAATCTAGCAGGCCATTTCAAAATCAACCGTGAGGGCTTCAGCATACACCATTCACTTCACAGTTGCAGGTGCAAGCACTATGGGGTAACATGAGGTCCCGGGATATGGCCATTGACGTAGGCAACAGGTAAGGAATGGCATGCGTATCTTGTCTTTTCACAAGACATCCTGTCCAGCCAGCTCAAGTACATTTGTCTCTCAGGGTAGAAATCCAGAAGCCCAGGTCTGTTTAATCTCCCTTTACCCTAAACCTAAATTTCAAATTTTTAAAGTTTAATTTATAAATTAGGCACAGGAAGAGATTAATAGCACTAACTAATAATAAAATAGAAAAAATTACAATAAGATACTGTAATAAAAGATATACATATGTGACATCTCTCCCTCTCTCTTTCTCTCCCTCTCTCAAAATATCTTATTGTACTCTACTCATCTATTTTTGGACTACAGTTGACTGAAATTGGACATGGGTAACTGAAACCGTGGAAAGTGAAACCACGGATAAAAGGGAACTATTATACTTTTCTTTTAATGTCTTTACCTGCTTTTGGAATTCAAGTAATGTGGGCCTCACATGAGTTGAGAAATATTCTTTCCTTTTTCGTCTACTGAAAGAGTTTGTGTTGTACTGGTGCTATTTCTTCCTGAACTATTTTATAGTGGTGTATTTGGTTTTAATAGATATCAGACACCAACATAATGAAACACATATTGTACAAACATTTAAATGAACAATAATGTTCCAACTGTATAACAGTATGCATTTTTATATCTTCTAATATATTAAAATAATTTATATTCTCATCTAATATTTTCCTAGACCATCATGCAACTTAATCCTATTTATCTAGATCCAGGGGTAGCCAATCCACTAATACTAGAAACCCTCATAGAATTACTGAGAGAGGAAGAGAAAGAAAAGCAACAAATTTCATATTTATTATTTTATTAAATATACACATAATATATATTTTATATATATATACACACACATATTTTTAGAGATAGGACCTTGCTTTCTTGCCCAGGCTGGAGTACAGTGGCATAATCATAGCTCACTGCAATTTCAAACTCCTGGGCTCAAGCAATTCTCCTGCCTCAGCCTCCCAAAGTGCTGGATTACAGGTGTGAGCCACTGCACCCAGTCATGTACATATTTTATATATTTAATACTTTTAAATATAAAAGTATTTTAATACACATATAAAAATAAAAATATAAAGTATATACACAATATAATTTATACTTAAAACTTTTATTTCTTTTTTTAGTTAAACATTGAACTTCTAACAAGTTATGTTCCAATAATAAGGCTACCATTAATGGAAAATGACAATGTGTTCCTGAAGAATATTTTGAAATTGCAAACAAAGAAAATCGCTATCTAATATTGTCTGTTTTACTTTCTCTTTCTTACCTTCCCAGCATCTATAGTAAATAAAAATTTCTTGGAAGTTTTTCGTAAAAGTGAGGCAGAGTTAACTTTTATTTAAAAGGTAACAGGAACAATAAACCTAACTTCAAAGCCTCCTGTCAATATTGAGTTTTCCAGTAAGCTCCAGAAAGTTTGCTTGGAGGGAGCTGAAAAGAGCTGGTTTTCAGAGCTTTCGAGTGAGCAAAGTGCTTGGATGGCAAATTTCCTGTAGGAAATTCACATCCAATTCATGGCTGATGTCCAAACCCTCGCAATATATTGAGGCCATACTACATTAAAACACTAATTTCATACAAATAGTTGGGCCGGCAGCTCCAGCAAACAAATACTGTATTATAAAACAGAACAACCCGCATGCTTTGATTGCCACTCATTAACATGGTTTCCAGTAAGAGTGACGTTTCCAACCCATGCTGAAAGCAGATTCTGCACGAAATCCCCTTCCTGTGCTGCACCTGGTTTCCCCTCCCCCTTCCCGACCAGCCCCTCCACAGCCATGCTCCAGGCCTGGATCCTGTCACTAGCCAGGCTACAGTTTCAAATCCCGTCTGTGTTCTGGTTTTCCTCTGGGTATTACTAGAGGTTTATCGACAAAATGCAGGCTCCTCATAATCTGTTTGAAAAGCCCACTGTGTTCAACAGGAAGAAGATACGATCATCCTTTAGTCCTGAGCACTATGCTGTGTGTTGTCATTGTGGAGAATACATTCTACAAGCGTGTGTATGAAGGGAAGCACACTGGGGAGTGAGGGGTGGGAGTGGTTTGTTTCCACTCTACTAGTGAAACCACCACCTCTCTGCCAAAAACCTAAGATCCAGTGTCCTTTGGGAACTCTCTCTCTAGGTTTTACTTTGGAAACCATCTCTCTCTCCGTATTTGCTCCCCGGGGAAATCCTGGCCTCTCAAGGTCTCGGCCTCATGTCCAGGGGAATTCCAAACCCAAGTCAGCCAAGACTTGGGTTGTCCTTTTTGGAGAGAGCATTTTTTGGCTCCAGAATTTTTGCATGTGTTTTTATCCTTTGGACCAAAAAGTACTCAGAGACGAAACTAAGCTTTCTAATTATGCAAATAAGTACCAAATATTTTCCTTTTTAAAGACAGTCATTATCATATAGTGTAAACAGTTCCTGAATTTTAATTTCCATTCTGCAATTAACCACCACATGACCTTGGACAAGTCGTATATGAAACCTGGACATTGAATGGCCTGAACTCAATCGGATACAAATAGCAAAAACAAAAACAAAAACAAAACAACGAAAATTTGTTTTTCACCATGTCTCTTCAAATTTACTCTGTGAGCTATTTCTTCCTCGCTGCTATAATGAAAACTTGGCAGATTTCAAAATCTTTCCATTATGCTCAAATTAATAAAAGTGCTCCAGTCCTTTTGTGAATATCCATAGTCTATTTACAGGAATAAAAATGTTATAAGCACTGCTTCTTGTTCCTATCACTACTGCCACCCCTTACCCTGCTCCCAGCCCCGCTTGGTATTGCTTTAGGTCTGAAAACCCAGAATGTCAAAAGGGAACACTTGCCTTCTCTCTTTTCTCCACCTGTGTAATTCATCCTCCTTTGCCTGTTCTTAGGATTTCTCTGGGTTCTATTAGACCTGGAGCTGAGGAGTGAGGGAGGACAGGTAAGCAACAGGAGAGCTCTTAAATTGAGTGATGGGGATATAATCTGTGTGGGCAGTATTCCAAAGCTGATTCTTCCTCTTGTGAGATGCATTTGTGAGTTTGGCAATGACATCCTTGCTGGATTCCTCCAATCACAGCTTCCCTGATGCTGACTGTTGCTTGCTAGCTGGCTTATGATTCCTCTGCCTCTGGGCATGTATCAGTCAACTTACTCATTTGAGATCACTCCTCCTATACAGGCAGTGTCTTGGGGTGAGGGGTTAGAATTCAAAGTAAACTGCACTCTGCCTCGAGGGGGGAGGGGGGCGTGGGCAATATACATAACCGTAATATTTGTACCCCCATAATATGCTGAAATAAAAAAAAAAAAGTAAACTGCATATCACCTCTTTCCCATACTCCTCTTATCTAGTCCATGAGAAAACTATTGCATCTTTGTCCCACTACGCTGATGACAGAGGAGCTTTTTACTCCCAAGGTAACCCTCTTTCTCTCTGTTCTGCTGTCTTGGGCCCATCTATCTCCAGTTTCTCTTGCCATTCTTCACTTCCAGACTCCAGGATAATAGGTCAAATCCTGGCGATAATACTCTTGAAGATTTTTGTTAAGCAGTATAGCATAATAGTCAAAAGCATAAACTTTGGTGTCTGAGTCCTGGGTGCAAGTCCAGCTCCACCATTTATAAACTATGTGACATTGGGAAAATTATTTAATCTTCTAAGTGGCAATTTCTTTATCCGTTAAATGGTTAATTTGAGAGAATAATGATAGTACTCGCCTCACATGATGTTCATTAACTTTTAAATTTCAATTACTATTTTTTATTTCTGAAATATTCTTTTTCAACTAATAATTATTCTTTTCTTATAGTGTCTTGTCATGCCATTTAAAAAATCCCTATATCCTTATTTTATCTCTTTAATCACTTCAAATATATTTATTTTATGGAATATTTTGAGTAGTTCTAACTTTTCAGGTTTTTGGGAGCAAATTCTCCTTTTTGCTGTGCTATTTGTCTACATTTTGATGAATTATTTCTTTGTGTGATTTACTTTTTTTCATGAGTAGATTTTAGGCCTCTTTTCGGTGCTATGTCCACTTGGTCTATGGTTTCATGAGCTCACATGATTATCATTATGGCTATTGTTCATTCTTAATTTTATCAAATGCATGTTCTTTTTTTTGTTTGCTTGGTTGTGTATTTATTTTATCTAGCATTTCTATGGGTTTCTGTTGTCAAAACTGTAGAAATTCATCTCCATCATTAAAATTATAAATATGGCTATCAAAACCAGGAAAAATTTTAGAGTAGACACTTAGCTCCCCAGCAGCCTCAGATAATATGTAAGCATCACCTGTTTTTAGCAAGGTGAAAATCTGGTCTTAATTCATAGACATGCTCAATCATCAGCCTCCCTCCCTTGAATCAAAAGCATACATGTCACTTTATTAGTTAACCAATGCATCCTCATTTAATAATGTGAGCTGCAGGGAATGATAAGGAAGGGTCTGGAGAAGTTTATTAAAGGCAGGAGAGAAAGTATACAGCACGAGCTGACTGTTGTAACAGTCTGAGTTCTGAGCAAATCAAGAACTGCAGTTACAATATGCCTTTGAGCTTTAACATCTGAGGTATTTCCCCAGACTCTTCCCTAGTGAACAGTCCTTAATGAGCTGCTAAGAGAAATGATTAAAACTATTAGAATTACTTTGTGACATATGCAATTTTACAAGATATTTTCACAAACTAGAAATTTGTAATAGTGTAATAACTCTATTACACTATTTATTAAAGAATAAGGTGACTATTGATCAATGGCAGGGCTTTCTACAATGTGAAAGCTACAAGATTTAAAAAAGTAATATAATACACATGTGCTAGATATCTGTAACATTACAATAAAGCAAGTTACCAAAAACTTTTGAATCATAAATCTAAAAATTATAGTGTAATTCAAACAGACATCTCAGGTTCACTCTAAGCCTGAAATAGTTCCTAATGGTGGTGTCTTAGGCTTTAGTTTTCAAATACACTTCATAGCTTCATTAGAGCATGCACATTTCACATTAGGAGCCCTTATCTGGAGCATGAAAATTACACTGAAGACCTTATACAATGAATCCCAGACTTCCAAGAAAAACCTTCTCAAGCAACATTAACATTACATACAATTTATACAGAATCTGATTTACTTTCCAGAAAGATTGGGAAATGGTCTGGCTTGGTGGAAGATTTGGCTGTTATCAAGCATACTACACTTCATTTTATTCCCCAATAGGGCCTTAAGGGGAAGTCAAATAGTAACAGATTTTTTTTTAACCACTGTCCTAAAAGATATTTTCTCTCCCCTCCTGTTCTGCCAAGATTCAAATCCCAACTAACACTAAATCTAAACTAACACTAGCACATTACTTAACCACTCCTCCATGCCTGTTTCCTCATCTAAAAATGTGAAAAATATTACCTACCTCATGTGCTGTGAGGATTAAATGAGATAAACCACGGTGGCTATTATTATTATACTAGAACATTATTGCTTTTATCATTTTAGGCCCTCTGGGAAAAAAAATAAAAATTATAATATGATAATGAAAAGTGACTTTACAAGAGACTTTCTATAAGATACATCTATTGAGTACTTATATTATGCCAGACAACTTTTATTCATTATATCTTGTTTTCCTAACAATACTCTAAAGTGAGCACTTTTATCCTGTTTTTACAGATGATGGAAATGTGGATCAGGGAAGTCAAATAACTTCACTGTGAGAACAAAGCTAGAAAATCGATTTGAAAAGGCCTATGCCCTTTCCACTATTTCTACTGATGCAAGTACAATTCCACCTGAATGTGAAAGTGATCCTGGCCATTTCTATTTCTTTGAATGAAAAGCAAGTCTGGTTGTTATGGAGCAGGAGATATACATATATAAATATCTAATTACTGGAAAGAGGACTGGAAAATGTCTCAGTGCTTCCACTGACAGGCTATATGACTTTCGTGAGTCATCTCACCTCTCTGGTCCTCATTTTCCACCTTAGCAAAAAGAGGAACTTGAACTAGCCTAATGTATTCATCCATTTAATTTCTCTGAGTTTCAGTTTCCTTATCTGTGAAACAGGAATATAAGTTTGCTCTCCCAAGAAAATTTTGGGAATAAATAATAAAAGGTGATTCTTAAAGTGTGTTCTAGTTAGACTCCACCTCTAGATGGAGGTGTATCCAAGAATTGCACACATCCTTTAAAAACATTCTTTAAACCACCACATAATGCTGTACAGTGTAGGTATCATTATTATTAATTTTACACAGCTATAGATCATTCTTTCTGGAGAACAAATATTAATATTAATAGCAAATATTAATACAGACTATTTCATACAAGTCAATTCTAAGGCTGCTTTCTTCAAATATGAAAATGTCGTGTCCTCAAGAAATATCCTCAGCTTTTATATTAGCCAAAGTAAAACATAACCTGGAATAATAATTTTTGTAAAAATATTATTAACACATTTACAACCACGTAAGTTGTATTTAACTCGTGCTAGTTTTGAGCCTGGGGCCTCATGAAGCCAAATCTGGGCAAAACTCTGCAGTTGGATTGAGAAAATCTTACTTTTTGATGTTCTTATTGTTATAATTAATATTGATAAATTAATTCTTAAAATGTGGATTAAATGAATAGAAGTCAATAAATTTTGTTTTTTGTTAAATTTTTCATTAAATGAGAAAAGATTGTTTTGTTTTCAAAGTTTTTCTTCTGTTTTCATAATAAAACACTGTGTCCCCATGGGAAAAAATTTTTTTTCTAGTGTGGCAGTCAATGTGTCAAACATGATACTATCTCAAGCCAAGTACATTTTTTAAGGCTCATCTGTTTAAAAAAATGTTTTCTATTTTTTTCCTGTTAAAGTGGAAAATCAAGAAGTGACTATATTAAGTATATTGGGACATTTTGTCACTTTGGAAAATGTAACTAGTACATTCAATCATGCTATATGATCTGGGCTTTTTAGCCATAAGGTGTGCAGTCTGAGGAGCAAGGATGGTAAAATATGTGGTTTCTCCTGCAAGGGCTATCAGAGTCTTAGAAGCATAACAGTTTCACTAGTAATTAAAGATGAAGTTCTGCTGAGAAAGCCTAAATGACTAGCTTAGGGCTTTTCAGGGAGTTACATGCTTAGTCAAAACTAGAAAGTAGGTCTGTTGACTCTTACTTCAGTGCTCATTTGATTATAGTACACAATTTCTCAAGATCACTGCAAAGTTTGCATGACTTTCTACCTAGGTATAAAATTCATTGGTAAGTTTAATATCTCTGGGTAGTTATTACATAATAAATGTCATGTTGATTAAGCCCATACCTATCAAATTGACAGTGGTGCCAATGTATCTTTTCAATAATGGCAAGTTCTTTCTATCTCAGAAGTAAATAGATCAGTAAATATATCCAGTTTCCATTATTCACTACTATAGATCTATAATCCCTAAATTTATCTAAACCTTTCTTGAGTCTGTTTATTTTCTTTAGCTTGTATAAATTCTGAGAACAAACACTAGCTCTAGATTCTCTAACTTAAAATGAACTCAACTGCAAGGGTACCCATAAAGTTTTCAATGGCTAATAAACTCACTCAGCTTTTATCTCTCTATAATGAAAATGTGTAAATTTTTAAATTAGAGATTCTGTATCCACCTGGAAGATTTTAGTTGTTATTTTATCAATCTATTCCAACTCCAAGTTTTCCTTTTACATATATTTTGAACAGAAATTTTATTTTGTGTTCCAGTTTTGTACACATCATGGTGCATTAGAGGGACAGAGACTACATCGCATAGGTATCACTTCTGTCTCTTTCTGTGCTCCATCATGTAGCCCAAATGCTGTCTTAGCATCCTTCTCAACACAATGCCCTAGGTATCCACAATTAATTGACTAAAATAGGCCCTCAATATGAATCCCATTTGAGACTTCTGGATCAAAACAGTAGAGGGGCCACATGTTAATATCCTCATTCTTTGAGGCCTCAGTAAAATGACAGTGAAACATTTTTTAAATATACATATAATCCTCCAAGGACAAAGAAATAGGAAAAAGTCATTAACAGCTGAAAGATGTCAAAGAAAGTTTTGGAAAACAGAAAATATCTGATGCAGCAGTTTAGATAAAGCCTAGAGCACACATAGAGAGGGATATAGCTAGAAAGCAAATGCATGTTCCCTCCAGAACCCTAAGGAGACTCAGGACGTGGGGCTGAAGACAAGGGTGTATATTTAAATTCTGTGTATGGTGTCTTCAATCTCCTCTACCCCATGGCACAAAACTCCCGGAAGCCAAAAATCTCTCTTCCCGTTCCACCATACCCAAGAGGGCCAGGATTTGTGGGATTTTTCACTGATGAAGCTGAATGGCCTCAATGCAAAAACCTCTGCTTTCTGACAGTTGAAGATCCCTCAGTGTAACAGACAAGTCCTTTAACCCACTAACATGAAGTACAAAAGTTAGTGAGCCCTATCCTCGAATCTAGAGCATTTTATTCCCTCCTTCTTAAATACAAACAAATTTTTCAGGCAGTTGTAGCAGCTCATGCCTTTGGGAGGCTGAGGCAGGAGGACTGCTTGAGGCCAAGAGTTCAAGATCATCCTGAGCAATATAGCAAGACCATGTCTCTAAAAAAAAATTTTTAAATTAGTTGGACATGGTGGCATGCACCTGTAGTCCCAGCTACTCAGGAGGCTGAGGTAAGCAGATCACTTGAGTCCAGGAATTTGAGATTACAGAGAGCTATGATGTTGCCACTGCACCCTAGTCTGAGCAAAGGAGGGAGATCTTGTCTCAAAAAAAAAAAAAATTAATCAAGATTCCTCACACATTTAAGGAAATTTCTTACAATATTAAAAAGAAACCAAGGTACACATATAGAAAAAAATAATTCTAGAGAAAACTAATATTTAAGGAAAAACAATAATGTTTTTAAAAAAGAAATACAATTCTAAGTATTTCAGAATGGTTTATGAAAACATTGTATTTTCTAGATAAAAAACAGGGTATTATCAAAGGAACTAAGGGAAATAGACCTCTTGGAAAAATATTTAAATATGACTGCCAAAAATTTTTTAAAAGAATATGAATTTGAGAATATCTCTTTAAAAGAACAAAAAGGAAAAGGAAAAAATGGAAAAATTATAAGTCATGTGCATCGATCCATGAGGTCCAATTTCTTGTTAATAGGAGCCACAGAAATAAAGAAAAGAGAAGACACAAAGAAAGGAATAATCAAAACACTTATACGAAAGAATATACCAGCATGTAAGGCAAACCCTTTCCATATAAAAGGTTTATTTAGCATTCAGGATAACACATCTTTTAAAAAACACATTTATTATTCTGTGAAATGTCAGAATACCAAGAATAAAGAAAAGATCCTGAAAACTTCTAGAGAGAAACAAAAGAAAACTACTAAGGATATAGAATGAGACTGGCATCAGAATTCTTATCAGCAACACCAGATACCAGAAAATATTGAACAATATTCAGAACTAACTCAGGTCCAAAAGAACCAACGCAATGAAACCATGAAACGGCAGAAGATAATTAATTTCAACCAAGAATTCTTTACCTGACTGATTTATATCAAGTATTAGATTAGAATAAAAACACTCAGAATTACAATTTACTTCTCACATATCTTATCTTAAAAAGGTATTTGGATGTGCTATAGCAAATGGAGTAAAGCAAGAAAAAAGACATAAAATCAAAGAACTTGTGGTTCTTACCCAAGAAGGGAAGGGAACTTTCAGAAAACAGCTTTGGAGAGTACTAAGCCTGGAGGGTGCTATTAATAAAAGCAGATTGGGAAAAGTAGACAGAACTTCAGAAGGGAGATATATGTAAATACAAGGGGAATGATTTGAGAGAGTTATAATTCATCATGGGAATTTGGAATAACTGAGGGAGGCTATATATGCAGATGAGGCATGGGAAAATTAAGGAAACCAAGTATACAAAACATTTGAATTATGACACTTTTGTAAAAATTATTTGAGAATTAAATTTAGCTAACCAAGAAACAAATCAAAATAAAGAATTCAGACATGGAAAAGCTGAGATAAAATATTTAGTGATGATCAAAGAATCTATTTAAATATAGAACAAACATCTAACAACTGTAGTGAAAATTAAGCCAACTTTATGTAAATCTTATAAACATTGATAACATGCAAATAATAACATGACTAGGAAAAATCGAGAAACAAGGAAACAGATAGTGAGAAGAAATATGAGTAGTATAGGTCAGACTCAATCAAAATAGTCTAAAATTGAAACATTTAAAAATACATTAATGATTCATAACAATGATTTTTACCATTAAATGTTGAGAATTTTTTTTGAAAGAGACAGATATTTCTTGTGATGATAAAATTTTTATGTAACATCTCACAGTTCTTTCTGTTTTACTTTTTCCTTCTTAAATTGAATAATATATAATACTAAAAAAATTTAAAGTGTGAACCTATTTTTATAAAATAACAAATTTTATTCTAACTATATATTTTCCATCAACTTAATCATCCTTCTGCTATCTCTATATATGTGTCAGACAATATTAAATGAGTAAATATTTATTTAGAGTTAAGAGAGGTTTCCTTTGGGATTATGGAGGGTGGTGGGTACATTTTTACTTCTTAATACCCACTTTATTACCCACTTTTACTTCTTACCCTTCTGTGATGCTTAAATTTTCTATCCTTATGTAAGTATCACTTAAAATAACTCAATTAGAATTGTGTACCACTTAACATTTTAAGAAACACTTTGATATAAATGCTTCATCAAATTTAATGCTCGCTATGACCCTATAAATTAATTACTATTATCTCTATTTCATGGAAAATAAAACAAGCACTCAAAAGTAATGTAACTTTTCCCAACTGATACACAAAATAAGTGTGCAGTAGTCCCCCCTCACGCACAGGGGAATACATTTAAAGAGCCCCCAGTGGATGTCTGAAACCATGGATAGTATCAAACTCTACATATACTGTTTTTTCCTATATATACATACCTAAAAATGATAAAGTTTAACTTACAAATTAGTCACAGTAAGAGATTAACGACAAAAATGATAATAAAATAGAACAATTATAACAATGTTTTGTACTAAAAGTTACATGAATGTGGTCTCTGTCTCTCTTCTCTCTCTCAAAATATCTTGTTACACTGTACTCTTCCTTCTTGTGATGATGTGAGATGATAAAATGCCTACATGGTAAAATGAAGTGAGGTGAATGACATAGGCATCGTGACATAGCATTAAGGTTACTATTGGCAGTCTGACGATATAACGAAGGAGGATCATCTGCGTCAAGTGATCCTGGCTCATCAAGCCATGATGATGTTGACAGGTGGATGTCAGGAGCAGATGATGTTGGTGGCTAAGAAATAGGTAATATACACCTCATGGATACACTGGACAAAGTAATGATTCATGAAGGTTATGTTCATTACTACATATTAACAGATGATTAATACCTTTAAAAAACATTCTATTAAAGGTTTATTAAGCATCTACATATGCTAAGCACTGTGTAAGGCATTACATAAACATCTCATTTAATCTTCATAACTATTTTCCAATGTAATTATTTTAATTCATGGCTTTTTGTTTTTATTCTATGTAGTATTAAGTATGAGTGTGGCAAAATAATAATGCATGTTTTTGCTTATTTTTTGTTCATATGGCTAATTGTTGGATAAATACATATTTTTTCAATATGTATTGTTTTAAGAATCCCTACTGAAGGGGAATTAAATATTTAATTAGATAAAGAAAATAAATATCAAAATAAGGTCAATTTTTTTTTATTGTGGTTGGACATTAAAACACATCTGAACTTTATCCAAGACACCTATGAGACTAAGTACATGGAAGACCTGAAACCTTAAACCCCTGGAACCTTTAATTAATGAGTTTTCCTTTTCACAGCAATACATATTCCATGGAATGCTGATTTCATGGCTCCCTTCCCCTAAATTTATGATACTTACTTGCATAGAAGAAGCAATATCTGCAAATTCCCTGCTCAAAGCCCTTTGCTTATGAATTCTGTTTTCTTAAGTTACTTTCTGTTTTTTGTTTAAGTTATTAATATGTTTTATTTTAGTTCAGGCTGCTATAACAGAACACCATAGACTGGCTAGATCAAACAAGGAATATTTATTTCTCACAGTTCTGGAGGCTAGAAGTCTGAGATCAGGGTGCCAGCATGGTTGGTTTCTGGTGAAGACCTTCTTCCAGTTTGCAGATGGTAACTTCTCTTTGTATCCTCATATGGTGGAAAGAGTACTCTGGGGTCCCTTTTATAAGGGCACTAATCCATTCATGACAGCTCCACTTTCAAAACTAATCACCTTCCAAAGCCCCACCTCCTCATACCATCACATTGAAGGTTAGGATTTTAACATGAATTTGGGGAGGACACAAACATTCAGTTTTATAACATGTTCTTAACTATAGATAGAGGAAGAAACCTCTCCTTTGTCCATATAAGGCAAAAAGAAGTTATAATCAAATTTCTCTGTAGACTCCTACATTTTTCCTTAGAAAAAGTAATAAAATGATGAGACCATCCTATCCCTTCTTGGACAAGTCATTTGATAATTTCTACAGAAGTGTGTCTAGCATACAAATGCAAAAAGCATTTGTCCCCATCCTCAACATCCATGAACTTGACCAGCTCTGCAGTTCCAGATCATTCTGATGATTGAGGATTTCCACATTTCTACAGAAATGAAAAGTAAAAAAGTATTCATGTAACCCAACAAAAGCCACCAAACACAATCCATCAAACAACTTTTATAGAGCAGGGAAGGGGGTTTGCACTACACTGATCCAGGTTATCTTGCCACACTCTTTAAACTACCCAGGTTACTTTTCATTTCTCCATTTAGTATATTTAATATGTGGCGTATGAGAGGGTAACTTGAGTAGCAAAGGCTGAATTCCAACTTTTTAAAACTCTGATACCTTTTGTGGAAAGAACTAAGCAAATCTTTTCTGTTCAATGGGACATGGGGAATAGTGACCCTCATTCTTCTTCATATGCTGAAGGCTGAAATTATTCACTTATTACATCTACAAAGCTTGTCCAGCGCTCAGACATCCCAGCCCTGCACATACATGCACTTAATAAATATTTCTGGATGATGCTTAAAGCTCTTAAAATAAAGTGCTAAATAACAATAATCGTAGACCTTGGCAGTGTACCCTATTAGCACATCTTCAACTGTTACATGAGCAGCCCTAAGTGAAAATTAGCCCATAGGGTCCCTCTAAATACTCTGCTAAAAATAAGCTCCATCGTCTCTCATTTCAATATTCACTGGGGTCACAAGCATCTTACGTGTTCCAAGTGCTTGTCACATCAGTACCTTTGAGCTCAGGAAGTGGACATCTAAAAAACAAAATGTCAAACATTTAGAGCACAAGATCCTAATGGATTCCAGGAAATAGATTATACTCTTGAAGACTGAAAAACACATGAAGATTTCAGATTATTGATTATGCAAAACCCAGGTATAAACCAGTATAGTATGAAGTGTTTAACAAAATTTTTTCTTCTGATTTTTTTTCAACTGCCTGGCACCTGCTCAAAGACTTAGGATGGAGCCTTGTGTCCTACAGAGGCTTAAGGCATATTTTTATCATTGCTATAAATGCAAGACAGAGTCCATAACCAAAAATCAGAAAGAACCTAAGACATGCCTATCTCAAAATATAGTCTTGAGATTTAAATGAGGTAAAATAAGTAGAGTACAAAGTACAGTACATTGTAAAGTCACAGTGTTAGCTGCTAGTACTGTTGCTTGCTTTCTGCCTAAACGACTTCTTAACAATCTCTTTGTAGTATTTTGACTTCTCAAAATATGTATTTTTTTCCTCAGTAGTTAGTCATTTAACCTTCTCCAAGTAGAACAATTTTAGCTTCTCTCTAATGTCTGACTATGCCTGAATTAAACATCCTTTCCTTTTTTCTTAGAACATGCCTCCAGCTCTGGGACAGCTTGCAACATCATCCTTCTCCTCTGGTCCTAAGCAGCTTCTGCCAAATGCTAACCTGATCCTTTGGATGACAAACAGACATCACTGGAACATCAGAACTCATGTACTTCCCCAGGTCATCATCAAGTTCAGTGTTTCAATGCCAAAGGCTTCCCGAAAAAGGAGTGGGTGCCTCATCTTACTCATTCCAAACATGTCACCTTCTTTCACTGAAATGTCCTAAGTATGAAGCACCCTCTTTTTACATTATTAATGACCCATAATTAATCAGTTTCCAAGGCCCCTTGCTAAATTAATGTGAATTAAGTAAGTTAGGTGCCCTCATTTAACAGATCCCACAAGTCCAGAGCTAGTTGGAGAAAAAGTAAAATATCAATTCCACATTCTTATAAATATTCAGTCTCACATAGTTTCATCCACAGTTCATCTTGTTAATGTCATCCTCCATAATTTATTGACCATGTGAAAATATTTTAGCATGGAAAGTGGAGAAAATGAGTGAGAATAAATCATTCAGTTCTTTCCACAGGCCACGATGCAGTCCAGAAGACCTTCATTTTTAATTTTGTATTCCAGCGCCAATTGAGACAAATTGGTTAGCAGTTCATCATGGGAGTAATTCCAGGGCTCATTCATTTAGACTCTAAGGACTTTTCTGTGTCACCAAAGGTAGCCAACACATATCTGGTGACCTTGAGAAGAACACAATAATTGGCGATTTAGAAAAACTACAGTGTTTTGCCTCAGTCCTTAAGATTCATAATCTAATTTTCTCTATCTCCTTTCACTGGCTAAGAAATATCTGTCAACACATGTGCCATTGGCCTATTATTCTTCCTAATGTGGTTACTGAGCCTGACTCTCTATGCCCTGACCCAGGAAAATTGTTCTGGCACATGTACAGGCACCATAGGGTAATGTAAAATATGCAAGGGTTAAAGTCCCCACCCATCGCCCCTGCCCCTGTGAGTCTACCTTGAGGGAAATCTACGCATTATTTTAAACACATGACTCTTTCCCATAATCCTGTATATTAGGAATTTACATTGTAAAAGTTCACTTTATTTATTTATTTCCCTACAGAACAACATATGTTATGCTTACATTTGAAGGCAATCTCAGAAAAAGGGTCTGCATGTGAATGCAGTTGGCTGGGAGTTCACATTTCCCTTAGACAAAATTGCGAGCAAAACACATGTTTTTCCATCTAAGTTAGAAGATGGAAAATCATGCATTATTTTTTAGGCTTTTGTGGCATGCCATTTAAAATCGATGTGTATTTCTTCATGCACATTTTCACAAATGTCAATGTTGATACATCCCTCAGATCTGATGTGTTCAATCCCTTCAGCACCTGGAGAACTTGTACTCTTGAAAATATTTTTCCCCTAACTTTTCAATTTGCTCCTGAGAATTGTAATTCTTTTTGACTAGTGATAAGTGAGAAACAGAACCCTCCATCTTCGTTTCCTGCTGAAGAAATAGGAACATTTTATATACTTGCTCTTAATTTCAGGTAGACCAAAGAATGGCTGTTCCATTCACTGCTACACCACAATAATTTCTCCTGGTCTTCTCAAAACTCAAAAAGGAAAGAGAAACCAACCAGCTACTAACATCTTATAGGTGACATAAGATAATCTGCTACAAGCAGAGAATGCCAAATGTAGGAACTCCTGAATCACAAATACATTACAAATAAAAAAGAAGAGATCTTTATTTTGCCAGAAGAGTACTCATTAATCCTTCTGTTTGGAAAAGAAAGTAAGCTTTTTGTAAAACTCTGTTTTTTAAAAAAATAAGATTTGGCTAGAAGAGGGAAATTGTAGGCCTTCATTTTAGCTATACACATTCTAGAATAAGGTTACTGGGAAGCCAATCAGACACTGATTGGAAAGGAGAGAGAAAAGGACATGCCCCATGAGTAAAGTAATCTATTTAATATTAGGAATGGCAGGATGCCAGCAATAGATGTGTATAGAGAGTGACTTTCCTCAATTTATGAAGAAGGGGTAGAGGTAAGCAGGCCATGTACTGTTGGCTACAAGGACCTAGAGACATGTATAAAGTTTTATCTTTACTTCTTTCAAATACATGATTGATTTTGAAAAGGGATGGGCAGAAAAACTATCCCCCACTGAAATGAGAAAATAAATAAAGTAAGTTGGAACATTTTACGCACTTACTTGACATCTGAGTAATTTAAGAAGCAGTGGCTTTTAAAATCAAGAGCAAAATTTCATTTTGTAATATGCTGTCAGAATTAATGTCCCTTTATTCAGCTTTTTTTGCATATCACTTCTCAGGCTATGACCACATGGCTAAGACCACATGTAATATTTCTAAGTTAAATATCACTTCTTGGCTAAGACCACATGTAATATTTCTAAGTTAAATGACTTTATGCATACATATAGCAAATGACTTCTTTTAGAGAGGTAAGAATTATCTTAGAGCTACAGTCTTAAAGTCTCATGGCCTGTAAAACTTACTCTATCTCTAATTCAGATAAAAAGATAAATGTACTTTCTTTTAACCACAAAATAGTATGAATCATGAAAAATAGGTAAATAAATTAAACTTTATTTTCAAATCTGTTACAACTGAAAGGAGCACTAAAAGAATTAAATCTCAGTAGTGAATATAAGTCAGTTATATAGTTAGAAATATTAATATTTACTCCAATGAGCAATTCAGCCCTCAGTATGTATTCCAGAGTTTTTAGAGCACAGAGTGTAATAAAGTTGGGGGTGAACTAGCATTTTAAATTATAAAATTAATGCTAATTTTCCTTTGGGTATAAATATAGGGACTACAAATTTCAAGAAGGAGCAAGTACCTCTCTTTCACAATTCCAAAAGGGGTTCTTTTAACATATAAATATATAACAACAAAAAATTTATTCAAATGACTTGAATTCTTCCTATGGAAGTTGCAATATATAGTTCACCAAAAGTGAACGTAAGTATAAACAATCACAACAAATTATAAATCATGCACAGGCAAGCATTCAGTGTTTCTACCCATAGACTTCAATAGCAATTGTCAAGGCTCTATGCCTAGAGTGAGCTTATGTTATAATTTTGTGCCTGGGAAAGTTTCATTGTAATATTTCCCCTTTCAATTCTCAAAAGAGTCCCAGTTTGGATGATAAATTTTATAGCCACATTATCCAATCCCCAAGTGGCTGATATGGTATCTTGGTGTGAATTTCCCTATTTTCTTCTTTTCTACATGTTGCATCTCTGTTGGCCTATGCTAGTGTGGCTCTCCTGGGTAACCACATGAATACATACAATAAAGAGAATAAAGAGCTTTATAAGTTCCTCTGTCTATAATTACTCAGAGTTCAATCCTTCATAAAGTCTTTACTCCTCTTCTATAAAGAGATCAACAAGTGTATGTCTAGTGTTCTTACTGTTTCTGTTACTAATTGCTATCACTTAGATGCATATAATCCCAATTTTTCCAGATGTGAAACTTTGTGCAATGTGCGCTAAGCCTCCATGATTTGGAGCTGCATTCACCTGCCTGGAGACTCGCCATCATCTCTCAAGATAACTTTTACTCTATTTTTGCCTTCATTCCAGTTGTTCCTCAGTGTAGGGCAATAGTAGCTGTATAATTAAATACAATGAAAATTGAACTCCAAAGGTAGCATACAAATGTTCCCCACTCAAGATAAGTTGCTGCATGGATGAGGACTTTGTTATTTACTTCCTCATGCCCATGATGGGATGGTTATACCTGGGAGTCAGAGAAGATATTTGGAGACTCAACTGATCCCTGAACAGACACTAGGATAAAGATGTTTCAGTAGAAGGGAGCTGAATTTGAGATGTTTGTGCCCAGTTCTTACATACTGACTTGTTCAGTGACACTGAGTATGTCCGTGATACGATCCTGGACGGTGTCTCTCACACAATATCAGCCCCGCCTCTTTAAACCTGTGTGTTTTGAGTTCCTCAGCAGAACCCTAAAGCTTACAGCTGGGCTAGACCTGTAATCACTGTAAAGAGTGAGACTTTTCTGACTGAGAAGATCCTGGTGGCAGGAATGCCAGGATTCTTTGAGATAAAGACAGCAGCAAAAAGAGAGAAGCAGTGATGCTAAAGGCCATCAGCAAAGCTGAAAGCCACAGCACCTGGGGCATCAGCGCTGACCATTTCTGACTGGCTGTGACCGCAGCAAGAGCTGCTACAGAGCATGATAGCCAAGGGTGGATAGAATGGAAATAATACCAGCAACAGCAGCCGAAGATGACAGGGGATGGGGATTGAGGAGGATAGAATTTGGAGTTGAAAACAACTATATAAGATCGCTATATGATGTTGTCGCTAAGGTTGGTGTGACCTCTAGAAATGAGTATATTTGGGATAATGATCATTTGCCTATTTCACTTACAGCTCTTAGGCAGATACAAGCTTTCTGACACTTCCGGTAGCAAGGAAATCATGGTCAGGGTACCCAACAGAGTTGTAAGTGTCTATCTCATGATGGTTGAGCAACAATTGAAGGGGAAAAGCACATCTGTTGGATGCCTTTCCATAATTGTGTAATTTGACACTCACACCAACACTGCCAGTTCTGAATTCATGAAACCCATTTTATAGATGACTAAAATGAGTCCCAGAAAAACTTAATTTTCCCAAGTACACACATGTAAGTGACATAGCTGAGACGCGAACACAGATGTGACTAATTCCAAAGCCAATGCTGTTTCCATTAGAGTCTGCTACCCCCCTGGGAGCCCAAGACAAACAGTGGAAACAGTTACCACAAAAACCAAGACCTCTCCCAGTCCACCTCTCACTCCATGTAGAGAGAAGCAGATGTTGAGCAAACCATCCCTACTTTTGGGCTCTGAAACCTTCCATTTCTGAAACTGAAAGACAACAACTGAGAAGTTGCTGACATTGCTGTCGAGCCCTGCCAAGTCCCCTTCTCTGAGGGCAGCTTGGTGTAAAGAATGTTGATAATCACTGTAAATGGAGGAGTATAACCCTCGGCCTGGAAAATGAGGCTAGTGCCTAAGTACTTCTGGCAGCAGCATTGATGTTGTGGTACTGGGAGGTACATGCTTTTCACATAGAAAATAAAAAATAAACGGATTGTCTGGAACTCTTCCAGGGCCCTCGCCACCATCCCCTGGGACTTATAACCCAGTGCTCTCAGACCCAAGTGTGGTTTTCCCTGTTAAATGCTTGCGGAAACCAGGTGAGGTATTTGTTGCATGGGTGGATAGTGATTGTAACTCCAGAGTATTGGTATACTCGGGAGTGATGTGATTTTGGTTGCTGCAGGTTCAAAGGGGTAAATGAAGTTCTTTCTGAGTCAAACGGCATCAGCAGCTTTATATGGAAGATGAATGTCCTGAAGAAAGCTAGCCTTTCACAGGAAGGGAGATACAGTGAGAGGTCTCTTTAAGCCCCTCACAGATGTAGAAGAACGAAGGAGAATTTGAAAGAATCATGAGCATGGGAAGGGGGAAATCAATTTTATTACTTAGTTAGTAGGTAATTCTTTAGATATCTGAATTGACATCAGGATGGTTTTCTCTAATGTCAACATTCACAAAGACTGATTTGGCTTTAAAATACCATTACATCAAAGGCATAAGGAATATTCCTAACAAGTGGGAATACACTTCTAATATTTATCTTTCATAAGTTTTCATAGTTAAATCTGTGGAAAAAGAAAATATTTCCATGTTGGCACTAACATATATTGAGCATCTTTTCTGTTCTGTTCTCTACGCTGGGCTTTAAATATATTCTTCCAATTACTCTTCACAAAACATTTGCAAGTTATTTTAAAGATAATAGTTGACATTTATTGAGTATCTACTCTATGCCATTTTGAGTGGTATATATATATATATCATTGAACTTAATCCTCCATAAAGTGCATACTATTTTATTCTCTATAAACAGTAATAGAAATAATAAAGAGGTAGTGATTATATAAATATAATAATAGCTATCATATATTGAGTAATTGCTATATGACATGCACTATTCTAAATACTTTTCATGCATTAGACAACTAACTCTATGAAACAAGTACTGTTTTTATACCCACTTCACACACGAAGCATGACGCATGAAGAGAGTTTAAGTAATTTGCTCAAAATTGCACAGTTAATGGAGATTAGAATCTAATCAATTGGATTTCAATGTCTACCATTTCAACCACTGCATATTTCCTCACAACTTAGTAAAGTTAAGATTCAGAAAAGTTTAATAACATACCTAAGGTTACACCATTATAATGAATAGACTTAAATAGAAACCAAGTTCAAGGGTTTTATTTGTCGTTTTATTTGTTTTTTTTTTTTTTACTTCAAAGCCCATGGTTTTTCCACTTCATCACCAGACTGGCTTTCTAAGAAGTATTTCTTTGGCAATGAGATTCTACCATAAGGCCCACAATACAAACTCTTAATTATTAACACCCATTGAATTTTTCTTATGTATGCAACATGAAAAAGAGATATTTCTGGACTATATGACTTTGTCTTTTAGGCACATTGAAAAGTTGAGGGTGGCGTTTTGAAGTTAAGCAACAAAGCTTTAAAAGGTGCTATGAACAATGAAAATAAAATTGACACTTTTGGCTTAGGTAAAGGTAATATAGCTTGAAAAAAAATTTTTTAATCTAAATTTCACTGACAGGACATGAAAATGAAATCTAGTTTTCTCTAAGAAATACTATTTCCTACGTCTGCTAAACAACTGGGTGTCCATCAAATTTGATCCATCCTGTAGTGAATTTTCAAATGATTTATTCCAGACATATAAGCATAAATTCATAATGAAGGCAAAACAAGTGATCCATTCTTGCACATATTAGTATGCTCATATTCATCAGTTCTAGTCCTGAAATAGATTCAGAAAAATATTTCCATTTGTATTTCTTTAAAGACATTCTTAAATGGGACTTTTAAATCAAAGTGGGCAACATACCATATCGCTTACACATTTTGTTTTGGCATGAATCCATAAGCCATCTTTCATTAGTGGAAGCTTATTCTGAAATTTTATTGATTATTTACATCTCTTAAAACACTGATGAGTATGTTTTCAATGTAATTTGTATACCTTTATCAATTGCTTTTCAATCCTTTCATGTTATCATCTGTGATGAGCTGTAGGAAGTAATTTCATATTGAATATACAAGCCATGTTCCCACCTAATCATGAAGCAGAAACAACACCAAACCCTCAAATGCTAAGCTAAGTTGATTTAAATGCATGCAGTTCCAATTCAATCTAGGGTAGAGTCAAATGTGAAATATAATTTTATAGATGTATGTTAACAGAACACTATCTTCCTGTCAAAATATCTATAATTTACATCGATATGGTTGAGGAGAAAATTGGTATGTGTGAGCATGCATGCATATGTGTGTGTGAGAGAGAGAAAGAGAATGAGGGAGGGAGAAAATAAAACCTATCTTCCTTAGTATCTGAATATTCTGTATGCTTCTTACTAGCTGTATCACTCAATCCATTTCCCAGGTACTTATTGGAAACCACTTATACAGGATTATCTAAAGCAAACAAACTATTTGAATCATATGTGCAACTAATACAAGCTCTATTGTATTATAATTATTTGTGTATATACTTATATTTCTTATTAAATTATAAGATCCTGAAGGATAAAGATCAACATCTTAAGCAACTTTGTACCCTACATAGTATCTAGACCAGCACTCTGTACACAGTAGGTTTTGAAATATATATTAAATAACTGGATAATAGTTTGTTCTTTGGGATTAGATTTGGTTGTATATAATAGAAAATTCCCGATTAACAGTGGCTTCAACAAGACAGAAGCATATATCTTTCTTATGATAAAAAAGATTACGTAGGCAAGCAGTCTAGGACTGATATGGCAGCTCCATATTGCTTTCCTTCCTCTGTCTTTCTGCCCTGTCATTTTCAGTGTGTTGCCTAAACTCCAGCCATCATGTGTATTCCAGGAAGCAGGAAGAAAGGAGAAAAAAAAATTCATGGGCCCTCCCTTAAAAGAGGCTTTCAAGGAGGCCCACACTACACTTTTATTTAGATTTGACTAAACAGAATTTGAGCACATTGATATATCTGCCTACAAGAGAAGCTGATAAATGTAATCTTATAGCTAGATGTATTGGTGTCTCAAATAAAGCTTAATTGATAAATTAATAAAATTACTATTATTAAGAAGGAATATTAAGGAAGGCATGTTGCAGTCTGTCACACTCATTAAAGATAAACAAAGCTAACTATTTGTAATGGGATTTGGAGGAATATATTTCAAATTTTAATACTAATTTTAACTTTCAGTTTTTTCAGTTTATTGTTATTTCGCCACCAACTTATAGCTTCATGCTGGATGTCAAGCACTCTCCTAGGCATTGTGGATGCTTCATTTATGGTATCTATAATTATAGTAGTAGGACATTTTCTATTGACAGTGGCAGAAATCCTGTTTGAACTACTGTTTCATGCTTATAATCAATGTGCTTTAACTGACATAGACATTGGTGCTAGTTTCCCTTCTTTGCTTTAAGGATAGACCGATAGATAGATGATAAATAGATAGATTTTTTTTAAAGTAGCATGATTATAATGTACTACGTACAGTTCTAAGTGCTTGGTATGTATTAACTCATTTAAATGCACAACAACCCTATGAAATAGGCACTACTATTGTCATTTTATAATTGAGGAAACAGGCGCAGAGAGGTTAGTAAGTGATGAACCTGGGATCAAATTCAGATAGTCTGTCTCCTTTGCAACCATTATACTATTGTGCTTCTTGGAATGAATACTTCCTAAGCAACATAAATTTAAAAGAAAAGTCAAAGACTTATGTGTAATAACTTAAGTATTAATATAAATATTAAAATAAAATTTAAACATATCTTTTATAGTTGCCCTTCTCTTATATTTACCTTTTTACACAATTTTATTAACTTGGTTCTTTTTGGTATTGCTATGAATGCTTGCCTAATCCTAGATTCTACTTGTTTTGATTAATCATAACTATCACTCTCTTTTGGATGTTCAAATTGGCCAGTAGGAGCCTTCCGCACTAACTTCTTCATATTTTCAACACTGCTTCCAGCATCATTGGATACATACTTGCTTTCTAACAACAAGAAGATATTCCAGACCCATCCTATGTTTTCCAACCGCAGGTATCTAGGGAGTCTTAGCTTCTTTTAGTGGTGGATGGTATAAGAGATCAAACTGTAGGTGTTATAGTGCACCCAAGAGTTGGTGATAGGAGAAAGCATGGCTGCTGCTGTTGAAACATTTGTAGTAGTAACGGGGTGATAAAATGTGTCTTTTTCTTAAGACATGAGTTCACACTGATTTTCCAATTACACAGGTTATATTTTTACACCCTACTTTTCTTATTGTATGAGATTTCATCAAGTCTTAAGACTTACTCATAATGGCAATAGAAAAAGGAATTTAAATACAAAATAAAACATCAACAAAATAACACTGTTCCCCTGCCGTATTCTTCTTCTTCTTCTTCATTTTTTTTTTTTTTTTAGACAGAGTCTCACTTTGTCACCCTCAGTAGATGCAGTGGCATGATCATAGCTCACCGCAACCTTGAACTCCTGGGCTCAAAGGATTCTCCTGCCTCATATTCTTAAAGATAGAAAAGATTGATGATGCTCTTTATGAGAAAGGATGAGAAGAAATAGTCACCCACATATGTTATTGGTTTAAATTAGTATAACATTTGCAAAAGGCAGTTGCCAATCTCTAATAAAAGTTTTTAAATCGCACACATCTTTTGAGCCAGCAATTTCACATCTAGGAATTTATTCTACAGATACGATCAAATATATGCAAAATGATTTATGTACAAAGTTACTCATGTCAGTACTATTTATAAAAGAAAAAAACTTGGAATCAATCTAAATGGAGAAGTAAATTATAGTACATTGACACAATGAAATATCACTCAGACATTAAAATAAATAATTACAAAACTTCTAATGCAATGATATAGGAGAATATTCATGATATATAGTCAAGAGAAAAAAGCAAGAGCTAAAGGGCATATCAAATTAATCATTTTATTTTTTAAAAATATTTTAAGGTATATATGTATGTATCTCAAATGTGTATGAAGGTGCCTATATACTATATGTGTATATATTTATTTTATATATTTTGTGTGTGTGTGTGTGTATATATAGCATTTGTGGGAATATTTTAAAAAACTAGGATCATTGATTACATTTACAGTGAGAGCTGGGAGATTTTACTTTTCACTCTGTACTCTTTTGTTCCATGTTAATACATTAATATTCTCTCCCTCTTCCAAAATTAATTACATGAAAATAAAGTGGAAAGCATAGTTTGCATTCTATTTACTACACAAAATATAATATTTAAAAGCTCCTCATTGTTTTCTATTGAACTTTCAGTTCATGATTGTAGATTTCATAAAACAGACCAAAACAAAAATAAATCAACAGAATGAAATGAAAAGGAAGCTGGTTAAAATATAGGCAGGATTTTAAAAGGGCTGTAATAAATTAAGAAATATTATAAATATTATAAAATTATAATTGCAAACAGAAAATTAAAATCAACAATAAGTACAATAAAAAGCACAATAGAGAACAATGCAGAAAATCAGATCAGTAATGTGGAGGACAAACTGGGGTGTTCCAAACATGCACAGGAAAAGAACAGACTGATGGAAAAGATCAGTAATCCAACATATGGTAGCATGGTGTTCCATAAGAAGAAACATGAACAACTGAATTAGAATCAATTACCGTGACATGATAAAAGACAACTTCCCCAAGTTGATAAAAGATCCAGGTCTGTGATGGCGATGTCCTAAAATGAATGAAAAGATATCTATTCTTGGTCCTATCTCTGTAAAACCTAAAGATAAAAAAAAATAAATAAAAAGCATTCTGGCCCCGGACTTTGCCTTCATATCTCTACACATCAAACATAATGAAGCAAACGGACAAATTTGCTTACCTATTTTGAATAAGTAAGAAATTTTATTATCAACAAATTTGTCATTCACCATAAAAGCATGAGTTTAAAAACTCTGATATTTAAAAACTAATAGTATTTGAACTTCAATAAAAGGAGTAAATAAATACAATAAAAGCAATGGGAAAGACAAATAAAGTATCTAACTAAATAAGAAATGTGCAGAACGTCAATGAAAAAAATATCCTGTTTTTACTATTAACAAATAAGCAGTAACACAACATTGACCAAATGGAAAATTATGCCACATTCTATGATAAGAAATCCAAGTTAATTCACTTATGAAACCACAAATAAAAGCTTAGTGGTACTTTCTGAACTTTGTGATGATGATTCTAAAGGTTATCCAGGAGCATAAACATGCATGAAAAACCAAGGGGAAAAAAGATAAGAAGGATGCTATCCCCACCAGATATTGAAAAGTTAGAATATTTGAAATAGTATAAAACTGATATCATAATGGACTGACCAATTAAACAGAATAAAAGTACAAGAGTAGAACCAAGTATATATGAGATTGCATTACAATATAAAGATGACATTTCAAATCAGTGTGCTGATGATTAATTATTTAGTAAGTAGAATAATTTTCTCAATATTTAGAAACAAATCCTTGTAAATTTTCTACACATTAAAGATTTATATGCAGAAAATAAATTTTAAAAAGTTCTATAAGGAATATATCAGTGAATATATTTGACTAAGATGGACATGATTTTTCTAAATATATACAAAAATATTGAATAATTTGATTTCTGTAAAACTTCTTACAAAAATTGCCATGAATAACAAATTGGAAAAATATTTCAAGTATGGTTGAGCTACATGCCTCATTTCAAATACAGATGAACTACATGACATTATTAGTTTTGTAAGAAACTATTACAAAACTGAGAAGTGAAAATGCAATGAAAATATGATAAGAACATAAATTAACAAGCATATCAAAAAAAGAAGGGCATATAGCTAATAAAACAAAAATACATTCAATTACTGCTCAATGAATATATAATTAAATGAGACTTTTTTAGCTTTCATTAAGTGAAGAGTTCAAATTATAAAACAATGTACAAGGTAACCTTGTGTTTATATGTGTATGTGTGGGTGTGCCCAAGAAAATATATACCAAAGTGATCTGAATCACAAGAGAGGTAAATTATTATTCTGCTTTATGCTTTTCTAGATTTATTAAATTGTTTATCATAAACATATTAATTTTAAAATCTTAAAATATTACATAAATATTTCTGAAGACAATGCACTGGGCACAGATAATTTTCAAGTCTTTAATGAATAGTATTTACATGTTATAGAGCATGTTACGAAACAGAAAAAGATAAGAATTTTAGAATGTATTTTGTTAACAGAACACAATCTAATCCTTCCCAAACAATATGAAGAAAATAGAAGTGAAGTACATAAAAGAATATCTGAATAATCAGAGGGACATATTATGTAGGTGAGTAGAAGGATGAATATTGTAACAATGTCAATTCTTTCTAAAATAATTTGTAGACTTAACATAATTCTTACCAAAATCTCAATGGATGGGATGAAAGGAGTTTGAATAAATAACTCTGAAAGAAGAATCAACTCAATATAAGCAAAGAAATGAAGAAGGCAAGAAAAATACTAAGAGGGGATTAATTGACCAGACATTAACACATATTATAAGGTTATAAGAATTGAAACTAGTGAAGAGCTAGTATAAAAATAAATCAATGCACCACTGAAACAGAATAGAAAGTCCCAACACAGATCATAATAAATGTGAGATTTTAATATATAATAAAATGAAAAAAATAAATTATTTAACAAATGGAATGGTGAAAATTAGTTAACTTTTCTAATAAAACAAAATGAAATCCCAAATTTATACATTCTGGCTAATGGGTATAAGCAGAAGGCATATGAAATTCCCAAGAAAAGGTTCTTGAAAGGAGGAGATATTCCCTTTTTCATCTCTTCCTCCTTTTTGCTAACTGGAATGTGTACTTAATGGTTGGAGCTTAGTCAGCCATCCTGGATCATGTGATATATACATATAAGTCCATCTTGAGGATGGGGGAATAACAAACTGGAAGAAGTCTTGATCCTTCTTAGCAGCTACCAAATAAGCATAGTCTGCTAACCACTAGACTTAATTTATATGAGAGAGCAGCGTTGACCTTGTTTGTGCCACCCTTACTCTGCTTTTCTATAACTCACAGCTAAATCTAATTCAAACTGACACACCTGTGTCAGAACAGTTGGGACCCATAGTACAAACATGGTTGCTAAGACCTGGCCCTTCTGCAGGGCTGATGGTTAGAGAGAAGTAGCAAAGAAGGAGTTTTGAATGATTTTGTCACTTCTAAAGATCCACTATATAAAATGATGTATCATGCAATTTCTGACCAAGTATCAGTTAGGTCATTATCCAGGATTTAGCATATGTGAAGCTAGATTAAAGGCAGTATTTAGAAACTACTCTGATTTTTGCGCCCTGTTTTTCTATTCTGAGTTTACCATATATATGCCCTTGTCATAGCCAGTGAAAGCAGAGTCGGCTAGTTCATACTACTGCTGATGTTCATTTATTCATTCATTTATCAAAAATGTATTTAGCGACTACCATGTGCAAGTATCATTCTAGGGATGCAGCAGTAAGTATAACAGACAAAAAATCCCTGCCCTCATAAGCTTGTATTTACTGAAGGGAGACAGAAAATGCCCAATAAAAATAGTTAAAATATATAGTATATCAAAAGGTGATGAGTGCAAAAAGAAAAATAATAAAGAAAAGAAAGAGGATAGAAAGTGTCAGAGAATGGCAATTTTAGATGGAGCATGCAGAGAGGACTTCACTGAGAAAAAGGCATCTGAAGGAAGGAGATGAGGTGGCGAGTCATCTTATATTTGTATCAAAGCACTGTAGGACAAGCGTCTGGGGGTGTACAATGCTGGGCATATTTGAGGAACAGTAACGTGAACAGTGTGGCTGGAACAGAGTGAACAAAGGGAGAGCAGCAGGAAATGGGATAAGAAAGGTCACAGGGGGCTAGCTTATGTAGGGCATTATAATCTTTGGCTTTTACTCTAGTGAGATGGGAAGCCATTAAAAAGCTTTGAGCAAAGGAGTGACATGATCCGCTTTAAAATTTAAATGGATGCTTCTGGCTGCCATGTTGTGAATAGACAAGGCATGGAGCAGGAAACAGAGACGAGTTAATCCAGGAGAGGGATGGTGATGGCTTGGACCAGGGTGGTAACATTGGAGGTGTTGAAGAGAAGTCAAATTCTGGGCTCCTTTTGGAGATAGTGCTAACAGGTTTGCTCTGAGGAATTGGATGTGACCTATGAGCAAAAGAGAGAAGTCAAAGACGACTTCAAGGGGTTTTGGCCTGCACAACTGTAAGGCGGTGATGTCATTTACTCAGATAGCAATAACTATAAGAGGAAGAGGCATTTGCAAGAAGATCTCAGAGTCTGGGGAATCTAGAAAATTCTGGACCTCTCTGCTGGTATTATAATTTCTCTCTGAAGTCAAGAGTCAAATTGACCACTGAGGATCCCTGCACTTTGTCCCATGCCTCAGAGGGCCCTGACTTGGTCCTCCCCTGCTCATGTCACTCCTAACAGGGGGAACTTCCATAGAACTGCGAGGATGGGTCACTGAGCCTCTGCTTCTAGACCATGCTCCAGATGGGGCCCTGGAATTCCCCGTCAAATGCCCCAGACCAACTTGCAAGGTCCATTTAAGTGTCCCTCAATCCAAGTATAAGCCAGACTATCAATATATGTACCCCGAAGCCAAATGCATAGATGAGGAGTGGCTGAATACGGGGTAGGAGGAGTTTGGATGGAGCTTGAGGTGAGGTGCCCACACACATCTGTATCGGGC
The DNA here is from genome assembly GCA_008086735.1 of Cheirogaleus medius. Taxonomy (NCBI): domain Eukaryota; kingdom Metazoa; phylum Chordata; class Mammalia; order Primates; family Cheirogaleidae; genus Cheirogaleus; species Cheirogaleus medius. The sequence continues at coordinate 55,194,321 of VBSM01000529.1, forward strand.
TCTTTGCAGAGTGGGACAGAGCCAGAACTGGGAAGAGAGAAGAGGCGAGCAATGGGCCAGGGTTGGCTTTCCCCATCTCCCGCATTTTGGCATGGAACTCTCAGGAGCCTGAGAATTCTAAATTCAATTCCAGCCTAACAGATCATTATCAAGATACATTTATCAAGATAAGAATATAGTACATATTTTATTCAACAGTTTGAGAGCTTGTGATAAATATTTAGATATGTGGTATGCGGGACTCCATGGATACTCTAGCCCCAGGCACTGAAAATTACAGGTCTTGGCCTACATAGTAAACATACTGCCATTGGCATCAGAGATGTACTTACTTTTCTAGTTGGGATCCTGAGAAGCAGTGATGTGACTATTGCTAAACATATTATCATAAGTTTATTATTCTGTGGTAATAGACGTGTACCCCCCCTACACACACACAAAAGGAATCCTCTCTGGTGTGCTCCCACAGTTCTTAGCTCAATGTTGAGAACCTGTGCTGAGTGTTGAAAAACTGCTGATCCCATCTTATTCTCAGTTTCTTCTCAGTATAAGTGTTAGAAAAACTACTAATCCTTCTCAATTTCAATTTTCTCACCTGTAAAATGGGGCTAACACTTATCTCAAAGATTGCTGTGAGAATAAGCAAATAACTAAAATGTAAAGTAAACAAGTAAAATCCTAAGCTTCACATGATTATAGTTCTGTTTTTGGTAAACAATAGCTTACATTTTTATGCATCCCTAAATGTTAGAAAAACATAAATAAGTATAGAAACAATGAAAGAATTTATGTAAGTGTTTTGCTAATGCCTGCTGTATTCACTCTCCCTTCTAAACCTAGGAGAACACTTAAATGCAGGTAAGTAACTCTTGTGTTCTGGAGCTAGTGGTATGCTCCTTTCTTGAGACAAATACAGGATTCCCTTTACTGTTGATGGTAATTATCCCTGCAGAACAAAGCATGATGAGTGGAGCTCCTGCTGAGGAATTACTTTAACGACTTTGAACTTTAAGAAAGAAACTAAGAAGGCTACACATGACAATGACCTCAGGGCCTAACCTCCTGCTGCCTCCCTAGCTGCTATTTTCAGTTGGTGATTCTAAACAAGTCATTTCTGGGGCCATGTTATTCTTTATGACCAAATAATAAGAAGCATATTCCAGAGAACATACCCTAAATTAGGAACTTACCATTTGATAGTCCATAGTGGTACAGACTTCTTGTTCACCATAAAATGCCCCAGCTATCAACTCAAAAGCCAATCTATATTATAGTACAGTAGAGGGGGTAGAGATAGTAGAAGTAACTGTAATAATAGCATTCACCTAGATTACTATCATTATAAGTTTCAGATCACCAACCTAAACTGAGGCCTCAACTCTACCCAGCATTCTCAATATGCTCTTACTATATTCCTGTTGTGCCTTCATTCTCCTACTCACTGTAAAATCATTTATATCCTCTCTATTCTTCACAGCCTTCATTGAGCCACACTGGGAAACAGACCATATAGGCATGAAACAAATTTCCAAAATATTAAGTTAAATTGTACCAATTACAAGTTTTGGTTAAAATTAAAAATAGAGCTACCATATGATCCAGTAATTCCACTTCTGAGTATATTTCCAAAAAAATTAAAAGCAGGGACTCAGGGAGATTATTTGTATATCCATGTTCATAGCAGAATTATTTGCTACAACCAAAAGGTAGAAGCAACCCAAGTGTCTATCAACAGTTGAGCGAATAAACAAAATGTGGTGTGTACATGCAATGGAATATTAGTCTTTAAAAAAATAGGAAATAATGACATAAGCTACAACATGGCTGAACCCTGAAGATATTATGCTAAGTGAAATAAGCCAGTCACAGAAAGACAAATACTATGTGATTCCACTTATTTGAGGTATCTAAGGTAACTGTATTAAAAGAAATGGAAAGTAGACTGGTGGCTCCCAGGGGCTGGTGGGGAGAAAGAAAAGGGGAGTTGTTTAGGGGGATAGAGCTTCAGACTTGCAAGATAAAAAAGTTCTGGAGATTTGTTTCATAACAATGTGAATATACTTAACACTACTGTACACTTAAAATGGTTAAGATTGTATAATTTATGTAGTATGATTTTTACTACAACAAAATAAAATTTAAAAACAAGCAAACAAAAAACTTTTTGTTTTGAGTTATAGTTTTTCAACAAACATCCTATGTGCTTACTACAATGTACCATGTTCTGTGCAGGCTCAATATTTTGGCAATGATAACATTAGGGAGTTGTGAGTGTAGCAGTATAATAAAATTTAGAAAAGATAGAGATGATTGGATTAAACTTTGCAACATAATGCTAGTGTTTATCTTCTTAAATAAAGTATGTGAAGAAAAGAATGCTCTCTATTGCTGAGGAAATCCTGTGTCAATTTCTTCTCCTTTCCTTTATACATACTCTCACTTTAAATACCTTTATTTATTTTACAAGGCCAAAATATCTATAAGAAGCATTCACTATAGCAAGATGAATTGTAAATGGCATGACAGGCATTTTTTGGCCTGAGATGACCTAGACAAATTCTAGGAGGAAAGACCAGTTTGGTGCTTACCTATGTACAAGAGCAGATGTCTTCCTAAAAAAGTGCATTAACTACAAAATTCCTCAGTTACATTATAATATAAAGTTATTAGGTATATAACCTAATTGATTATATCACCTTTATTAAGTGGTCTCTTTAATATTATGAAATGAACTTCCTTATCCCTGATGATATTCTTTACTCTGGAGTCTACTTTGATATTAATATAGCCACTCTCACTTTCTTTTGACTAGTGTTAGGATGGTATATCTTTGTCCATCCTTTCACATTTAGCCTATTTGTATCTTTATATTTAAACTATGTTTCTTTTAGACCACATGCTACTTCAAAGAATGAGTTTGGAAATTGTCCCTTCTTTTCTATTTGTTGGAAGGGTTTTTAAATAATTGGTATTAATTTTTTTTTAAATTTTGGTGGAATTTACCAGTAAAGTCTTCAAAGTCATTTCTTTGTGGCTGTGTTTAATTATGCATTCAATCTTTTTGTTATAGTTCTGCTCAGATTTTCTGTTTTTTCTTGAGTATATTTCAGTAGTTTGTATCTAGGAATCTGACCATTTCATGTAAATTATCTCATTTGCCAATATGGAGTTGTTTGTGATATTCCCTTATAACCTATTTTATTTCTGTAAATTCAGTGGTAATGTCCTCCCATTCATTCCTGATTTTAGTAAAGTCACCTTTTGTCTTTTTTTTCTTGGTCAGTCTAGCTAAAGATTGGTAATTTTGTTGATGTTTCAAAGAATCAAATTTTAGTTTCATAATTTTTTCCATTCCATTTCCATATTGTTTTTCCATTCTCTATTTCATTAATTTCTGCTTTAATCAGTATTATTTCCTTCCTTCTGCTTGCTTTGGATTTAATTTACTTAGTGTTTTTATGTAGAAATTATGGTTATTTAATTTAAGATCTTTTATATTTTTTAGCATAAGTGTTTACAGGTATAAATATTTTTCTAAGCACTGCCTTAGCTGCATCTTGTAAGTTTTGGTATGTTGTGCCTTCATTTTCATTCATCTCAAAGTATTTTCTGATTTTCCTTGTTACTACATTAGTTATTTAGAATAGTTTAATTTCCATGTATTTGTGAATTTCCCAAGTTCTTTCTGTTATTGGTTTCTACTTTTATTCCACTGTGCTCAGGTAACCCTTTGCATGATTTTCATCCTTTTAAATTTATTGAGGCTTGTTTTAAGGCCTAACATATGATCTTTCCTGGAGAGTGTTCCATACACCCTTGAGAAGACTGTGTATTCTGCTATTGTAGGTGGAGTGTTTTATAGATGTCTTTTTGGTCTAGTTGGTTTATAGTGTTGTTCAAGTCTTCTGTTTCCTGTTGATCTTCTGCCTTGTTCTATCCATTACAGAAAGTATGATATTGAAGTCTCCAACTATTATTGTTGAATTGCTTATATCTCCCTCCAATTCTGTCAGTGTTTGCTTCATGTATTTTGGGGCAAGCAGCAGACTCTTAGCTCCATCTTCAGGAATCTTTCTGGGCTTTCCCTTCAGTGCCCCTCCTCCACTGTGGCCTGGAAACCTCTCAAGACAGTAATAGTTGGCTTGCCTAATTTGTTTCTTGTCCATTGCCTGATATTCAGTATGTTAAAAATCATTGCTCCATATATTTTGTCAAGTTTTCTTTGGTTATTTAACTTGAAAGGATAAATCTGACCTCTGAAACTCTATCTTAGAAGCAGAAGTTTGTTAGGTCATGTTTTAAGTCAAATTGTTGCAAGATAATATTTTAAAACAGGGGTTAACAAACTTTTTCTTAAAGGGCTGGTATATGATTAGTATACTTCTATTACAATATTACTATTTTAGGCATCACCAGCTGTCCAGTCTGCATTGCATATACCATATAACTCTACCATATTAGCACAAAAGCAGCCATAGACAATACGTAAGTGAATGGCTGTGGTTGAGTCCCATTAAAATTTTTTTTTACAAAAACAGGTGGTAGTCTCCTAGCTGTAGTTTGCCAACCTAATATCTCAATCTTTGTACTTTTCTTTTCCAGACTTCCTTTTATGACCCTTCCTCCTGTTAGTCAGACATAACCTAAAGGAAAATTCAAATTGTTATAAATGGGACGCAAAGAAAAAATAAAATGACAAATTTTTAAACTGTCAAAATGGACTCTTGAAAATTAAAACAAAAGTTTTGAAGGATGAAAGGCAAAGAGTTTATGCCATGACACCAGCAATAGAATAGAAAAAGAGCCAGACAACCTCATACATACTCTTTTCATCCTCTCCACCCACTTTCACCCTTAGCTTTTACAGGAATAGATAATAATCACTGGAGCTGAGATTAGGAAAAGGGAGATGTGATATTACCTTGGTCAGGGGGCCAGATATGATAAAACATGACAAGGATAAAACACAGGAGAAGACAGGAGTGAGCATTAGGAAGCTCTGATGACAGCTAAAGGCCAGTACTACAGAGACTGAAAAAATCTAGGCCAATAACTACAGACCCTGAGTCACCATTTGTGTGAGCTCTATTATCCATTACTTTCATTTCTGTATGGTAAGGGACTTACGTTGACAGCCCTAGTTATTACTTGCTATTTATCATTCAGCAGGAAATTTGCCCATTCCTAGTTGAGTCCCATCCATTCTGCTCCATGTGGATACTCCCCATCTTTAATAGCCAAACATTCTTAAATTTTCACTCCCCCCACGCCCCCCCCGCAAAAAAACAAAACAGACAGTGGAATGCTTGTCACTTGGAAAAGGGTAAGCAGGGCATGAAAAGGAAAGTCCTAGTAGAGATTTTGGGAGAAAATTGAAGCTAGTAAAACTCATATTTATTACATCAAACTATCCCAAATATATCCTCCAAATTTAGTAAAAATTTATCTACAAATTTTTTTAATTTATGCAAATTTTTTATTTCCGCATTTCAGTTTTAAGAAACGATATTCTTACTAAAATAATAATTAAAGGAGAATCATGAAGCTTTTGTTTAAGCCATTTGTGTTATGAACATAACATCTTTATCAGCCATGCAAGAGATCCTTGTGGGTCTCATCTATAAAGGTGATGACTTTCCTTGTGCCTACCAGTTCACTGAGTAGGGGGCAACCAGCCCAGATTAGAGAAAGGGCCAGGCTTCCACAGCTGCACTGACCTTTCCCTCACAGTGAGTAAAGTCTTAAGTGAGACTTAATTATATCCCTTATTTGACAGAAGAAATATTCTTAACCAGATTTGTGGTCCATAGCTATTGATTTAAGTGTTCAGTTTTCTTAATCCTTAAATGTATTTTATTTTCTGGTTGTTTTAATGCCTTTGCTGTTTGTGCAACTCTCATTCTACTAGTTAGCATTTACATCCACACAATTAATTATTATTGCTTCAGCATGCTACAAAAATGTCAAAGTCAATGTCAAACACCTGCTGTAGTGTGAAGCACCATTATTAGAAGAATAATGAGATTATTTGAGTTGCAGGGGACATTGGAAATCATCAGTGCCAACTTCTATATCTTACAGTTGATACTGAGGCCCTGATAAGTGAAGTTGCAAATCCAGCATCACACAAGGGGAACTAAGGCTAGGATTAAGGATTTCTGACCCTAGTCCATGCTTTTTTCATGATTCTGTGCCACCAGTGATGTCATTTAGTTTAAAAGTTTCCTTTGGAGCTTGAAATATGTCTTAATGATTATTTGAGATTTCCTAGTGGGGGAAACCCCCCTTCAGCACAAAAGAATTTTGCAAAATAAATATAATCAGTGAGTACATAAAAATTTGACCGACTATGACATTCCACTAGCTCATTCTGATGTAAGCAAAGATAATACCAACTGATGAGGACACTCATCAGTAGTGTTAAGTATCAATTCTAGAGCACTGTGTACTTACTCTACCATGCAACAACAGCCTATTGGTCTCATTAATCTGTTTCTGGTTTCTATTCTCTCTCACCAACACTCTTTCTCTTCACAGTCAGATCCCTTCAAGTTGATTTAAAAAAACTAACCATTCCTTGGGAGAAAATATTTGCATGTTGCACATCCAATAAAGGGCTGATAACTAACATGTATATAGAACTCAGGAAAATCAACAAGAAAAATCAAACAACCCTATCAAAAAGTGGGCAAAGGACATGAACAAGAACTTTCCAAAAGAAGATAGACTAAAGGCCAACAAACATAAAAAATGCTCAACATCTCTAATCATCAGGGAAATGCAAATCAAAACCACAATGAGATATCACTTGTCTCCAGTGAGAATGGCCTTTATCAAAAAGTCCCAAAACAATAAATGTTGGAGTGGATGCGGAGAGATAGAAATAGTCATTCACACACTGCTGGTGGGACTGCAAACTAGTACAACCTATGTGGAAAGTAATGTGGAGATACCTCAAAGAGCTGTTATAAACCAGCAGATCAAGGGGACTCAGACACCAAAATCCAATCAGCCAAATTTTATTTATTCCTGCGCAGGGGCTGTCACCACTCCATGCAAGGAGGGAGAGCAGCCCCGAACTTTCTCAGTCTGGGGGTTTTATACCACTTGGGCTGACCCATGCACAGCAAAGCAAGCAAGCTGGTTACAGAAGCAGGAAATTTGCAGTTAGCTACGTCCTCTTATAAGTTGCCAATTAGCTACATTTTGTTTTTAACATAAAGCTTCCACTCAACCACCCCTCCCACCTCCCATCCCGTGCTAAGTATTATCTACCTGGTAATTTTCCTTTTCCACAGAGCTACAAGTAGAACTACAATTTGATCCAGCAAGCCCATAATTAATTGGGCATCTACCCAAAAGAACAAAACACATTCTATGAAAAAGACATCTGCACTAGAATGTTTATAGCAGCGCAATTCACAATTGCAAAGATGTGGAAACAACCCAAGTGCCCATCAATACATGAGTAGATCAATAAAATGGGGTATATGTACACCATAGAGTTCTATTCAGTCACAAAACACAACAGTGATCTAGCACCTCTTGTATTATCCTGGATAGAGCTGGAGCCCATTCTACTAAGCAAAGTATCACAAGAATGGAAAAACACATGTACTCACCATCAAATTGGTATTAACTGATCAACACTTATGTGTACATACAGTAGTTATATTCATCAGGTGTTGGGCAGGTGGGAGGGGGGAGGAGGGGATGGGTATATTCACACCTAATGGGTACAGTGCGCCCTGTCTGAGAGATGGACACGCTGGAAGCTCTGACTTGGGTGGGGCAAAGGCAATATATGTAACCTAAATATTTGTACCCCTATAATATGCTGAAATTAAAAAAAAAACCCATTCTTAACCTGGCCTTAGTAAAGAGATATTTACTATAAAGAATAGAGGATATTTCCCAGAACTGTAGGGCAAGAAATTGAGCTCTTGCTTTATTAAGAACTCTCTGGAACCTCATGGTTTCCCATCTCTTTCACTTATCACATCTGTCCCCTTTCTTCTGCATTTTTTTTAAGTAGGCAGATTCTGTCAGAGCTTGCTCAATGGTGTATCAAAAGTCCCAAAATTGCCTCACTCCCCAAATCCACATCACCTTACAGGCAAAGTACCTCTTCTAAAAAATTTATGGGAGAACAAAAGGAAGTTATTGAAATGCTAATGTAATTGAGTATGGAAATAAAGCTTACCATAAAAATTCTTTATGTAGGTATAAAGCTGAAGAATTTTCAAAATGTTTCCACATTCTCTTATTTTTATCTCACTTTAAACCCATACTGGAGGTAACCAGGTGTCATGGATCCCATTTTACAGCTGGAGAAATAAACTCAGACTTTAAATGATTCGCCCAAGCAGTTGAATCAGATCTTGAGTCCAGGTTTCCTGGCTTCTTGTCCATTTGCCTTTCAGTAACCACATCCGTGGCCATTGACCTGTGAAAGGAAGAAACAGTGGTGCTGTTGTGGAAGTGATGACAGAGGCCAAGATAGGTGAATTGACTAGCCACCTGACTATTTTAAAACCTGGTTCAGAGGTCTGTCAGTCTATAAACTGATTATTATTCTTGGACCTCAACTCTCTACCTCTCCCTTTTTTACGTTCTTCTTTGTGAACACACCAAATTATTTTAATCTGTGTTTTCAAATTTTACTTAACTTTTAACTTCCTACATAGTCTGATTCCTCTTCTGATTATGAACCAGAAGTGACCTGAAAAACTGGCAGAAAATAATGTGAATGATGATAACAATGACAATAACAACCCAAGGCCAGTCTTCTATAGGATTAGAGTTTCTTTTGAAACTGAGGAAAAGCATAAAAAAATTTGAAGACAAATGTTAAATATCTGCCACTAGATGAAAGAATTCCCTTTTCAGTGATTGATATGAGCCTAAGGAACGAACTCCATGTGTTTAAGCAGAGCAGAAAACTTGAGTACAAAGGTATTATGCAAACAAAGAACAGCATTTCCATATGTATAAGTTTAACTGGGTCTGGCTGGAGTGAGCTCTGGGGCACCTTCCCTAACACAGACATGTGAATCTGGGATTTGTATCTAAAACAGTCTTCGTGGTTAGATCATTGTTTACATAAATGTAAGGTGGTATTTTCTGGTAGGGTATGCTGAGTGAGTATTTGCTAGTGTAGAAAACATGAGCACAAATTTTACAAGTTCCAAAGAAATATATAAACACAATGTTCATACAACAACGACACAGCATCAGGCTATTTCTAGTAAAGCAGATAATATCTCGATGTAAGTGTTTTTCCACCTAGATGTTTGCCATTGTGAACACCTGGGATCAAATCTTGAAGACATGAATGTAACTTATAAACTTAAAGTAAAAACATATGGCTCATAGGCCCATCCTAAAAGAAAACTGACTGTAGGATTTTAATTCAAATGGAAACTAAAATTGATCCTGCTCACTAAAATGTTCACTGGTACACCTTTAATTGACCACTATTAAATGGATATGTGTTTTGTGCTTTTAATAAAATTACTACTACCTTGAAAAATGTCAATTAGCACATTAATAATTAAGAAAAAATTCCAAAGTGAGGTCTCCTCCTGTTTGGGGAATGAACATTCTTTCTTACAGCAGCTGCGTGCCTTCCTCACATTTAAAGCTTCCCCTTTAGCTCAGTAGGCACAACTCACCCCTCTTGATCATCATTTCACTACGTCTCTGTTTCCTCACGTTCCCCTCTCCCTAGGCTAAGACTCTGGACTGGAAGAACAATGGGAAACAGTGGATGAAACAACCAAACCAAGCTTTAGTATAACTTAAAATGAGGATCGAGGAAAAATGCTGGACAACAGAAATCCAGTCCTGGAAACTTGAAGCCTCAAAGTTCAGAATTTGGAAAGAATAGAAGAAAGCACTGAATCCTATGGAAGAAAGCAATGAATTGGGCAGGTGAGCGGCAATGGAAACACATGCCTCTTGCCCCCATTTACCATAAGGATCTACTCATTCCGCCTACATGTCTCAATTCTCTCCCAAAGTCAGAAGAAGACCTAGATTCAGAACATGGCTTTCCCACTACTAGGTATAACCAAGTAATTTCATTTTTTTGAAAAACCGGTTTATTCATTTGCAAAAAAAAAGGAAATAATTTACCAATCTCTTTCACAGTGCTGTTAAAGGAATTGAAATGAAAATTTATTTCAGAATTTATTTTACTCTGCAAAGCACCACATATAAATATAAGGAACTTTTTTTTACTCCTTTTTTATGGCTGCTTTTTAAATCCTCAACTCTTCTATTTTCCTCTAACTTCTCATTAACCCCTTTTCTTCTTTCTTTGGTCTGCATTTAACTTTAAAATGTGAAAGGTTTTTTGTTATAATCCCCATATAGTTGAAAACCCATTTGGCCTGACGTAGTACTTAGCTTAGGGGAGCAGTAAGTTCTGTAGCAAGCCCAGTCAGTACCAGATCTCTGCACCAGGGGTGGGTTGATCCTGTATTTTACCACTTGAATGGCCTGGGTAGCCAGTTAAGGGTGGATGGAGTCTTAAAGCCCCTTCTCTTTTGGGTTTGGTTGATATGCAAAACCAACTAAAAATCCTCTGTTACTACATAAGGTACAGTTAAATCTGGAAAAAATGGAACTAATTATGGTTTGTGGGGTCACTTTCAAAATACAAGCATCTTTTCTATTATTTTCCTTTTCTTGCAAATAACCCAGAAGTAATGAGACTTCCCAAGGATTAACTTGCTCATCTGACCAATTCTGGCTCAACATCCTGACAGTGTCTGGTTGAAAGATGTGACTACCACAAACATAGCTTCTCATCTCCTACACCATGTTTTACTCATTACCTGGCAAAGGTACAAGCCAAAATTCTCGTAAACCTCCTGATTTCCCGTTCATAATTTGGGGAAGTAAACCATGGCTGAGAAACCACATGAAACTCCATTAAATGAATCTAAATAAATGATATCTCTCCAAATGAATCACCATTTACCCAAACTCCACACACTGCAGAGAGACAGGAATGGTCAATAAATACCAGACTTGCAATAACCACAATGCACAGACTTGGTCTCAGGGACAACACCATCTCAACTGCCTGTACAGAGAAAGCAATTTCTACAACTCCTAGTCACAGCTAGAAATGTGCAGATTAAACTACAGCCCTCATGTGTCTGTGTAACAACTGCCTCACCAGGCAAAATATAAATGAGGATAACTGAGTCGAACCATTAAAATGGATGCTAAATTTAGATGAGAGCAAAGAAAAAAATATTTTAATGACTGAGGATTGCTTTGAAAGAATGCACATAAAGTAACTTTTAAATTGCACAACATGTTTTATGATCATAATGAGGCCATTTTCTTGGCAAGGAGGTACCAGAATGTCCTTTAATTCCTTAAACCAATGGTTGTGGAGTTCTTATTGTATTTCAAGGAATGTACTAGGTGCTAGGAATAAAATAATCAATGAAAATACACTTCTTACCTTCTTGGTCCATGTCCAGTCCATTGCCTGTTTCTTGTAAATAAAGTTTTATTGGAACGTAATCATTTGGTTATGTATCTCCAGTTTCTTTTATGCTACAATGACAGAGCTGAGTCATTATGAAAGAGAATGACCTTCAAAGCCTAAAATATTTACTATCTGGCACTTCATAGAAAAAGTTTGCTACCCCCTGGTGGAGAGGGAGAAATGGACAAGTATATGGAAAATTATGAAACTGTTTAATGAGAGCTATGATGTAGGAATTTTGCAGTGTTATGGGAAGAGTACCTACTCCTGATTTGGAGGATGAAGGAAGAGTAAGGTAACATTTAAGATGAGACCTAAAATTTAACAAGTAGTAGCCAACTGATAGGTATATAAAATGTTCAAAGGGACTGTCACGTGCAACAGGACCTGGTGGCATTCAGGGAATTAAAAATATAATATGTCAACTTGGTTGGAACAAGGCAAGTGAGGGCAGTATGGCTGAGAGATGATGGCAGAGAGTAAATCAGGACCCAGATCACAAATGTTCCTCAATGTCATCCTAAGAAGTTATTCTGAGAGTTTAAGCTGTAGGGTAAAATAATCAAGCTGTATGAATCTATGATTTAGTGTTTATATAAGACTTATGATAAGGCTCTTTTCTGACTCAGCTACTAGGAAAACAAAAGCAATAAACTTTGAAATTCATCAAGAAATGTTAACATTCAAATTAATCTATCCCCCCAACACCCATCGACCCATGGCTACGGGAATTAAGTTGTGGAGACAGTGTGATACTGAAACTTCCTACAGCTCTTAAGCCAATGTTTCAACTGCAGTTCATGCTGCCAACACAACCAAAGCACACCTGCAACGATAGTCAGTGATGGGTGCTGAAGAAGAAGCCAACCCACCCAGCCTGAAAACTGAGGCAACTGAGGAAATTTAGGTGTGACTTCTGCCTTTCCAGTTCAATGTCTATATAATCACCCATGCTTTTCTTCTTATCTCATTGACTGTTCCAGCTCCATCTTATTTCCTGTTCTTCTTCTTCCAGACCTCATAATTTTGGGGGTTCCCCGGTACTATATCCTTAAACCTATTCTCTATCTGTACTAACTCCCTTGGTAAACATAATAACCAGTCTTATTGTTTAAACACCATTCATAAGCCAATGATTCTCAAATGTATGTCTTTAACCCAGGCTTTCCTCCTGAACTTCAGTCTTAGGTATTGCTTATCTGACTTGCTTGACTCTTAGGACTTGCTTATCTGACATCTCCACTTGGATGTCTAGTTAACATCACAAACTCAATATGTCCCTCATCAAACTTCTTCTTCTCAAAACTATGCCACCTGCAGGCTTTTCCATCTTATGTGATGGTGACTCCGTTATTTTTGCTATTCAGACCAAACATGTTGAAGTCATCCTTGACCCCTCTCTTAGGGGTCGACCGCTAATCCAATCTGTCAGGAAATTCTCTTGGTTCTAACATTAAAATATATAGAAAATTTAATTTTTCTAACCACCTCACTGCTATCTTCCTCTTGCACTATTGAAATAGTTTCCTCTTTTCCCTGATTCCACCCGTGTCTCTTCAAGTCTACTTTTAACACAGGAGTTGGAGTTATAGTGATTCGTTTAAAATATAAGTCAAATTGTGCCACTGTTTTGCTCAAAACCCTGTACTGACTTCTCATCTTACTCAAATGGCTCTGCTCTCCCCCCACCTGGCCCCCATTACTTCTTCAATATCATCTCCTACTACTCTCCCCCTCACTCACTGCATTCTAGACCTGCTGATGTCCTTGTTGTTTCTCAAATATACCAGGGATCCTCCTCCCTTAGGGTTTTTGTACTGACTATTCACTCCACCTCAGATTCTTTCCCTCCAGATAATCACATGGTCTATTACTTTACCAAGTAAATTGAATTACTGAGCTCAATTCTTCATCCTTGCCTATATCCACACCTTTGCTATAATCCCATCATGGGTTCAGTGTATTCCCTGTGTCTTGACTTTAACCTTCGCCATTTGACTTCCTTTGGCCAAAGGTATGTGGACAGAAGCAATAGAGGTCCAGTTTTGTTTTGTTGTTTTGTTTGTTTGTTTGTTTGTTTGTTTTTGAGACAGAGTCTCATTCTGCCACCCTGGCTAGAGTCATTATAGCTCATTGCAACCTCAAACTCCTGGGCTCAAGCGATCCTCCTGCCTTAGCCTCCTGAGTAGCTGGGACTACAGGCCCTCACCACCATGCCCAGCTAATTTTTTCTATTTTTAGTAAAGATAGGGTCTCACTCTTGCTCAGGCTGGTCTTGAACTCCTAACCTCAAGCAATCCTCCCACTCTGGCCTCCCCAAGTGCTAGGATTACAGGCATGAGCCACTACACCTGGCCAAGAGCCAGTTTTTAATCTAGCCCTGAAGAGGCTATTCTTGAATTTTCATCACCATCAAAAGTCTTCCCCCTACCTGACTGTGCTATTCAGCCTATGCCCTCGGATGAATACACACGGAACAGAACTGCTCCAGCCTACCTTCAGACCACTGAGTAATAATAAGCAATTGTTGTTTTAAACCAGGGATTTGCAAACTTTTCCTCTAAAGGGACAGATAGTAAATATTTAGGCTTTGTGAGGCCATGTAGTCTCTATTGTAAATGTTCAATTCTGCCATTGTAGCTTAGCACAGCCATAGATAATATGCAAATAAATGAACATATCTGTGTTCCAGTAGAACCAATTTATACAAATAAGCAGTGAGCCAGATTTGGCCCACTAGCCATAGTTAGCTGACCAGTGTTTTAAGCTATTAAGTTATAGGATGGTTTGTTAGGCACAACACCTAAAACTGATAGATCTCTTTCAAGACTTGCCCATGTCATCCCCTCAATTAGACCTATCTTAACCACCCTATATTTTTTAAAGAGCTTTATTGGAGTATAATTAGCATTCCATTCCATTCACCAATTTAAAATATACACCTCAGTGGTTTTTAGCACATTCTCTAAGTGTATTCACTTCCTATTGCTACTGTAACAAAGCACCACAAATGTTGTTGTTTAAAACAACACAAATTTATTATCTCATAGTTCTGGAGGTCAAAAGTCTAAAATGGGTCTCACCGGGCTAACATCAACGTGTTGATCAGGTTGAGATCCTATCTGGAGAATAATACATTTTCTTGACTTTTCTAGCTCCCAGAGCCTACTGCTCATATTCTTCGGCTCATGGCCCCTTTGTCCCTCTTCAAGGCCAGCTGTGGCCGGTAGAGACTTTCCCTTTATGCCACTTCTCTGGTTCTGACTCTTCTGCATCCCTCTTCCCCATTTAAAGGCACCTGGGATTACACTGGGCCACCCAGATGATCTCTTTGATTAACAACCTTCATTTCATCTTCAACCTTAATTCCTCTTTACCATTTAACGTACCATATTCAGTTTCTGGGGATTAGGAAATGGGCATCTGGGGGTGGGAGGAGTGGCATTAGTTTGCCTATCACACACAAAGTTGAGTAACCATCATGACAACCTAATTTTAGAACATTTTCACCATAACCACCATATTTTAAACTGAACTGCCCTCTCCTATCAATAATCCTGATTTCCTTACTATGCTCCTTTTTTCCCCCATATCAATTATTGCCTTCTATAAGTACCATTTACTTTCTTATTTTGTTAATTTTTTAATTGTTTGCCTCCTCCCATTAGAAAGCAAACTCCATGAGGACAAGGGTTTTGTCTGCTTTGCTCACTGATATATCCTAAGCACTTAAAAAGAGTGTCTGACACTTAGGTGCTCAAATACTTGAATGAATGATTCTGTTATCAATGTGCTACTGTGAAAACACATTTAAGAGAACAATACATGTTTGATCTGAAAACCTGAGACTGATTTTCTCCAGGATTTACTAGAAACCTGTTAAGTTTATTGTAAAAATGATCTATGATGGTTTTATAAAAAGAGTAAAAAGGAGATACTCCACCTCTTATCATTACAGACCAAATTGGGGATATCTTATCCCTAACCCTGGATATCTGGGTCAGTGTTGCATAGCTGAATTTAGGCCCTACAGGCATGAAGAAAGTAAATGGGGTTTAAGACTCAAGGGATAAAAGATGGCCTTCTGTTTCAGACAAGTGTTCTTCGTGAGTATGATACAATTTGATAATGCAATTGGAGCTCCAGCAGGGAATAATCATCATCAGTACTACTTATTGAACAGCTACTAAGTGCGAGGTACTATGCTACTTTACATGTGTTATGTACAATCTTCAGCATAATCTTGCAAGATAAATACTATTATATCTGTTTTTCAAGCAAGACTCTAAGAGGTTTAGTGACTCCCTTAAAAGTAACTGAATATTAAAAGGTGACCTAGGAGTTGAACTGAGTCTGTTTGACTCTAAAGCCCTCTCGCTGTCCACTGACTATCATTTAACCCCATTAAGACCATGTTGTCTGGGGAACTTCATATTTTATTTAAAAATTAAAAGTATCAATTATACATAAATATTGCTGATAAAATTCACATCCAGCCAGTTCAACTTTTATTCATCATTTTTTTTTTTTTTGCCTGACAATCAAATAAAAGTTACTGGATTGTTCAATTACTTGTTACTTTATATCTTGGTATATGATTGCTAATTTAATTGAATAAGACCTTTCTGACCTGCTCTGTACTCATGTTCCTGGCTCAGTCTATGCTTGCCTTGATGCTACTAGGCCAAGCATCCTACAGTTAGAATCCACTCCACTTAACTTTGCATTTGAATCTATGAACTCATTGATAGTACTCCACAGCCTCATTTCTAACTAAAGCTCCTTTTTTGCTCTGGTTGAGCCTCAGACCAAATGCAATGAGCCATCAACATCTCAACATTTTATGAATGTTCACTTCCACAAGTTAGGATTAGTAGCATTGCTAATCAGTATTAGTTTCCACACGCTTCCCCTTTGGAGTAAACTGGCAACTTTAATCTTTAGCTTTCAGAAAACAGAAATCTGGAATCACATTTCTTTTCCTTGTAGGAATTCAGGTGGACCCTACAGACGCCTATGTATATAATTCATGCCCAGAAACTATCAATGCCCTTCAATGAAAACCTATACTATGAAATCAGACAGACCTGCTTTATTAGATGCTGGTTTCACTAGTAAATAGGTGTGTATATTGGGACAAGTAATTCAAACTCAATGTCCTCTGCTTCAGTTCCTTATCTCTAAAATGTTTTAATGATACTCACATCATAGGGTTTGTTTTGAAGGTTAAATGTGATAATTAATGAGCGCCTAGATAACATTTTTTAAAGATAAGTTGATATATACAAATATTTTTTCTCCTTGAGTTTTCTTCTTTAATTTATTTTCAGGAAAGTTGATAAACACCTCCATTTCCATTGCTGCAGGGAAAGTATGTGTTGCAGGATAAAAAAGAAAGATCCTGTAATGATTACTAGCTTTTGCTTTAAAAAAAACAAACAAAAAAAAACTTTTAGCAGAAAGGATTCATACATATAGGAGCACAGGTAAAATATCTTAAAGATGCATTAAGACAAAATGTTGTTTTCAGCATAGAATAAAAAGGAATTGCCATGTGCTAGTGAAGGAGAAATGAAGAAAAAGTCTCTGGATCTCAAACCAAAGGGAGCCTACAACATGCTTCTAGCAGTGACACTAGAATTTGGCAAGATCCTAAGAAATTATTAATACATTTGGCTAGTATGTCAGGATCATGGAAGAATATAATGAGAGAAAACTCTAGGCAGGTAGGTTGGGGTCAGATTTCACCACCTTACAAGGGCAGTCAGAATTGGAGTGAAAAACTGATGGCAGAAAGAGATTAGACAAAAAAGATTAGGGTTAGAATTTATTGTAATAGCCAGAGCCTGAAGTGATAAAAATCTCAAACTTGTATAATTCGAACCTCCCACTTCCTGGACTTTAAAGGCTGGGTGAAGAAAGCACTTTGGTAAAGATTTCAAGATGCTCTTAGCCTTGACAGACAGAATTACAGCTACCTGTGAGCTAAACCACAGCTTGAAACACAAAGGTGTTAGGAATCCCATTTAGCCCAGCCTCAGCATGCTAGGTATATTATGGGATGGACCTTTTGTCCTCTCTTCAGCAATTCACTTAACCTCAGGACTAAGAGGTAGAAAATTGGATGCTACGGAAAAGGGCAGGTTGAGAGAGTCTTGAGTAGCTCACTGATTGTAATGGCTCCAAAATCAGGCACGCTGCACTCTTACAGGCAAAGGGAGTGTGTGGTGTTTTCTTTTACACAATACTCGAGAATCTTTTTGCCTGGTTTAAAGATCATTATTTCCATTAAAATACAAACTGGACATTCATTAAACAATATACATAACAAAGGTTTGAGGGATGCCAGTTAGGCTTACAGAAGATTTTTCACTGCTCTTGGAGCTGTTTTCTCTCACAAATGAGTTAAGTCAGAATTCCTCTGGTTACTATAAAGCATTAACAAGATACTTACTGACTCTACCTAAAAATTTAGTTACTATTGAAGACATAAATAAAAACCACATAACCAGTTATCCAGGTAATTCTGGCTGAAAGATTACTTACCTAATCTCTATTTGTCCTTGGAATGAAATGTATAGAGAGGATTATAGTTCAACAGATTTTTACTTAACAAATAAAAGAAAAGAGAATTAAACTTTTTGAGAGTCTGTTATGTTTCAGGTCTTTTGCTAAGCCTTTGGCATGCATTATTTTATTCAAACCTTACAACAACCCTGCAAGCTAAATATTACTACAAATGAGAAAATAGAGCCTCAGAGTAGTAAGATCATATGACAAAAATAAAATATGTAAAAATGTATTGAAACTGGGATTCTATTCCTGGTTTGTCTCTCAAATTTTGGAAGTGATGGCATAGGGAAGTATATAATTAATTTCCAAGTGAAATGTATAACAACTACTGATTACCATTCAAAGGAAAAAAAGGAAGAAAGGCACTTCCAACATGTGCTACTTCGTTAACATTGGTCTCGTTTTTAGATATGGAAGTTAAAGAGCTGGAATTGAACTCTGTGCTTCTGACTTCAAAACTCCTGCTGTCTCCCACTGCATAGAATCATAGAATGCTAGAATAAAAAGGTACCTATCCCTTCCAATATCGTTATTTAACAAATGGGTGAGTAGAGGCTAAGTGACCTGTTCAAGGTCAAACAAGTTGTCAAAAATAAAGAGTTATTGCATCTACTTCTGAGATTCTTACCAATGCACGTAGGTCCACTGTTCTCCTAAATTATGGGAACTACCACTCATAAGTCTATCTCCACTGAACTTTCACTAAGGGTGCTATGAACTTCAGGATTGCTCCTTTGCCACCCCAAATGTCTGTTTTTTGCTACATCTTTCCTCTTTGGAAGAATAATTCCTAACTCTGGGTTTTTAATAGTCAGTTTTACTAAATATGTTCCAGTTCTGTTATTTTCCATCCTGTATATGATGCCTTCATCCACTAGGTTGCTCATAATAAAAAATGCAAGCCATTCTTAATTACTCATTCTGTCTCACCAGGCTTATCCAATCCACCCCATAATCAATTTATTCTGTCTCCATAATATATGTACACTTCATTCTGTCTCCACTGCCTGCCACTAATCTAGTCCAAATTACCATCATCTCTCACCTAGCCCACTGCAGTAACCTCTTAATAAATATCCCCTGCTGAACACCCCATCTCTCTTTACTTTTGCCCTCTTTCAGTCTATGTTCTGTACAACCAGCATGGAGATACTCTTTTAATAATATTAACCTTATTTTTAAAATTTCTTTGAAACCCTTCAGTAACTGTCAATATACTTAAAATCAAACTTTAAAATCAACAAGTGCTTTTATAACCTAGACTGAATCCACCTCTTGATTTTGCCTTGTACTATTCTCTCTTTCCGTCACTATACTTCAAACATTTCATTCCTCATACACTTTCAACACATCATCTGGTGTTTTATCAGCTTAACTATAATTTCCAGAGAAGCATTGCCTGTTTTCAGTTTAACCTAGGTGTCTCTTTAATTTTCAGTCATAGAACGTTGGATTTTTCCTTCATTAATCTTGTTCGTTAAATACATGCCTGTTTTTGTGGTTAATTGTTTACTGTTACTTTCCGAAGCATAAAGACCACAAAGGTAGGGACTGGGTCTATTTTGTTCCCTGATAAATGCTCTGATTTATTAAAGTATTTGATATTAATATATAGTAGAAGCTCATGAACATTTAATGAAAAGATGAATAAACACTCAAGAATAGCCCAATTGTTTTAAGGTTTGTAGTGGAATTCTCTAAACACAGAATTTATCTACATTTAATTTGCTTTAATTTTTAAAAACAAAATCAAAGTTGTTATACTGTACTTGACAGTGATATGAAGAGAATAAAAGAAGTATTAACACAAGAAGTATATATTGAAATTAACATGTTATATATACTACATGTGTTGGAAAATTGACTTTAAATATGTTCTACTTCCTGAAAAGTGTTTAATGAATAGTGACTTTCTCTGCCTATTCCAAGTTTATTTTCTTTCAAAATAATAAAAAGTAAGAATGATCTGGACTTAATCAATTTTTCTCCCAATTTTAGTGCTCTTGGATTAAACCTAGTCCTGGAGATGATAAAATGTCTAAGGAGTAAATGAAAAAGGATTCCTGGCTTACATGAATAAGGGCAGATGGAGTAATCTACTTACAGATGTGACATCAGACTGGTTTTGTATACAAAAAGCAGGATGTACTGATCATCAAAAGACAATTGCCTAAGAAATACATGACAGTAAGGAAATCAGAAGTTCTGGTCATGAATTTATTGACTGACAAGCCTCATAATTCAGTTGTGTGCTGTGAGAATATTCCTAACAAAATTACCTGACAAAATTTGTTTGCTAGTTTCCTGTCAAGAAAATGCTCATACTGAGCAAAGTAAACAGAATAATCATGAAATTCAGGTAATTCAAGTAATTCAAGTAAAATCATAGATGTGTGTGTATGCGTATACACACACACACATATATACATATACACGTATATTTATATGTCTATGCTACTGAAGGAAAAGGAGTTTTCCTTGCCATCTTGAATTATACTAAAATTCTTCACTTAATTTTCCCTGTGTAGACACAGCCACTATAACACATAACTTCTCACATAAATTCTACTTGAAGAATATAACTAAATCAACACTGAGAACTAATTTCACTACAATTTTGATAGCTTTCCAAGTAATGAACTAGTTCTCAATCCACTCTTTTACCTAATTTCCTCAAATGTTTTGTAGAATGAGACAGAGTAGAAGTATTTAAAAAATAAAATGACATGCTAACTTTATCTCGCTTCATGAATGTTATAAATGGGCCTTCACTAAAATGCATAAATCATTCTCTCTTATGAGTCCTAACTAGGCTTCTGTTTACCAGATGGAAGTATAAGGTGTAAATACATGCAACATGTGGTCCAAATCCTGCTGTCAAGATTTTTATAAAGCGATATGCCTCTAAACATCCCACCATAGTCCAGATGTGTTGGGTCCAGTCTTAAAGAAGTTAGAATAGATTCCTACTTGTGTCTGTAGTTAACTGTTTTATTATTATTATTTTTTTAAGACTGAAGACTGTTTAAAACTTTTCATAATGATAGTTAGAATAAAAAGCTATGCAGTTCCTTCAGAGAAGGGAATAAAGTAAAATAAAATAAAAAGCTATACAGCCTCCCAGAACACAGAGTTAGAGAATAGCAGGACCTGTCCAGTGCTTACAAATGACAGGTTACTTCTAAGCCTCAACCATTGTGGTCTAGAAGCCAGGTTAGAGAGAAATTGCCCACGTTAGGTTATAGGACACCTCCAGGCCAACAGAAAGCAAAACCAGGAAAACCAGACAGAGTTCCCTTTACACTAATCATTTACAAAGTACTACTTTCCCAAACCTTTTTTAACTTAATTCTTACTGCAACTCTGTGGTATATGTATTATTGCTCCTGTTTTTCAGATGAGGGAAATAAGACCTTGAAAACTCACATGACTTACCCAGGGTCATCACTGCTGCTAACTGATAGAGTCAGCTTTTGCATCCAGTTCTTCATATGTCAAATCTAGTGCTTTCCCCACAACATCACCAGCAAGTTATATCTATCAAGCTTAAGCTCCTAAGGGCTTTTTTAATTTTGTCTTTGCTTACACAGATCACATTTCTCAAACCAGATAAAGTTCAACACTCCTATCAAGAAAGATTATACAGTAGTGTGAGTATGAGTGGTAGACAGCATGATACTTGATAACTAATTGGACTGTCCTTTCTAACATCTCCAGCCCTGATATATACTGCCAGGATAAGAATATGGCCTTAAATGAATGAATGTCATCTCTTGAACCCCTTCAAGCAAATGCAAAACAATTTTGTTTCATTTTGTTGAATCCTCTTTTATTCTTTGACTTTCATGGCTCTTTTTTCTTTCAGCTATTTCATCTATTGAAATCTAACCTATTATCTTGAGACAATTTCATTAAAACAAAATAAAACTAACACCCACATACTTTATTCCAATGTTACACTCTATTCCAATCTTTCCTTTAGAAGTCAGATGCAATCTCATATCTTTCACAAAATCTCTTCCCATAATTCTAATTTTCAAAGAATTAAAGAGAAAAGACCATCTCCACCTGAAGAATGTTAACTTTAGTATCAGTTGAGCATAACACATTTACATAAGAGAAAAGATTCTTTCCTCATTACAACTTCTAAAATATCTTATATTATATACCATTATGTTTATATTATTAATAAAATTATCTAAAGCATAAAAATAAAGCCAAATGAACACCATATGTACTTTCAATGTTATACTGGAGTGCTGGCTAGCAGTTCTCCCAAGGATTATTTGACTATCTATAGAAGTGTTTCATTGTTTGCCTGCTGCTCAAGGGACCAAACAATGTGAAGTTTCATGTTATCTTATACATTTTTGACCAGTGAAAATTCAAATAATCAAGAAGAAACAGAAATCCTAAACAGACCAATAATGAGTTGTGACATTGAAACAATATTTTTAAAAAATCTCACAACAACAAAAAGTCCAAGACCAGACAGATTCGCACCCAAATTCTACCAGATGTGCAAAGAACTAGTACCTATCTTACTAAAACTGTTCCATCACATTGAGAAGAAAGGAATACTCCCTAACTCATGTTATAAAGCCATATTGATACCAAAGCCAGAAAATGACATAACAAAAAAAGAAAACTATAGACTAATATCGTTTATGAACATAGATGCAGAAATCTTCAACAAAATACTAAAAAACAAATCCAACAGCACAAGAAAAGGATAATTCACCACGATCAAGTGGATTTCATCCCAGGAATGCAAGGATGGTTCAGCATACACAAATCAATAATTGTAATTCACCACATAAACAGAATTAAAAGTGAAAACCCTATCATCATTTCAATAGCTTCAGAAAAAGCATTTGATAAAACTCAGCAACCCTTCATGATAAAAACTCTCAACAAACTAGGCATAGAATGAAGATACTTCAAAATAATAAAAGCCATATATGACAAACCCACAGCCAACATCATACTAAATGGGGGACAGTTGAAAGCATTACCCCTAAGAACTGTAAAAAACAAGTGTGCCCACTTTCACCACTTCTGTTCAACATAGTACTAGAAGTCCTAGCTAGAGCAATCAGGCAAGAGAAAGAAATAAAGGGCATCCAAACAGAGAAAGAGGAGGTCAAACTATCCTTATTTGTCAATGATATGATCTTGTATCTAGAAAACACTAAAGACTCCACCAA
The DNA here is from genome assembly GCA_008086735.1 of Cheirogaleus medius. Lineage (NCBI taxonomy): Eukaryota > Metazoa > Chordata > Mammalia > Primates > Cheirogaleidae > Cheirogaleus > Cheirogaleus medius. The sequence goes on from VBSM01000529.1 coordinate 55,217,610, forward strand.
AAGACTCCTAGAATTGATAAATAAATTCAGTAAAGTCTCAGGATACAAATTTAATGCACACAAATCAGCATTTCTATACACCAATAACAATCAAAATGAGAGTCAAATCAAGAACTCAATATCATTTACAATAGCTGGAAAAAAACCCTAGGAAAATGCTAACTTAGGAGGTGAAAGATTTCTACAAGGAGTACTAAAAAATACTGATAAAAGAAATCATCGAAGATACAAACAAATGGAAAAACATTTGATACTCACAATTGGAATCAACATTGTTAAAATGTCCATACTGCCTAAAGTGATTTACAGATTCGGTGCAATTCCCATCAAAATAGGAACAGCATTTTTCAAAGATCTACAATAAATAATCCTCAACTTTATATGGAACTCCCCACAAAAGCCTGAATAGCCAAAGAGATTCTAATCAAAAAGAATACATTTGGAGGCATCACATATAATACATACAAGGCTGTAGTAACCAAAACAGTATGATACACATTGACCAGTGGAACAGAATAGAGAACCCAGAAATAAAGCCATATAAAATAGCTACAACCAACTGATCTTCCAATAATCAGACAAAAACATCACTGGGGAAAGGATGATGATAAATAATACCCTATTCAATAAGTGATAAGTGGTGCTGGGGAAATTCAATAGCCACATGCAGAAGAATTAAAATGGATCTCTATCTCTCACCATATACAAAAATTACCTCAAGATGGATTAAAGACTTAAATGTAAGACTTGAAACCATAAAAATCCAAGAAGAAAATGTAGGAAAAACTCTTTAGACATTGATCTATGCAAAGAATTTAGGACTGAGACCCCAAAAGTAAATATAGCAACAATAAAAATAAATAAATGGGACACAATTTAACTAAAAAGTTTGTGCACAGCAAAGGAAATAATCATCAGAGTAAAAAGACAACCTACAGAATTGGACAAAATATTCACAAACTATACATCCAACAAAGGACTAATATCCAGAATCTACAAAGAACTCAAACAAATCAACAAGAAAAAAACCCATCAAAAAATAGACAAAAGACATGAACAGACTATTTTTTCAAAGGAAGATAGACACATAGCCAACAACCATATGAAAATATGCTCAACATCGCTAATCATTAGGGAAATGGAAAGTAAAACCACAATGAAATACCACCTTATCCCTGTCAGAAAGACCATTATTAAAAAGTCAAAAAAACAATAGATGGTACAGATATAGTAAAAAGGCAACGCTTATACACACCCTGTTGGTGGGAATGTAAATTAGTACAACCCATATGGAAAACATTTTGGAGATTCCTCAAAGAACTAAAAGTAGCATTCCACCCAAGAGTCCCACTACTGGATATCTACTGAAAGTAAAAGAAGTCATTTTACAAAAGAGACACCTACATTCGTATGTTTACTGCATACAATTCACACTTCCAAGATATGGACTCAACCTAAGCGCCCATCAACTGATGAGAGGATGAATAAAATGTTTTATGTATATATACATACATACATATACATATGTAAATATATATATATACACACACAAACACACCATGGAGTACTATTAAGCCATAAAAACAAATGAAATAATGTCTTTTGCAGCAACTTGGATGAAACTGAAGACCATTATTCTAAGTGAAGTATCTCAGGAATGGAAAAACAAATACCACATATTTTCACTTATAAGAGGAAACTAAACAAGAGGTACATATGTTCATAAAATGGTGTAATGGACATTGAAAATTAAGAAGAGAGCAAGGAGTTGAATGAAAAAAATTTACCTATTGGGCAAAATCCACATTCTTTTAGTGACAGGGACACTAAAAGCCTTGACTTTAACATCACACAATTCATCTATGTAAAAAAAAAATCACTTGTACCCCCTAAATCTATTGAAATAACAAAAATATACAAGTTTAAAAGGGGCATGTGTCATAGAGATATAGATGAAGTATGAGATTCAGAGAAAGAAGGAATTGCTTCCAGTGAGGGTGATAAGGGGAGACTATATGGCCTAGTGGCATTTGAAATGAGGAATGATATCAGAGTGGTGCCATATATCTCTTTTAGCATGAAAGAATTATCATTTATATGCCCCGCCAATGAAAACTATTTCCCCAACTGGGGGAAATTTTGAAAAGTTATTTAAAGATATGTCCATTATCCCAACATACCCACTCCCATATCTTTTGACTAACAAGAAAGAAAGAAATACTCCAAGATAGAGTGTTTGATCCCAAATCCATGCCTAGCCTTTGCTGCCTTCTAGGTGCTTTTCATTTTTCCTTGCAGTTAGGGGCAGCCATGTGACATATTTCATCCATTTAGGATGCAACTGGAAGTCTACAGGAGTGAGGACAGTTTCTAGAAAAGTTCTTTCCTGTTTAAAATAAACAAAGAATACCACTCCTTCCCCTTTCTTTCTGCCTTGAAAGGAGATATAGTATCTGGAACTAGAAGAGAGTCTAAAACTTGGCAGCTGTCTTACCACCATGATAAACATGTTAAGAGCCTCATAGAGATGGTGGCACTCATATGGCTGAGCCACTAAACCACTGTCAGCCACTGCTTATCTCCATTCATCCATAGTGGGAGGAAAATATTATTAAAAATGCTTATTTATTTAAGTCCCTATAAATTAAGTTACCTGTCAAAAGAAGCATTCTTATGGGATATAGTGAATTTTCTAGGAAACAGACCAGAAAGAAAATTATTCTGAGAGAGAAAGGAGTCAGTGTGAATATTAAGGAGCTGGTGAGTGTAAAATGTAATACAGAAGATACGTTGACCCCAGAAAAGGAAGAATTCATGCTTACCTAATCATACCTTCTCCCTTCATCCTAGAGTAATACTGCTATTTCTTGATTTATCACAGTCAGATTGGCTTTCTGTTTTGGCATATGAAGACATAACTATCTAATACCTCTTCCTAACCTAGCCTTCCTACATCCTCCCCATATATTTACATTACAAATTTTAATAATCATCACAGTTTACATTATTATAACTATGTAAATGATATCCACTTCAGAGTCAAGTAGTATACAATAAGTGCACATTCTCTTTCATATAGTTTTGTTTCTTTGTAGTCCTCCAATATGGACTGGCTACTCTGTAGGCCTGATGCCGCATGGTCATTCTGGGACTTCCTTATATAGCTTTCCTATAGTGGATATACTATTCCTTGGATACTATAGCTTTCTTTTATTGTATTTGGTCTCCTTCCTGTTTTGCTACATGATCTCATAGCTTCCTATGCAGGTGTGCATGAGAGGTGAATTTCTACCTTGCATTTCTGAAAATTTTATTTAGTCTATGCCCACACTTCACTAATATGTGGCCTAGGTACAGAATTTTAAGTAAGCAATCATTTTTACTCAGAATTCTGAAAACTGTATTCCATTGTATTCTATTACTCATTGCTGCTATTGAGAAGTCTGATGTCAGTCTAATTCTCATTCTTATGCATATAACTTATTTTCTTTTTGAAAATTTCAGGGATTTTTTTAAAAATCTCTTATATTGAAAATTTCATGATTACCTACCTTAGTGTATTTTTTACTCATTGTGGTATTTGTGTACATGTGGCATTTCATGTACTCTTTTAACCTATGACAGTGATTCTCAAATTGTAGTTCTAGGTCAGCAGGCATCATAATCACCATCACCTGGGAACTTGTTAGAAATGAAAATTTTTAAGCCTAATGAATTGGAAACTATGGGGGTGGAGCCAATTAATCTGTGTTTTAACAAGTCCTCTACAATATTTCTGATAATGTATGCTAAAGTTTGAGGGCCACTTATCTAGACAAATATACTTTAATGCTAGGAAATTTTCTTGAATTTTTTCTTTATTTCTTCCCTTCTATGCCCTTATTCTCTTATTCCGGAACTACTGTTAATTGGATGTTTTAAATTATGGATTGATACTCCAGGCCTCTTACATTTTCTCTCTTATTTTGCACCTCTTAATCATTTTATTTATTTTCTAGTATATTTCCTTGATTTTCACTCCCAAAATTTTTATCAAATTTTTAAAAATTTGTATTTTGTGTATTTCCAGGAGATTTTTCTTATTCTCTAATTTTTCTTTTTATCTAGCATCCCAATCTTATGTATGGAAGCAGTATCTACTTTCTAGTTTTATCTCTCTGAGGCAAAGGGAAAGCCTGGGCAAAAGTTTCATTGTGAAATTTTTTCCATTTCCTTCAGGTTGCTTTTGTTTTCCAGGTTTTTTTTTCTCTCTCTCTCTCATTGGGGGCCTTTATCAAATATTCTTCCATCCTTGGTGGAAAAACCTTGTCATAAATTTATTTAATATAGTTGCTACCTTGGCATCCATTTTTAGTCCTGACATAAGTTGTTTGAATCCCCCTAGTCCTGCCCTGTCACCTTTGGCTTAGTTAAAACTTCCCTCCCCTACATGGCTGTTTGTGATATAACCTGTTTGTCCCTCATCTCACTAACTCAAAACTCAATGTATCCCAGAGCTGCTGACCACGATAAAACCTAATATTCAACACCAGAGTCATGTAAATAAATTCTCCTTTTTGCAAGTGGTTTCTTTAAACTCCAAGCCACAACCCCCCTCCCAAGGAAAGCCTAAGGGATAACACCCATGGACCCTAATAAATGCATAATCTCAAAGGTCATCTCTATCTCTTGCTCCCTACCTACTGGTTGAGCTAGCTTCCTGTCACCTCTTGACTTCCCATAGACAATTCTAATCTTTCTGGAACCTGTGAGTAATAAATTTCTTCTGTTTCATGCATTTAAGTTTTAATTCCTCATTGTGTCTCTCACCTGACAAACACCTGAATCGAACTTTCTCCTCTGGTCAGAGCTCTCCTAAAGAGTAGCTATCATGGTTATGGCTACTTTTAACAGAGAGAGATCTCAAGTCCAAATCAGAAAGAAGCCATAACAATAGATATGACAACAGAAGGTAGGTGTAACCATGTGACTTACTTTGGTCAAGAAAATGTGAGCAGAAGTATGTCATTTTCTTGAAAACCTTCAAAAGCCAGTTACCAATTTGTCTTCCTCTCCCCCTACCTAAGTACTTCTAGAAGCATATGTCAATACATAGCCTCCATAAGCATGGGTGCCTGAGTGGCTGTGATGAGCACAGTCCCTCTTAACCTGATTCATCCATATAGCAGGGGCTGAGAAAGAAACTGTTATGTCGCAGATACTTTTTTGATTGTTTTTTCCTACAGCATAATTACATTTATCCTTTACTGATACAATGGGGAAAGAATGGACTGCTCAATAAATTATTCTGAGTCAATTGAGTACTCATAGAAAATCAATTCCATATGAATAAAAACTTAATTAAAAGCTTTAAAATTTTTAAAGAAAATATAGATGACATATTTGTGACCTCAGAGTTGGAATTATTAATATATCTTAAACCAAATCCGAAAATCGTTAGCCATAAAAGGAAACATTTAAGGGAGTCCTGTTTCTGGAGATAATGCCATAACCCACATGGTGAATTTTTATGATAGGAATGTCACGTAATAAAGGTAACTGCTATAGGAATGAATCTGGAGGTTGAGATGATCTTTTTATGTCCTTCGTAATGCACATCAAAACAAGGTTTTTCTTATTCCCACATAATTCTATATAGTAATCAGACATACAATTTAAATTATATATATCTACTGTAGTGAACATTTATCCTCCAACCTATTAGAAAATACAAAGTCTGAATTTGGGGAGTACTGACAAGGCTAGGTTATTAATGACTGCTTTGGTTTTGTACTATTCTAATCATCCCTTGAAACAGTAAATTGTTCACATCCTAGTGAACACCAAGCCTGAAAGAGGTTCCACAGACATTTCAGTAAGATATCTTCATTTGGTATAAATCCCAGATTACTGCTGGAAGGCTGTTTTGTGTTTTTGAGCTAAAAAATACTACCTTTTAAAATTGTAATTAACTATTATTTTCTTAAGCATGAGTCACTAAATTTGGACATATGCCACCTCTGGATTTATTGATATAAATTTGTATTTGGAAATATTAATAGCAGAATATAATCTACAATCCTTGTTTGTACAAATTACAGTAAATTACAGTTCACCAAATTGCTCTAAGAAAGAAACAAAAATGGTCATGGACTTCATAAAGCAAACACAGTATTCCTAAAATAATTACAGAGTTGTCACCTTAAAAAAAACCCAGCTGTTTCTCAAAAGAAATCAGTATTAAGTAAAGATACTTTCATCCCATATTATATGTCATTCACTTCATAGTTATCAAATGCCTGGATTTGGGGTGTGGGATGTTATTTACTTTAGAAAAGTTGATCCTTTCTTTCTGAAAAAAATATGTATAAAAAAGAATATTAAAACATTTTATAAATACCTAAATTTTATTTATAGAAAATTATATGCCACTGATGTTGTATGATTATTATGTAATAATTCTTGTTATAGAAATATAATTCATTTACTATAGAGAATTTGATGTATTTTAAAACTGTAGGGAATAAAGTCAGTTTTTTATTTGCTTTGTTTTGTTTTTGAAGTAATATCCTCTTGAACAAGCCAAAGTTATTAGGAAAGAGACTTTTTGAGCAAGCTTTCCACTGTCCTATGCTAGCTGTAGTTTTAAATAAATTCCTCTATACATACATAAAGCATATGTAAAGGCTCACACAATATACAAGTTTACTATATATTGAGTTTACATCAGAAAAGCCAGAGAACATGTTCATATCTCAATATAAGACCAAAAAAAGAAAGACTTTAAAATCTATGCTTAGTCCTGAATAACTCTGAAGAAATGATGACTGATAAGATTTTCCTGGAAGCCAACAAGTACACAAAAATGGAAATTAAGAATTGTCCCCTAAAATGAAATTGCAATCAAAATGTTTATTGATAAAAGTCTACAGGTCTTTATGTTTTAATGACTTTCAGAGCTAACTAGAAAAGACCCAAGTTTGATTCCAAAACTTTTTACTTACCACCATTATAAAGTCAAATTAAAAGCTCACCAAAAACTGATGAATCCTATAGTGTATTCATTTGTTTTATATAAGCCCATTGCATAGGGTGAAAGTCACAAGGGGTTGATTTTTAACGTTAATTTTGATTTCTAATGCTTACAATAAATTAAGTCAACCACTTTCTAAGTTCTGTACTGCCACACATGATCTAAACTGCTCTGTGGGGATAAAACACTTTAGAAGCTTATAATTCCTACAGAGTGTTTTGATTATTTTATACAAACTAAACTCAAAAAATTTCACAAGGGAAATTGTTGTGTGGTTTAAGGCCACATAATCTGGTTTCAACCCTCGGCTTTGCCTTGAGTTAAAGGCATATTCATTAACTTGAAACAATAAACTCAAATCTTAACATTTCTGGAGAGAATTCAATTCGGGACTTTGGCAGTATCAATGGTAGATATTACACACAGGCTCAATGTGATCTTATACAGGACACGTAGGTAATACAGGCTATGCCAAAGTTTTAAATGAGCAACAGATACATTACACATCATTGCCTTACACATGTGTACCACCCCCTCACACGCACAGAAAGTTCTCCAGCTTTTACAGTTTTCTAGCTTTCTCAGTGCTAAATTATAAGCTGTGGTTGTAACTTAAACATTTATTTAGGCTAGAAATATGGAATAGGATTGGAATGGTATTAATTAGATACCACGTTAAGAAAAGCTGGGCCATACAAAAGTACACTTAAAGAATAGCTATCCATCTGGGGTTTATAGTCAAAAAAGGAAGGGCACAGGCTAATAAGCAACCTCCTAACACCTTATGAGATTTAGATAAAGCATTAACCCAAAGAAAAAGGTGGAAATTTTTTGTGGGTAACAATTTTTTTTTCTTTTTACAAAACTAAAGTGAGTTAAATTTAGTGAAAGAAATAGTAGGATACAACATATTGAAAAGAAAAGGAAACAATGTAGAAATGAGTGGAGGAAAAAAGAAAAGAACGAGAAGGCAATGAGGCTGACGAAGGAAAAAATGCTGTTCACACTAAGAGCAGACGGGTTGGCATACGTTTCACTCAGGTGTGTCTCAAACTTACTCAGATGGTTTAACTCATGAACACATAAAATAAGACCATAAACAGGCAAGAGAATAATGAAATTTGGTAATTCCAGACAATTTTTCAAAATTACAACTTTTCCATACTAGCTGCACATTTTTCTTTGTAATAGCAAGGTTGGAAATCACTAACTCATACTGAACTAGCCATTGTATATTTTTCGAAAAGAAAAATTTTATATATTCAGTCTTTTCTTAGACTACCATAACAAAATAAAGACAGGATTATAGAAAATGCTATTTAATTAAAAATAATTTTGCCAAATAGAAACCTATCATTTCAAACCAATCTCCCCAAATAGAGACTATTTCCAAAATGTTACTGGATTGTAAACAAAACATCCACTGCATGCCTGCTTCCAACCCTGATCACTATGAGACATGTATCTGTGAACATTTGTTGATTCAGCCCTAGTTCTATTTCTATTATCCAGACCTGATAGATACATCCTGCATGTGTGCCAGACACCAGGCTAGGCCCATTCCCATATGTCCTACTTTATCATCATATCACTGAGTATTAAGAATTATAATGCTGTGTAACATAGTTTATCACATATCATATATGTACCATATATACGCTAGTAACTCAATGACTTCTACCAACTATTTCTCTACTGTATCCCCATTTACTCATTCATTTATTTGATCATTATTTATTCAAGTGCCTATTATGTGCCAGGCACTGCACTGTAAATCAGACATTCATGGGTCCTGGCCTTGAGGAATCTAGAGCCTAGCAGGGTATACTGACAAATTTCAATATATTAAGGTAAATGCTGGGCTATAAGAAATATAGACTATAACAGGAGCACATAAGAGGAACACCCAGTCAATGGGGTTCAAGGTGAGGAGCCCAGGTAGACTTTCGGAGAACCTGAAGTCTCTCAGCTGTGCAGAAGACAGGTGAAAATTAACTTCTAGGCTGGGCACAGTGGCTCACACTTGTATTCCCAGCATTGTGGGAGGCTGAGATGGAAGGATCACTTGAGATCAGGAATTCGAGACCAGCCTGGGCAACAAGCAAGACCCCATCTCTATTAAAAGATTTTAAAAATTAGCCAGGCAAGGTGGTACACACCTGCAGTCCCAGCTTCTCAGGAGGCTAAGACAGGAGGATCACTTGAGCCCAGGAATTCGAGGTTACAGTGAGCTATGATCAGGCTTCTGCACTCCAGCTTGGGTGCCAGAGCAAGACCCTGTCTCTGAAAATAAATAAATAAATAACTTCTAAGTTATCACCTATACCTTTGCAAGATCTTATCATTTACTCAGAGATTCTTTACATATACCCTTGGTTTAATTAAAACCCTTCATGGCACATTCTGCTTTAAACTCTTGCTGCTCTGGTCATTTTGTCTAATATTCTTCTTACAACTAAAATAGTTTACCATTGTGGTTTGCAATCTACATCCACACAGAAAACTGCATACAGATGATTATAGATAGCAGTTTTATTCATAATTGCCAAAACTTGGAAGCAATCAAAATGTCCTTCAATTGCTGAATGGATAAACTGTGGTACATGCATACAATGAAGTATTATTCAGTGCTAAAAAGAAATCAGCTATCAATCCATGAAAAGAAATGGATGATACTTAAATGCATATTCCTAAGTGAAAAAAGACAATATTAAAAGGTCACACACTGTATAATTCCAACTATGACATTCTGGAAAAAGCAAAACAATGAAGATAGCAAAAAATCAGTGGTTGCAAAAAGATCAGTTATGGAGAGTGGGGGGCAAGGAAGATAGATGAATAAGCAGAACACAGGGGATTTTTAGGGTAGTTTAACTATTCTTTCTGATACTATAATGGTGGATATGTGTCCAGGCTCATAGAGTGCATTATAATACCAAGAGTGCACTAAGGCAAACTGTGGACTTCAGATAATAATGATTCATCAGTTATAACAAATGTATCACTGTGGTATCGGATATTAACAGTGGAGGAGGCTGTGCATGTGTGGGGGCAGAGGGTATATGGGAACTCTGCACTTTCTGCTCAATTTTTCTGTGAACCTGAAACTGCTCTAAAAAATAAAATCTATTTTAAAAGAGATACAAATTCCTCCTGACAAAGGTTAACAGGAAAAGGCACTTAATTTTGGAAGGTGAAAAAAATCAAGAAATGAATGGTAAGTGATTCAGCAAGGCAAAGATAGTTGAAATCCTACTGCCTATAATGGGAGATACTAATGTAAAATGCAAATTTGTGCTGCTAAACTCCAAAAAGTTTCAGAATTAGAGGTACCAGGTACCTCTGAAGGCCTAGGGAGAAGGTAGGATGAGTACAAGATGACTGAGTTTTGAGTCTAAAAAGGAAATATTTAGAATTTGGGTGCCCTCTCCCTGCCTACACTGCCAGTCAACTACAACCCTTCCTTCCTAGAAAAAACAGAGCATGGAATGATTCAGAATGGCTCTAGTCTTGAGAACACTATGAGAAAGACATGTAATCCAGGATATAGAAAATCTAGAACAAAAGAGAGAAAAAGAATGATGATGGTAATGATGAGGGTAATGATGACAAAAGATCCCAAGAAAACTATGATATAGTGGAGTTAGAAAGAAATCTGTCATCTTAGATTAGGAAGATGGAGAATTCACAAGGGAAGTTTCCAAGGGAAAAAAGTGGAACTTATCAATTACCTATCTTTCGAGGCTTCACAGTAATAAGAGGACCTTTCAAGTTTAGATAGAAAGCTTGCGGCTGAATGGAAAACAGGTACGTAGAAAACTAAGCACAAGTCAACACACAAGACAGTTAACTCCAGGAAAAACAGTAAGTGGTTTGAGAAAAAATAATACAATAGATTATTACAGGTGGATCAATTATAATCAAATTTATATGACCCTAATAATATAAACACTAAATTATTTAACCAAAAACAAAACAAAAAAATTAGGAGAATTAAGGTAGAAAAAATTTGGTCAGAAGGAATAAGAAAGCTAAAACCTTGTGCTGCATAATAAAAATCAATACACAATTTCTAAAATTGAAAAATCAATGATTAACAATATAGCATGTTATTTGGATAGTTTTGAATATAATTCAGGAAAAAGGAAATCCACAAATATTAAATACAAAAGAAAAAAGCATCAAAAAGTGTTAAAAATAATTGCCTCTGAAGGGCAGGAATTGGGGAGCAAGGGATGCTGTAGACAGAGACTGCTACTTTTTTCAACAGAAGTCAGGTGACCTTATATCCCACTTTTCTCAGGAATGTCAGGTTTTATGCTTGTTTTCCTACTGTTCTATCCAGTTAGCAAACCCCTTTCATTCTCAGAAGTACATGACAAATTAAGTGTTCAGCCTAATTATACGATTTATAGTTATTTTACTTCTAAATCATGCATATTTATTACTTATTAAAATAAAAGGCTTTTTTTTTATTAAAGTGGTCCTCCGGAGTCAAAATAACTGAGTTTATTTATGCCTTTTAATATTTTGTGATTTGGGGCTAGTTTCCTAACCTCTGTCTCCATTTTTTTTTCTCATCTACAAAATAAGGATTATAATAGTTCCCATCTCATATGTTTGTTAAGAGGATTAAATAGACCATTTTTGCACAGTATTGTGCACTTAATGGATGCTCAAAAATATATTTAATAACTTTTTATTATATTAAATGTCCACTGCTATGGTTTGAATGTCTTCTCCAAAATTCATGTTGAAATTTAATTGCCATTGTAACAGTATTGGGAGGTGAGGTCTTTAAGAGGTGATTAGGTGATGAGGACTCTGCCGTCATGAATGAATTAATGCCATTATTGCAGAAGTGGGATTCCAATAAAAGGATATATATGACCCCCATTTGTTCTATGTCTTTCTCACTCACTTGCCTTTCCACTTCTCCATGGAATGACCCTCACCAGATACCAGTGCCATGCTCTTGGACTTCCCAGTTTCCAAAATCAAGAGCAAAAAGAATCTCTGTTCTTTATAAATACCAAGTCTGTGGTATTCTGTTATAGCAGCAGAAAAGGGACAAAGATACCCACTAAATTTCAATTAATTCATAATGAATCAGTCTCCTCATGGTGGATTTCCATCTAAGCTTTTAATGTTATAATAGGAAATGAGTACAAGTTTAACATTATATTGCTTTTCTTTTAAATCTGTGAAACATATTGAATAGGCTCTCTGCATGATTGTTTGAAGAAAAAGCCAAATTTGGAACTTCTGATTAAAAAGCAAAGATCCAGTAAAACTAAAATCATTTAGTCCATTTGGAATTTTTAAACCTTAGATCATAGTTAGAAAAATAAATGCTTCTCATTTTCGAATCTTATTTCCCCTGTATAATATTTGTCTATTAATTTTCATTTACCACTTGGAAATACTTTCTGGACAAATGACCATGTGTAATCACAGATTGCTAGCTAGCATGGAAGACTGCCTCCTTTTCTAGCTGTGACTGCAAGACCTTAATAGTCATTATGCTCTATGTGATTCTGGGAATATAGCATTTTAAGGGATTTATATAGTCTATGGGTTAGTCAGACATGTGAATAGCCACAATAAAATGTATCTAAATATAATCGAAAATGTTTCCAACATTATTTCATAAGACTCCTGTCAGGAGTTAGTACTATTTTACAGATCAAATAAAGAATAAGTAGATAATCTTTGTAACATCCATTGGAAGACTTTTAAAATATCATATAGCATCCTTATGGTTATTATTTTAATAAATCACTTAAAGATGATATTTAATTAGGTTGCTCCTGTGTTTTATACTTTGTGTTCTAATTTTTTATTCCAGCTCTCCAAATTTTACCCATTTGAAATCTAAGTTTTTCCATGTTTTTTTATAAGAATTCCAGTCTATATTATCTCTCTTCCTTGATCTCAATTGCCTTTTGACAATTCCTTTATTTGCCTTCAATTATTCTTTAAAAGTCATATCTGTAAAAGTCTCACAAAATGTCAATCTATTTACATCTGGGACATTGTGTTCATAATGTAACCATAAAATAATTCAACTTTATTTTTACTTTCAAATGAATGTTATTCTCTTCAAGGTAGTCACTTTGGTATTCAGACACTGTTCAAAACTGCTACCATTTTTAATACTATGAAACTTGCAGTAAATTCTTCTGTATAGCCTCAGTTATAATGCATTTTCTTTCTTTGAAGATGAAATTTATTTTGCAAAATAATCAGTAGTTATATGTTACCAATCTAGTGCCACGGTAAATGAATAAGCAAGGGTCGTGTTCGGACTTACTGTTTTGTAGCTCAAATAGTTCTGAAGATAATTCTTGAAAAAGCAGCTCCCCCAATTTTGCAAATGTAGTAGCTTTCAGCCTCCTATTGTTATAGATTGTATTTATTTTTATATATCATTTTAAGAATGTTTGTTTGTTTTTAGTCTCCCCCTACACTTCTCCTCAGTACTATGTAAAATGAAGACACATGATGGGCACTCAACCAATGTCTACAGTACTGAAACCTCTCTGCCCTTCCTTCTGTAGGAGGCAACCAGTAATCAGAAAGAAATGTAATAAAAACCACCTGGGCAATTCCAACCAACTCAGCATCTCTGGATTGAAATTAGTGGTTCAATTTCCATCAAAAATTGTGTTTTTTTGTTTGTTTCTTTTTTTCCATTTTTAGAACCAAAGACACCCATTCTGATACCTAGCAAAAAAAAATCTAGACAGGTCTGAGTCTTAAGTTCCAACAGAATAAGATAGAGCTGCTGAAACACTACGCCCAGAGTCTCTTGGCTTTACCTCCCACAATAAATATTTCCACTGCTGTGCTTGGCGAGGTGACAAAAAATAACTGTTTCACTAAGGGCCAGCAGGGGAGGTAAAACCTAGTCTGGCTAGGCTCTCAGGCTGACTCCTCTGTTAAGGGCTCTCATGGCTTTGACATGTTGGTCTTGCTAGACTGACAGGGAAATGCGAGGATGCGGATGGAGGGAGAGGGAGGAGAGTTAAGCTCACTGACCCTTGGTTGAGTTCTACTTCCAGCTGTCCCCAGCTTTTGCAATTTGGTAACCTTTCCCACTCTGGCCCTGGAGATTCCTATGGGAATGGCAGAGTTCCTGAACCACATCTCTAAAAATGGGAAGAAGATGTTACAGGCTCAAATAACCCAGAGATGGGAGGGAGGAAGAAAGGAAAGAGAAGAAAAAGAGGTGGAGAAAATAAAAAAGAAATATATTTAAAGAAGAGAAATAAGGAAAAGACACACACAAAAAATACAGAAAATACAGAAAAGTTAGAACGTAGAAAGAAATCTAAAAAGAGGGATGCAAAAAGGAAACAGAGAAGAAATAAAAGAGAAATTAAAAAGAAGAAAGGGTAAGGAAAATATAGCAAGAACCTTTTCTGTGTGATCATTGGCAGGGAAATTGAGAATCCAAGTCCTAATTCCTGCTAAGTACATAATATTAGGGAAAATGCTGAAGAGATTGTGCCTCCTTTTTCCTTAGCTATAAAATAAACACAATAAACTCAATTTTATTATAATATTAAAAGCTTTACCCTCAGAGTAAGAGTGCTATATTAAATACTATTAATAAGGTGATTTGGCTGGAAATTTTGCCTGAGTAAACACTATGTCATCAAGATGTACAATTAACTTACATTCTTTCCAAGTTTTGCTGATATGTTGTAATCCCACTTCTACCACTTAAATTATTCTTTTTATATTCTCACTATATATTATTCTTGCCACTTTATGTCTGACCACCTTGTCTTTGCTCACCACTTGATACAGTTCATCCTGTTTAACACTGATGGATAGGTCTTGAGGAAATATTCCCTTAACATATCAGGCCTTTACTTAAAATTCCTCAGTGTGGATCCGCTGCCTACTAGATAAAGTCCAAAGTGCCATCCTGCCATTCAGGGCCTTCCAAGATTGAATCCCAACATACTTTATAGTCATAACTCCCATCTCACTTCTCTCCTAAGTAGGCTTGCTAGTTTAACAGACAAAAGGAGAGAAACTTATTGAATGCAGGGCAAAAACAAGAGTAGCCACCGCCAAAGCTGCAGAAACAGAAAAGATTCAGAGAGGTGCTGGCTCTATCGGAAGAAAATATTTCATTCATTCATTCATTCAACAAGTATGTATTGAATACCAATCAGTGTGTCAGATAGATAAGGCTACGAAGATGAGAAGACAATCCTTGCCTATAAGAAGTGTGGTAATCAATGTTTGGAAAAATAAAAGTGGTATATAATGGCTGGACTATCCAAGGGAAATAGTAGATAATAAAACTAGACTAAAACATAAGGGCTGTAATTTGAAGGGCCTTCAATACCATGCAAAGAAGTTTAAAGTTTAGATTTTATTCTCTAGGTGCTAAGGAACTAAAATTTTGAGCAGAAAAGTAGTAAGATCAGATTTCCATAGTAAAAATTTAATTCTGGCAGAAATGGAGATGAAGGTGAGGATAAGAAGGCCAGTAAGGAGGTTATATCAATAGTATGGGGATGTTAAGAGTCTGACCCAAAGAAAGCAGAGGGAAGAGAATGAAAAAAAGAAAATATATTTTAGACAACAGAATCACTATGTACATGTAAAGAGGAGTGAGGTATC
Source organism: Cheirogaleus medius (assembly GCA_008086735.1). NCBI lineage: Eukaryota > Metazoa > Chordata > Mammalia > Primates > Cheirogaleidae > Cheirogaleus > Cheirogaleus medius. Next base: position 55,233,265 of record VBSM01000529.1, read on the forward strand.
TAAATAAAAACGTCCGGAGTTCAGGCTTGGTGGTGTGTGGGGCCATGTACCAAGGTACAAAATTTTGGAGAAAGGGAAAGTTTCAGGACAAATGATGAATAAGTGTAATTTGCAATATGTTATGTTTACCTACTTTTGTGACAACCAAGTGGAAAGGGCTTATAATGAGGTCTGTGCTCCTACATGACATGGAGGAGGGTGGGAATTAGAGGGAATCAAAGAATAAAGATATTCAGCATTTAAAACAGGATAGAAACAGACCTATCTGTATCAAAGTGAGAATTCTTAATAAAATGAATTAAAACAAAAAACAGGATTTACTAGACTATACTGACTAGATAAAGCTCAAAGGAGTGGAGGGTTAATATAGGATACCAGATGAAGAATTCTCAAGGATAAGGAACAATTTTCTCCACCAAACTCTACTAATATCAGAAATTTGACTTGATGGTAACCACTGATACCACTGTCTCCAGTGCTACTGATGCTTCAGGAACACAACCTTGCAAATACTGGAAAATTATTGCCACTGCTGCTTTTCCCATTTCCACCAGCATAAAATGGAAGCCCCACTTACCACATCCCATTCGAGAGCCAAAGTTCAAGGGAAACTCAGAATTTGAGTTTTGACATATCCTTTGGGGAAGAAGGATAAAAAGGGGACCAAAGTGAACAATAGAATAAATAAATCAGAGAGAAAAAAAGAATGATCTATTCCTTTAAGACTAGAAAAAGATTTTTAACTCTATGGAGAAGAATTGGCAAATATATCAATAAAAACATAATAAAAGCTATTGTTAGTTTAAAAGCTCTTATATGTCAAGCACTTTATATACATGCCTCTATACTTCACAATAAGCCTGTATGGCAGTTATTACTATCTCCATATTATACATGATAAAACCAGAGTGAGAGAAGTGAAATGGCCCATATCACACAGTTAATAAGTGGCTAAGCCAAGGTTTGAGTGCAAGTCAGTCTAACTCTTTATCCTCTCCATGCTCTTCTTTCAGGATGCCACCAACATAGAATACCTATGGTTAGGTACACATTTCTACATAGATAAGTTATATTTTAAATGTATATTTTAAGTTTTTCTTGAATGATTACTTTGATTCTAAAAATCTCAGTCAATGACTTCTGCCCTAGGTACTGTTGTAGAAATAGCTAAGCTCAGTTGAATGCTAATGAACAAGAAGTCAAGAAATATTTCCACTCAGGACTAGCCACAGAATAGGCAATGTTACACAGGTGACTTTAGACACAGAGCATCAAGAGGTTCTATTTGGCCTCAGGAACTCCACAGAGGTTCATCCTCCTAAGAATGGGAAGACTGGATCAGGCCATCCCACTGTTATGTTCTTCTTCTACAACAAAGGGGGCTTTTCCTAACCGAGGAAGGTCCCACTGCTAAAAATGGTCCTGCCATTTTTAAGACTTTCAACAAGTTTATCATTAGGATATATTTTTACCTTATGAATTTCCATTAGTTTTTCTGCCAAAGAGTTAAAAGATAGACTTCTATGCTCTGGCTAAAATATTATATTGAGAAGGTTGTAAAATCTCCGAGTAGTAAATCTACATGTGGAAGAATATGAAGGTGGCAAAATAATTCCTTTGTCACATTTAAATTTCTCTTTCTAATCACCCTTGAAGATATCAATAATGTGGACTTATTTCTGTATAAGGTGTGTGGTATAAATGATTCTGTTCTGGTGAACAATGTTCTCCTTATTATCAAAATGAAAGCATACTAGAGTAGTATATTTAGCATGTAAATTGGATAACATGACTTCCCTGCTCAAATTCCTTCAATGGCTTTCCATTGCTTTTGTAAGAAAACCTAAGCTCCTTGCACTATGAAAAAGGATCTGCATGATCTGCTTCCTGCTGACCTCCCTAATCTCACCTGGTACCACTCTCCCTCTGGAATACTATGTTCAAGCTCTCTATGTGTCCTTTTGATTTCTCAAATGCACCAAGCCCTTATTCACTCAAGTCATTTACACATATTGTCCTTCTGCTTGGAGGGCTCTTTCCAATTCTCTGCATGGCTGCCTTTTTCCCAGCCTTGGGTCCCATCTCAAATGCTGCCTGATCAAAAAGATCTTCTCTTGATACTTTTCCTAGTGGTCTACTCCCTACCTCATCACTTAGACATTTTTGTAACAATAGCTGGGACATTTCTCTTCCAGTACCTATCCCAATGGATTTATTTGTATACTTCCTTGTTTATCATCTGTCTCATTCACTATACCATGGATCCATGAGGACAAGGATATTATCTGTTTGTATTGCTGTATCCTCAGTAAACAGCTGGCAGATAGCCAATCACTCAATAAATTCTTACTAACAGAATAAATGGAACAATGGAAGAATGGAATCAGCATGGCCTGTGCCATCCATCCTACCTCAAGGATTTTTGGCTTTTTATCCTGTGACATTTTGCGTTCCTAGGTCATGTACAATAAATGTTCCTATATAGTTCTTGGTCAGTGTTTAAGGCTCTGCTTGTCATATTGACAAGAACATCTTTTTTGACTGGTTTGACTCCCTTTTCTTCAAGGCTTTTACCTCAATAGCCACTGAATATCTATGCCACCCTCAGTTGTCCAGAGAATTTGAAGTTTAATCTGTGGCCTACCCTTTATGCAAGCTAGAAGTTAATATACTCTGTGATGTAATCTATTTGTTACTGCTATGTACTATTGTTCACCATTGGGAAGGCCATCAGATTTCCTCAAATTCCAGTTTCACTTTTTAGCCTTTGTGATGTATCAGGAGTGCTAAGGAGTGACTTCAGAGGCCCCCCCAAATAACAGATTTGGGAATATCTTGTTCATTTATTCTGAATATGTTCCTTGGGATATGAAACTATCTAACAATGAAGCAAAATAGTTTTTATTCATATAGTTGAGGATTTTTTTTAAATATCTGGACAAGAAATTTATTTTCCATATGTTCCACCTTCTTAAAAATTAACTACTGTGTCCATAATGCCAACTATGAGCATTCCCATCAAGTAAACAAAATACCTCAAATGTGATAAAGAAGAAGTCAAATTAAACTGTGAATAACAGACATCTGCTAGCATTTGAGAATTCTTATGCCTGTATTTGAAAGTATCTAGTGATCTTATTTTCAAAATAATTCATTTAATTGTACTTCTATTTGGAAGGATAAATTATATTTGATAAATGATACTTTTGTGCAAAAGCACATATAGGATAGGTATTCTTATACAACACTCAATCTCTTCTCACTCACTTTTTACAAGGTAAACTAAGACAGAATTTGAAACACTTCCTCATCATGGCTGAGAGTAATTTTAAAATAGGCATATATGGAACTTACCTGAAAATGATAAAAGCCATATATAACAAACCCACAACCAACATCATACTGAATGGGGAAAAACTGAAAGCATTCCTGCCTAGAACTGGAACCAAACAAGGTTGCCCTCTATCACCACTTCTATTCAACATAGTGCTGGAAGTCCTAACAAGAGAAATCAGACAAGAGAAGGAAATCAAGGGCATCCAAATGGGGGCATAAGAGGTCAAAGTATTGCTCTTTGCTGACAATATGATAGTATATCTAGAAAACCCCAAAGACTCTGCCACCAGATAACTGGAATTGATAAACAAATTCAGCAAAGTCTCAGGTTACAAAATCAGTATAAAGAAATCAGTAGCATTCCTATTCACTAACAACAGTAAAACTGAGAACCAAATCAAAGACTCAATACCCTTCACAATAGCCATAAAGAAAATAAAATACCTAGGAATATATTTAACTAAAAAGGTAAAAGACTTCTACAGGGAGAACTATGAAACACTGAGGAAGGAACTAGCAGAGGATGTAAACAGGTGAAAACCCATACCGTGCTCATGGGTCAGCAGAATCAACATTGTTAAAATGTCCATACTACCCAAAGTGATCTACAGATTCAATGGAATCCCTATTAAAATATCAACATAATTTTTCACAGATATAGAAAAAATAATTCTATGCTTTGTATGAAACCAAAGAAGACCCTGTATAGTAAAAGCAATCTTAAGCAAAAAGAACAAATTGGGAGGCATCAATTTACCAGACTTCAAGCTACACTACAAGGCTATAGTAACTAAAACAGCATGGTATTAGCACAGAGACATAGACAAATGGAACAGAATTGATAATCCAGATGTAAAACCATCCTCATATAGCTGTCTAATCTTTGACAAAGCAGACAAAAACAAACACTGGGGAAAAGAATCCTTATTTAATAAATGGTGCTGGGAAAATTGGATAGCCACATGTAGAAGACCAAAACAGGATCCACGCCTCTCACCTCTGACAAAAATCAACTCATGGTGGATAACATACTTAAACCTAAGGCATGAAACTATAAGAATTCTAGAAGACAATTTTGGAAAAACTCTTATAGACATTCCCTCAGGCCTGAGGAAAGAATTCATGAAGAAGACTCCAAAGGCAATCACAGCAACAACAAAAATAAATAAATGGGACCTGATCAAATTAAAAAGCTTCTACACAGCCAAAGAAACCATCACAAGAGTAAAAAGACAACCTACAGAATGGGAGAAAATATTCACATGCTACACATCCAATAAAGGGCTGATAACTAGAATCTATATAGAACTCAGGAAAATCAGCAAGAAAAAACTCAAACAACCCCATTAAAAAGTAGGCAAAGGACATGAACAGAAACTTTCCAAAAGAAGATAGACTAATGGCCAAAAACCATATGAAAAAATGCTCTACATCTCTAATCATCAGGGAAACGAAAATCAAAACCACATTGAGATATCACTTATCTCCAGTGAGAATGGCATTTATCAAAAAGCCCCAAAACAATAAAAGTTGGTGTGGATGCAGAGAGATAGGAACAATCATACGCTGCTGGTGGGACTGCAAACTAGTACAACTGCTGTGGAAATTAATATGGAGATACCTCAAAGAGCTAAAAGTAGAACTACCATTTGATCCAGCAATCCCATTACTGAGCATCTGCCCAAAGGAAAAAAGACATTCTATAAAAAAGACATCTGCACTAGAATGTTTATAGCAGTACAATTCACAGTTGCAAAGATGTGGAAACAACCCAAGTGCCCATCAATACATGAGTGGATTAATAAAATGTGATATATGTATACCACGGTGTTCTACCCAGCCACAGAAAACAATGGTGTTCTAGCACCTCTTGTATTATCCTGGATAGAGCTGGAGCCCATCCTACTAAGTGAAGTATCACAAGAATGGAAAAACAAGCACTACATGTACTCACCATCAAGTTGGTATTAACTGATCAACAGTTAAGTGCACATATTTTAATAACATTCATTGTGTGTTGGACAGGTGGGAGGGGGGTGGAGGAGATGGGTATGTCCACACCTAATGGGTGCAGTGCGCACCCTCTGGGGGAAGGACACACTTGAAGCTCTGACTCAGGTGGGACAAAGGCAATATATGTAACCTAAACATTTGTACCCCCATAATATGCTGAAATAATAAATAAATAAATAAAATGGTTATTAGACAAGTAAAATCTCTACATTTCAGACAAACCCATGTTTTGGCATTAATCTATAAGATAAACATTAAAAGTATAAAAAAAGGTACATGTTCTTTAAGTACATAGAATCTTGATTTTTATTTAAATATATTTATAGTAATAACCAATGTTTATATTTTACTCCATGTGTGTTATGAAGATTTCCAATTCTGTCACACCAAAACATCCCTACTCTAAAAATACATTAACATGTACATAGTCCAAAAGCTAAAAATTCCTTAAGATTTTTGTTCCCCAATCCCTATATATCCCCAATTATTTATTGACCTCTTTATCTTTCAAGTCCAGTTACAATTCACAGTAGTGTGTGTGCATATGTTTGTGTGTGTGCACGTTTGTGGTGTCTGGCTAGATGATGATGAGCTATGCTTAATTACATCATTAGGCGGGAGGCCGCAGATCTCCTGCTGCCTTCAGGGCTGATTGGAATTTTAAAATATTATTTTCACTTAGTGGAATCTAAATTAAATAAATAAATTCCATTAAAAAATAACTATGGTGCATTTACTGTTGGTTTTGCCTGTTTACAATTGTCCTAGACACTGAGGTGCCCAAAGAGGTATATGGTTATATTCTGGCAAACACCCAATTTTACCATTTGAAATATGACAACATTTTTTCTTCCATGGCAGAATAGAGTATACTTATTTTTTAAAGCATCTTCCCTTTTTTGCATCTCTAATATATCTCTCTAACATTATTCTTTCCCTTCCAAAATGTTAGTTAATATAAATCATTACCATATGATGAATGAACTTACATTTTTGTTTACATTTTTATACATTTATTTAAGGGTGACATCTATGGTTCTACCCAGCCAACCATTGTAATCTGAGGAAGGTAGAGAGCTGATTTATTCTGCTTTGAGTTATTCCTAGCAGAGGTATAAGAAAATTGAAAAGAGAGAAGAATTTAGTAATCTGATTTTTGGTCCTGAAAAGCCAACATCATTATATAAGTCCCTCTTGTTATTCCTGTACAGAGTCAGACAACTTCTTGTTCATGTAAGCAAGGTTATAAAATTGTTTCTATCCTTTATAATTAAAGACCTGAACATGAATTTTAGGTTACTTAGAGAGTTAGGGTTGGGTTTGGGGCACCACAGGCCACCCAGGAAAAATCCAGCTGCATCACATTTGAAACTATCCTATCATAGTCTGGAAAAAAAATGTTCCAATCTTTAAAATATGTCTAGACCACTTTATTTCACTCCTATGTGATTCTTATGTGTGGGGGGCTGGAGATATATGGGTGAGATGGGGATGGTAAATGAGCATTCTACATGAAAAGGCTTTCCTAAAAAGAACCCATCGATCTGTAAAGAAGCTGATTTAGCGTTAACTGACATTACAGATCACACATGTGCTCCCTTCATCAGCCTGTGGTAGGGTGTTTCATGTACTGCCTACAAGTAGAGAACATACAGGAGGTCCTCTTCTCTCTCAGGGACTCAGGAATGGCCCCCAACATCATGATTTTGACAGGGCAGAGCATCTTTACAATGGCCTTACTTTCCTGTAGGCATGCTCCTCCTTTTCAATCCCTAGTGCCTCCATGATCCTCAGGTTTCCAGATTCTAGCGTGAAGCAGACTGGGTCTGTTCTCCCCAGCAGAACCCAGAACCGCCCCCCCCCCCAATTTGGGATATAATCCATTCTCCATGATCTTTTGTCAAAAATAACCTACATTAGTTTATGACCCTACTAGATAAATTGTTAACCATTCTGTTTAGGAACAAAAGTGCTCTTAGCTAAACATATTTTAGGATCTTATAACCATAGAATCTTGGATTTTTGAGGATAGGATCTCAAAGATTATTTTACATTTGAGAAAGCTGATTTCCTAGAGAAGATGTCTAATTTCTTCAAGGTCACATGACTACTTAATTTAGCTGGGACTAATGTCTATGTTTCTCAGTTCCTAATTCATTGTTTTTATCCATGGTACCTTGCTGCTTAATGTTTCAGCCTTCTAAAGAAATATTATCACATAGACATAGGCTCTCTAATACCTTAAACCAAATGAATAATAAGATGGGGAATTCAGGGTCTGATACACACTTTTAAGGTGTATTATAACCAATCCTCAGTGAATTCTTTCTAAAACAAACCTTTAAACCTCACAACTTACTTAGTTAAATTGAATTATATACCTGTTCATTTGTAGCTAGTAATGCCATTCCTTAATCTCAGTAGAGGAGGGACTGCAGGAGTTTCTTCTAGAACTACTGGCAAGAGCCATTTCCCGGATAAGCAGTAAAGAAACACTGACTCTGATCTTTGGTTATTTGGGTCCCCCATTGAAAGAAGCAGGGACAGCCCAAATATGCCTTTGTGCTACCCCATTAACAGAAGTAAGTGCATGAGTGCAGGAGCGTGTCATTAGGGTAAATGAATAGAATTTGGGGATTAATACTATTAACACTGCTGCCTGCTGATAGTAATAGAAGGTAAATCTCAACCTATTAAGCAGCCCACCACCCGGATGTTGAACTACACAGTCAGCAGAGACTGGCATGGTGTCAAGAATGAGCATCAAGACAACAACACAAAAGGAAAACCACTAAGACACAGGGATATGTCAGAGGAAAGGATGCACATAAATTCTTAAGGGATAAAGAAAAGATGAGAAAACTAACCAAATTAACATGTTAAACTATCTTTCAGGACTTGGGAGTACTATGGAGTGATTGATTTGGCCCTAAAGAGGGTATTTATCCTCTCCCCAGGTTACCTCAGATGGTCATTGTCTGCCACATCACCAATAAATCCATAGCAACATTCCAGATCACCACTATGGGGTAATATCAGGACAGAATAAAAGTCTTGTTGGAGTGAAAATAAATTCCCATCAACCAATCACAAGCAATGATTCATTCCTCTACTTCTTCTCTATATAAAGTCCCTGAATTGGTGGATTATAATCCAAGGGGATTGCCTCTGCCCAGGAATATAAAAAAGATGGCTTGTGGAGGGCCAGTTAACCAGAACGTTCTGTAAACATACAAGAGTAATTATAAGAAATTTTAATGGATTTAATATACTACTTAAAAGACAAAGATTTCATACTATATTTAAAATTTTTAAAACAAGATTCAATAACATACTGTTTACAAGAAGCACCAAACAAGAGGACACAGAAAGAATGAAAAAAGGTAAACTGCCAATTATTCAAAATTCCAATGAAAATTGGAATTGTACTCTTAACATCTCACAAAATAAAAATTCATAGAAAAAATATCATAATGGACAAAGAAGGACATTATACCCTGATAAAGGGAACAACAGAGAAAGAAGATTTAGTCATCGTCAACATAAATGCACCTAACATTAGCACTGTGGAGAAAAAAATAAAAAAATCAAAAATTGTAGGTCGAGACTTTAACATACTCTCAGAAACTGATAGACGAAAGAAACAAAATTAAGTTCTAGATTAATAACTACATTGTAATAATATTAGAAGTTAATAAGTGTTAAGTCCAATATGTCTGTAAGCTACAAAATATTAAACAGCCTTTGGAAATCATAAGAGAAATGACAAAGTATTTAGAATTGAAGAATGAGATTCACACTACATGTCAAAACTTGTGAGTCACGCCTGAAAGCAGTATTTATGGAGAAGTTTATAACATTGAATACATTTATCAAGGAAGAGAAAGATTAAAAAAAATACAGCTAAGCAAAATAAGTCAGGGAGAAAATATCTTCTAAAATCAAGAAAATAATAAAAGAAAAATTAGAGCTAAAATCAACTAAATAGAAAATTTTAATAGAAATAGAGAATCATAACACCAAAAGTTCATTATTTGAAAATATCAGTAAATTAAACAAATCTTAGGACTGATTGCAAAAAATATTAATATATAAGGAGATGCAAATAAACAAAATATCCTATAAAAAAGAAAAATAACTGCAAGCACAACATAGATTTTAATAATAAAATATTATAAAAATTATACACAAGTAAATTTGAAACCTCAATGAAATAAATTTCTGAAAAAATATAAAATTCAAAAGTGTATACAATAAAAATCAGAAAATTTGAATAAATAAATTGACATGAAAGAAATTTAATTTCCAAAAAAGTCTCAGGCCCGTATTATTTTACAATTGAGTTCTACCAAAATTTCAAAGATTAGTTAATGCTGTAAATAGAAGGGAAAGGGCCAGGCGCAGTATCTCACTCCTGTAATCCCAGTGCTTTAGGAGGCTAAAGTGGGAGGATTGCTTGTGTCCAGGAGTTTGAGACCAGCCTGAGCAACAGAGCAAGACCCCATCTCTACAAAAATAAAAAAAATAATAACTTAGTCAGGTATAGTGGCATGTGCCTATAGTCCTAGCTATTCAGGATGCTGAAGCAGGAGGATTCCTGGAGCTCAGGAGTTTGAGGCTGCAGTGAGCTATGATTGCATCACTACACTCCAGCCTGGGTGACAGAGTGAGACTCTCTTCAAAAACAAAAATAAAAACAAAAAATCAACAGAAAGAGAAAGGAGACTGACCATTACATTTCTGAGACAAGTATAATCTTTATTTAATAATATTTATTCAAAGATAATATAAGAAAAGAAAATTTTATATTTCACTTATAAGCATAGATGTAAATATTCAAAATAAAGTATTAGTTACAGGACCCCAACATTTTTTAAAGAAGTTTACCAGGTAGAGGTTTATCCCAGGAATGCAATGATGTTTCAACATGAGAAAAATCTGTTGATGATATGCACCACATTAATAGACTAAAGAAAAAGTTACATATTTTTAATAAATACAGAAAAATGATAAAGTTCAACCAACACCTTGTAATAAAACCTTTTATCAAATTAGGAATTAGCAGAACTTCCTTGTGAAGGTTACATACCCAACTCTTCAACTTTCACCACATTCCCTTTAACTTTCAGAATAACATGAGGATACCACTGTATCTGCTATTACTTAATATAGTACAGTGAAGTATTAAAAGGGAAGAAATTATCTGAAGGTCTTCTACATAGAAAAAATATCAAAATCAACATATAAACTTTTAAGAGAGCTCAGCCAGGTTGCCAGATCCAAAATCAACGTATACAAAATTAATAGCATTTCTCTATATCAGCAATAAACAACTAGATAATATAATAAAATTGAGATATCATTCATAAAAATAACAAAAACTATAAAATTTCTCGGAATTAGAGTACCCAAGGCGTTAGAGAGAAAAGCTTAAAACTCTTTTAAAAGCAATAAGAGAACAGAGAAAAATTCTATACTCTTAGAAAAGAGATGATAATAGCTTAAAGATATAGTTCATCTTCATATTAATTTATAAATTCAATGCAATTCCAATTAAAATTCCAAATAGATTTTTAAGGTAAAACTTATTCTAAAATTGTTTTCTTTCAAGGAATAAAAATCTATGATTAGTTTAAGTCAACTTTGAAAAAGAAGAGCAAATAATTAAAAAAAAAACAATAAAGAGCAAACAATAAATAAGAAGAGAGTATGGTACAGTTAGAGACAGATAGATCAATGGAATAAAGAGCTGAAGGCAAACACATATGAGAACATTATATATGATATAATTGGCCCCACAAACTGTGGGGGTCATGAAAATGTGCAGCTCAGAGTTCCTGTTGGAGAAACAGAGTTGACTGATGGCCCCAGACGCTGCCCCTCTGCATCCACTACCACATTCATGCCAAGGTCACACTTCCTAGAGAGTGTTCACAGCCATCACTGAGCACAGTGGAGGCACCAATTCAGGCCCATCCCCAGAAGCCATGATACTTCTCTGGCCCCAAAGTTGGTTTGAGAAATCCCCACTAGCCTGGCCAAAACTTTCTTAGAATTGTACTTCGGTTTGAGATGCTTCCTACCCAATCCTCCTTTATAGGTGTTAGATGTTCAGACCTGTGGTCTTGTGGGCCCCCCTCCTCTTCATCCTTCACAGGTGTTTTCCCCAATTACTCTCTTATACATCTAAATCCATTTTGGGGCCAGGCCTGGTGGCTCACGCCTGTAATCCCAGCACTCTGGGAGGCCGAAGCCGGCGGATTGTTTGAGCTCAGGAGTTCGAGACCAGCCTGAGCAAAAGCGAGACCCCGTCTCAACTAAAAAATATAAAGAAATTAATTGGCCAACTAAAAATATATAGAAAAAATTAGCCGGGTGTGGTGGCACATGTCTGTAGTCCCAGCTACTTGGGAGGCTGAGGCAGGAGGATGGCTTGAGCCCAGGAGTTAGAGGTTGCTGTGAGCTAGGCTGACACCACAGCACTCTAGCCCAGGTGACAGAGTGAGACTCTGTCTCTAAAAAATAAATAAATAAATCCATTTTGGCATCTGCTTCTAGGAGGACCTGAATTAACATATGAAAAATGATGAATGGACAGATTATTGAATAGATGTTACTGGAAAAATTGCCTCCCATATAAATGAAAATATAACTGCATCCCTCTCTAATACCATAATCACAAGTGAATCCCAGATGGATTAAAAATTAAATTAAAAAGTTATAAGTAGGCCGGGCGCGGTGGCTCACGCCTGTAATCCTAGAACTCTGGGAGGCCGAGGTGGGTGGATCGTTTGAGCTCAGGAGTTCGAAACCAGCCTGAGCAAGAGCGAGACCCCATCTCTACTAAAAATTAGAAATAAATTAATTGGCCAACTAAAACATAGAAAAAATTAGCCGGGCATGGTGGCGCATGCCTGTAGTCCCAGCTACTTGGGAGGCTGAGGCAGAAGGATCACCTGAGCCCAGGAGTTTGAGGTTGCTGTGAGCGAGGCTGACACCATGGCACTCTAGCCAGGGCAACAGAGTGAGACTCTGTCTGAAAAAAAAAAAAAAAAAGTTATAAGTTAAAAGAAGATAATATCATCTGGAGGTAGTAAAAGACTCCTTAAACAAAATTCTAAAAGCACAGGCAAAAATATTAATTTGAGAACATCAAAATTATGTATTTCTGTTCAGTGAGGTACACTGTGGCATAGACTTCCACAAACATATTGTTTCCTGTCTCTAAACCTAACAAAATTTCTGAATTGTAGGTGGGAACGTGGCCACCTGAATAAATAACTACGTTTCTCAGCCTTCCTTGTAGCTAGATATGGCCCTCTGACTACTTTCTAGCCAATGAAATGTAAGCAAACTTCCAACAAATGTGTGCACCTTCTATATTGTGCCCTTAAAATGAAGAGGCATGCCCTCTTCTCTCTCTTTTCCCCTTCCCAATGGCTGATGAGAGTCTTGCACCATGTTGAGAAAAGCAATGCCTTAGAAACAGTAGGATAGCAAAAGAGAAGCATGGCTTCCTTCCAGAGTATTATTTTGAGAGAGAAATAAACCTCTTTCTTATTTGAACCACTGTTAACTTGAGAAGCTCTACTACAGATGTCAAAGTTACCAGTTCAAGTTGACTGGAAGAGGCCACAATCCCCTCCCCAACTTTCCTCCCTGCCCCCTCACAGGTATCTGGGTGCAGGGAGGGTCCAGATTAGGTGTGCATCCCACTGTGTCTCTGGGTGGCAGAACAGCAGTGCATTCAGTGGGTGACTCTGTGGGGACTCTCCAGGTATCAAGTGAGGCCTGGGCACTGGGGCCCCATCTGCTGTACATTGGGCAATAGGCTAATGAGAAGGGGGCACTGACTTCCCTTCCCTTGGCTATAGCTCCAGACTTCCATTTTGCCATGGGCCCTGCAAATTACGTAGCTGGCTCAGCCTAAATCCTTTTAAGATCAGTACTGAAAGGAAACTTTCCTGGTTTGGGGAGGGAGGATTGTTACCAAGTAATACAACTCTATCCCTCTAAATTTGATCTTCTGGAGGTTCTCTCACTTGGCCCTACTGCTACCATCTCCCTTACTACCATGTAAATTCAAGTAGTCCTATCTATGCGCCTTGGTACAGCTGAGCCTAGGCAGAAATTTCGGAAAGGGTTTGTTAAATGTTAAAGAAAACAAAAGGAAAAATAAACACAAAATGCACAAGGAATACAAATAGTCCATCTGACAAAGCAAAGGTTGTGGTACTACCATAGCAGGCTGGTTCTTAGGAAGCCCATGACTCAACCATTCCACATTACAGCCCATTCTACTCCTCCCACTTCCCCACAAACTTTCCCTTTAAATATTTATTAATTCTTTCAGATAGTCTAGTTTCCCCTCAGAGTGACATATCCCTTCTCAGGGTGACTTATACCAAACATTAAGTCATACTTCAAAGGAAACCCTGCATTCTAAAAAAAAAGGAGAAAAAGAAGTTGTTTTAGCCTTTACCAAATAGGATAGTCATATTGTAATAAAGTACAAAATTATTTCATCTATATATTGGGAAATAAGTGATAAGTGATATAGTAACAAAAACATTACCATTCCCTAGTAGTGGAAATGTTAGGATATCTCTGTTTTCATTTCAAATCCTCTACATTCAAACAATGATGTGTTCTACAGAACCCACTAAAAAAAAACCATAGAATTTAGTGGTGATGCAAAGAAAGTAACATTCAAGATTTTCTTTAAAACCCTGACAACCAACTGTTTTCCTAAAAACTTTATCCTATTTTATCCTATTGGGGTTTTTCCTTGTTTTTTTGAGATGAGATCTTGCTATGTTGCCCAGGTTGGCCTCAAACTCCAGGACTCAAGTGATCCTTCTGCCTCAGCCTCCTGAGTAGCAGGGACTACAGGCATGTGCCACCGTAGCTGGCTATCCTATTATTTTAATTCCTGATTGATTTTTCTAAAAAGTATGACCTGATTGTAAGACTATTTTATGATTTTATTTTTGAGTGTTATAGCTCGCTAATTTTTTTTCATGCTTTTTCTCATATGACTGGCTGACCTGTAGCTAAGACAGACTTTTTGTACCAGCTTATATAATAAAAAGCAAAGCCCTGTCAACTATTATATAAATTTTCTTAGGCTAGTAGATCCATACGTTTTGAATTTCTCAGCATGGTAAATATTTTTAAAGTGAAAGTGAAACCCTAAATAACTGCCAACGTTTTATATTATCAAGTAAAAATGATGAAAACTAAACATAACAATGATGTTATTTCTTACAGGAAAGAACGTTTTAATTCTGAGGCAGCCCTTTAACTCTGCAGTCCCTAATTCCTGGGCCACATGGACAAGTACCTACCTGCCTGCCGCCTGTTAGGAACCGGGCTGTATAGCAGGAGGTGAGCAGTAGGCAAGTGAGCAAAGCTTCATCTCTGTTTACAGCTGTGCCCCATTGCTCTCATCACTGTCTTGAGCTCTGCCTCCTGTCAGATCAGTGGTGGCATTAGATTATGCATTATGGTGAGTTGTATAATTATTTCATTATATTACAATTATGTCATAATAATAGAAATAAAGGTACACAATAAATGTAATGCACTTGAATCATACCGAAACCATCCTGCCCACCCTCAGTCCATGGAAAAATTGTCTTCCATGAAACTGGTCCCTGGTGTCAAGAAGGTTGGGGACCACTGCTTTAACGGAACAAATTAAGCAATGAACTTACTACAGTCTCATTTCTTTGGGGAACACTGAAAAAGAATATCAAAGTTCATTACTGGGCAACCTCCTGAATCAGAGGCTGACAAAATGTTTTCATTCTTAATAAGTGTTTTCCTCCAAACTTCTCAACTACTTTAAATATTTCTGTAATTTTTATCAACTCTTACATATGACAATACATGAAATTCAACAGTATGGACTCTGTTGCTTTTCCAAGCCACCCTATATTTAAAAACCTTTGAAGTAAGCATTTCATTATGCTATTTTTTTTTTACTATTAAGAACACTAAACAGAAAGCATTATAAAGAACCATTATCTTCTCTTGAATTCACCCAGAATTTTTTTCCTGTCTTGTGTTCTTTGTGTCCAAAACTTTTATTTATAAAACAATAGAATGCCATATATTACATGTTTAAGATACACCATGATTATTTTTAATACTGATGACATTACTTTATAACTAATGGCCTAATTTGACAAAATAGACCTATAGTCTCATCACTTGATATCAATATAAATTTCTTCACTCTTTATGAGACTCTCTTAAACATCTAAGTCCTCTTGGAAAATATACTCTTTATAGACATACACACACATAGATAAATAGATGTTAGAAATGTTTTAAATTCTGATGAAGTTCCTTGGTTAATAAATGTTCTATTCTTATGTGTATTTTAAGCATGGCTGTCTAGAATTTTGTTGTTACCTGCGCAGAAAACAAATACTATATAGAATTAATGAGAAACTCAAACTTGACCTTCACCTTATAAGGAAGTATTTATTATTTTAAAACAAAGGACATTATTCTGATAGCTGTTGGGTCTAAAATGTAACATTTGACTTTCAAAGCAAGTAAATCAGCAGAGCTCCAAATAGGGGACTCAACCAACAAAGGATCATGAAGTTAAAAAGTCTCTGTTAATCAATGACAAATTTAGTACTTGTTGCTACAATTACAAAGATAATAGTTCCTTTATGTCAGTGCCTTTGGTTTTGCAGCTGTAAAATAGCTTTGAAATTCAGCATTTCAAGGAATAGAAATTAATAGGAGGTCATTTCTACCAGAGAAATTTTAGGGGCCCATCCTCTCTAATCATCATTAAAAACTAAATCCGTAGGAGAAGAGGCACTTTACTGATTGTCAAGTGGAAGCTATTATTCATTTGATGAAGCTCTTGGCACCGTGCCATTGATTCTGCACTACAGCCTGCTGCTTGTTCTCCTTCATCTCGTGCAATCAGGGCTGTTTCTGCCTGCCAGGAGCTATTTATAGAGCAAGGGGGGAGAAAAGCTGATATGTTCTCCTTCTTGAAAAACAACTTTCAAACTTTGTAAGTAAAAATCTGTTTTTCTTGTCACCAGACTATGTCTGCTTTTTTTGTCAATGTAGAAGATAAGGAAGCTGACTTCAAGACAATTGCCCTTCCTAATAATGACGATGGATTTGGTGGAGTCATGGGCTACAGTCACACTGCTTCTGATGCCTCCCGGATTAATATTCATTGAAACTATACACACTGTCATGTGTCTGTGGTGTAATTCTGTCATTTCTACACCTCTGTGTCAGTTTCAGCTCTGTATCTTAAAAATTTCTGAAAGACACTCCCTACTTATTAAAAGCCAATATATTTGGCTAAAAAAAGCCCTCAAAATATGAACATAAGAAAATATTTGGGGGATTGAATTTTTAAGGGTTGGTTCAAATTAAATTAACAGGTATTGGTGAAATGGTTCTTTCTACGATTGACAAAGATATTGGGATTTCCATAAATTTACATAAAATATTGGTCATCTCAAGGTGATATAAAACTCTATTATTTGAAATTTATTCATCTGACATGGACATAGTATTCTCAAAGTTATCTTTAATCATTTTTATTGTTTTGAGTTGCAGTTGTAAACATTTTTTAAAACAAACTCTTCAGAGTCTTTATTTTTGGAAAAGCTTCAGGCTCTAATCTTAGCAGTTGCAAAAACAATTTAAAATGTTTTCCCCTCTAAAATAATCCATAGAGAAAATAAAAATAATAGTATGCATTTAAAATACTTACCATAGCAATAGCAATACTTCTGATTGCTAAATTTTAATGGAAAAGAATTGTATTGTTAGAATACAAAAAACAAAAACAAAACCTGAACCTTAAAAATACATGGAAATGTCAAAATTATATAGCTGTGAATTGCCTGATATAGATTTTTTTGAGAAATTTAGTTGATGACCCTATCAAATATTGTTTTAACAAAATACATTTTTAAAAAGTAGCCATAGAGGGTCTCCAGTAAATGATTGGTTATAATCAAATAGAACATTTAAGATTCCCTTAATCATTTAAAAATACAATAGGGAATCGGTCAGAAGAGTCACTTAGCAGAATAACTTGAGTTAGCAGGGTGGGAAACAGATCAAGGAATTTTTGTTTGGTTTGGTTTTAACTTCATAGAAGACCTACATTTCAGCATCCCCTTTGGATTGTGGTATTTTCAGAGCCCTGGATTGCAACAGGCACCAGACAAGTATGTTTACCTGTGAGTCTATAGTTACCTTTTCTCCTAAAACCTACATGCTCACCACTAAGAAATTTTCCTAGAAGAAGCCAAGATTAAATGAAATGCTCTGTTTTGGACAAAAGCTATAGAATATAAAGTGAAATTATGTATTGTGAATCCAGGTATTTCAGGCAGTCAATTGGGATAATAAGAAAGTAAAAAGTCCATTTGACTGTGAATTGTTGAAAATGACTCTGCATGGCCTGAACATCTAGAAAATTTCTAGCCCTTCTCCCACTTCACTTTTAGTTCCCAAAACCTTTCTCTGTGGTCTTTAATTCCACACAATGAAGAAATTAAGGCATTTTAAAAAACAGTATCATGAAATCTCTGCCACTAACTCGATTGATTACCACTGAGGCTCAGAAGATCAGGATGGTGAAGCTAATCACCATCTTAAACATTTAATAATTCACTCATCTCATTTATTGAGTACCTATTATGTGCCCAGTACCATTCTAGTTGTTGAGTTATATCAGGGAAGAAAAATCACAAAAAAATTCCTATCCTCTTTGAATTTATATGCCAATGGAGGTTCAGCTAAAACAAAACAAAGATTAACATTAGAAAAAATTTGTCTTTCATGAACATATTCCTATATTTCTCACAAATGCATAGCATTACACTGAAGGAAGACAACTCAATAATAGTTACAATTTCTTGAGCACTGACCATCTATGCCAAGTATTGTGTCTAACACTTTTCATGCATTATTTTATTTCATTAATCTCATTTAATCTTAATCTTCAAAAAATCTCTACTATATTGATAAATGGATATTTAGAAATAATATTTAAATAAAATATTTGCTAAGATTACAGGGATAAAAAGTGGCACATTTAACATAGGTCTCTCCCATCTGTAAGAATAGTAATTCCAGGCAAATCTACTGAAGACTTAGTATTCATTTAGCATTTATTCAACAAATATTAAAAGAGTGCCTAATATGTCCTAGACACTGTTTTAAAAACACGGGATACGTCCATGAATCAAAGAGGTAAAGATCCCTGCCCTTGTGGAGCTTAAATCCTATTTGGGGCAGACAGACAACAAAAATAATCATAATAAATAAGCAAATACATATCATGTTAGAAGGTTGGCACTAATTCATTCAGAAAAATTAAGTCCAACTTTTTTCCTAACAATTTGAGTTCTTAAGTCAGAGGGAAAGAAAACTTTTTACCTCAACTTTTATAATTAAAAAAAGAATACGAGGCTCAGAGACCTGTGACTTAACAAAGAACCCCAAAGATGAACTGTTAGACCAGAAGAACATACAATGTGAGGAAGAAATGACTTCATATTGAGGGAAACTGACACCTGTTTTCCAATGCTGTGGTGATGTGGACTTGTTTTAAAGTCTTTATTATTTTCATCGTGAGGAACTTGCAAATAAAGGGCAGAGCAGGGCATCAGCCATTGCCCATCTGGAGTACACGTAAATCACTGGAAAATCACGTGCGGTTTGATGACATTTATCTACTTTGGTTTCCACTGACTGCCATGCCAAACCCCAGACACCAAAATGACTAAGGTTGGAGAATAAATACCCATCATTAAATTTCCAGTGGTTTAATAATTATCCCTCTTCCTGAGGATATGATTAAACCTCACACAATGGCAAAACTCCAACAAACTAAGTTGCTGGGCATAAGAGGTGAAGAGAAAGTAAATGTGAAAAAAAAGAGAGAGAGTGAAAGTATTATAACAAAAGAGATGAAAGAAAGGAGAGAGAAGGAAAGGTAGAGACAACACATAAGGGGGAAATCTCTTTTGTGGTTATTCTCAACCACCTTTTGGCTGAAGACAATTATCCATAGGCACTAAACAAAGTGATTAAGCAATAATTTGCATGTGTACTTCATTCTCATCATTCCAGGGGATGGGACAAGCTCACTACAGCGGAAGCAAAAAGTATAGTAACACAGGAAACATAATCCCGCCCTCATGCCAAGCCTTCTCCTAGGGGTAAGGATGAGGTATATCTCTTTAGCACAAAAATGGTGAACTTTGTCTCTTCCTGCAGGACTGTCTTTGGTCAATATTGCTTTTCCAAGAGGTGAAAAAAATGAAATCTTACTTTTAATATTATGTTAAGTGGTCCCAGAATTATAGTTGGCCTAAACCTCAGTCAGAGTTCCTTATAATGGTTTAAAAACTCAAAATACCTTTATGTCAGTGGAGCTTCTAGGCACAGCCTGAGGAAAACAATTCTTAATTACTGACTGGGACTAAGAGAAGAAAATTGGCTAAAAAATGATGATAAATTCCACTTGGGATATGATACTAGGGATTACATATTAACTAAGATCAAAGTCAATGCTCCTTAAGTGGTTTCCTTCTTAATTTTTCCTATTTATAAACTGGAAATATCCTAGCAGGTTAACTCCAGAAACCATGTCTATGTTCCTTGCCTCTATATCTATAGGACCTAGTGTAGTGCCTAACAAATAATAGCACTCAATAAGTATTTGACCAAAAAATTGCAAATAAATGAATTTTTAATATGATTTTTCTATCACACAGGAGTATGGTAGCATTTATATGTAATTACAGGTTTCCTTGAGTTAATTAGTTACCCTACAAAGGTAAAATGATTCTTAAATTCATTATATCGTATGCTTCATTATTTACTTTTATATATTACTTTTTCTTTTTAAGCAAATATACTACTTTATTCTCTGGGCAATATATAATGGGAAGGAAAAGTAACTAATATTTATTGAGGGCTCACTAGGACTGGCATGTGCTACATGCCTTCATATGCATCATCTCATTTCTCAGGGCACTCTACTAAAGCACACATTATTAATGTCTACTTTTTACAAAGAAAGAAAAACAAGCTTAGAGAGATTAACTAATTTGCCTAAGGTTATGTGACCAGTAAGCAGCAGAATTCATATCCAAACCCATACCCTTTGGCTTCTAAGTTCATCCTCTTTGCTTCTATTAATATTCTATCAAAACTGCCAGAAGAAAACATATTCAAATTGAAAAAGCAAGGATCTATGCGTCAGATAAAGAAACTTCTCTTCAAGCTTGGGGTGCATCTTAGCTAGCATGTATGTGTTTTCATTATGATAAATAATGCCAGCAAAAGAGTAAAATATAAACTGAGTCTAAATGCCAAAATATATTTTATTTAGAGATTTTATAATAATATGCCAAGAAATTATTCTTCTTTCTAAGGGGTCATTTCATTAGAAATGTTTATTTTCTTCTTGTGTTTTAGCTTGAGTTACCTTTAGTCAGATCAATCACAAGGAAAAATGCAATTCAAAGAAAGTCACGGACGGAAGCAAAATATAGAGAAGAGAATTGGAGAGACCCTGAGCAGCATCCTGATAAATCCACTGATGTCCACCAGGGAAGACATGAAAAACAAACCTTTTTTGATGAATACCAGTTTCCTGGAAGAAGGCAATTATGCTCTTCTCTTCCAGAAAGTTACTTAGAAAAGCCAGCATGACCTCTGCTTAAGTCTCCTGTGAATAAGCTCTGGAAGAATTCCATGAAAGTGTAATCCTATATGAAATTGAACAATCCTGTGGCAATTAGATTGATTATGAATTTAAGTCTTAGGGGAAAGAGGCCTACCTTGGTAAGTGAAGTAAACATTACTGGTGTTTTAACCACTCATACCACCTGCACATAGATATTGTACACACGATTGGATTAAAAATTATGAGTTGAAAACTAAAGACTTCTGTCTGAGTAAGTCTGTGTGTCCCTCTCTCAGAAAGGGAAAAAAAAATGCCCAGGGGAAAAAATAGTTCAGGAAAATTCCCTACAATAATTTCATGTTGAGTTAAAGGGAAATCATTCAATAAAATTTATAAAGAAAAATTATTTTGATGAACTTCAGGCAGCCTCAAATTCAAACTTCTTTGTTATCTGATAAAAACTTCAGCATTGGTATTAGAAATCTCTATAAGTAAGACTGCCAAAAGCAGGTATAATTCTATTAGCATTAATAATCAGAATCATAATCTATCAAAAAGTGGTTTATGTTTTCTTTCATGTTACCACTCTGTACTGTGTCTCAATCTCACTCACCCTAAAATAAACTTTGTAATAAAAATTCCTGTCTAAGAGAAGATTTTATGAACAGCATTAGTCCTATAAATAGACAAATACCTATGTGGTTTATTTTGAGGAATAAAAAGGTCCATGTGTCCCAAAATATATCATCTTTTCTCACATACATACTAATTTCAAACTCACTTTCACCAGTAATGGCATTTCTTTGGTCTAAGATGTAATGTATGTTAATTCTTGATACAAATACATATATTTTCCTTTAAAAACAGAATTTGAGGAAATAGACATAAATTGTGTCTATTCCAATATAGGAAAGAGAATAACTTGAAACATCCACAGAAAAAAAATCAGATCACTAAATACCAGTTCAAGAAGTAAAGATGCCAAAGATACGACAATAGAAAGTTGGAGTAAATATAAATTTTATTAACATAATATTAATAACATAATTCATCTTGCTGATATGATTTAATAGATTAAATAATGCATGCAAGCTCTCTGAACTCCTTGAAAAAGAAGCCATAGAAATACAGTTAGTTAATTGTGGCTGTATCTCCTCGTGTCTAAACAAGTCTTGGTCGGAAGTCCCACTGGCTCATCCAGATCACCAGGCTACCATTTCATAAGCCAAAAGAAAAAATGCTTACATACCAGTTAAGGAGCCAAAGAGTAAAATGCAACATGCACAGGCTCTGATACCAACCAAGATTCAACTTGGGCAGTATATGAATCTGGTTCACATATTTTTAATAGGCATCTTTCAGACACTTAAAGGAGAAAGAGATTAATAAATTATCTCCAAAACCAATCCCCAACATATAAGGAATGAAAAGGCTGCCACCTGTCTAGGATTTAAGTTTCATAAGCATGTTCACTACATCAAAGCATCAAGGGACAGGCTTTGAGGGAAGGCAGACAGGATCAAGAGACTTGCACATTTTAAATAAGACATGAATATTACGACATAAAAAAGGATCAGAACCTCTATTCATTCACCATTGTGAGGTCCCTCCTTGGGTTAGGCTTAAGTTTCCTATATGTCCTGGAAAATGTTCCTTGTGTAAAAGGAAATTTAAGGGGGAACAAATGTATTTCATGGGGTTTTATAAATTAATAAAACTATTCTGGAAGGTGCTTTGAGATTCAGAGATTAAAGACAACTGTGAAGCCGTATAAAGTATTCACATTTCCTAATGCTGTGAGAATATGAGTGACTTTCTCAGCTGTTGTCAAAGTTTTTTTCCGTATTTATTCTTTCCTGGTGCTATTTATACCCAAAAAGTGCAATAACACCTTACATTAAAGTTAAGCTTTAAAGATTACAAAAGGGCACACATGTTACTGTTTTTGATCCTTATATATCTTCTGGAGGTAGTTATTTTTTTCTCAATACAGATGAAACAATTAAAATTTTAAATATTTCATGATTTGCTCAAGGTTACACATAGGTAAGTAGAACAATTTAAATGTCAAGCTCATGTCTTTGGACTCCACGTCCCAATCAACCTAGATTTACCTACCAAGTAATGATACAGAAAACTCTTGTTTTCATTCACTGCTGATTTCACAAGGAAGACATTCTAGTCAGACTGTTAAAATACATGATTTTATTAAGGCAAATTATAGTAATTTTCATCACTGATAACATAGTGAAGGTGCAAACTACAAGTCTTTTACATGATCCACGCTAAGCAAATTGATTAGAGACTTCAGGTGGTTCCTGTATCTCCCTAAGTGTGACCATCTTGCTCACGCATTTTTTTGTTGTTTTCTTCAAATTCTGGACTCGAACTTGTGAAACCTGAAAATTTCAGGACCTGTTGATGCAATCCACATGTAGTATGCATGAAAGTCTTGGGCTAGGCCACAGCCCCAGGGGTAGGTGGCTCCTTTGATCTTTACAGTTAGCTGTAAAGGAAACATTTGGCAATCAGACTAAAAAAGTACCCTGGAGAAAAACAGGAAGGTATTTGTACAATGACATGAAACTCTTCTTTTTCTGCCTAAATCTCATTCTTCCAGCAGTAAGAGTCTGAAGGAGAATCCTGAGAGGATAGAAAGAGCTTCAGAGACAAACATTAGAGTGGTCCTTACAATAGCAATAAAAATAGAGGTTAAAAAAATAAATTAAAAGTAGCTCTTTATATCATCGCTTATGACAAAAAGCCTCCATAGTACTGTATTTCAGTGAGACTCTGGTGAGTAACAAAGCATCCCAAAATTTAATGGCTTAAAAAAGCATTTTATTACTTTTCCTTATTCTGAGGGTTTGCCTGGGTGGTTCCTGTGCTGACCTCACCTGTACTTTGCCCTCACTCATATGCTGCATTTATCTAGGGTCAGTTAAGGGGTCTATATCCAAGGTAGGGAAATAGACTCCACCTGTTGATGGGAGACATCACATTGCAAAAGTTTGTGGACAGGAGGAGGCATAAATCTTGGGAGGTCATTTCGTAGCAATCTACCACACTATATACCAGCAGTACATAAAATCATCTGTGACATTTTGAAACGAAATACTAATGACTGGGTCTCACTCCTAGAGACTCTTATTTAAAGGTATCTGAGGTGAAGCTCAGTCATCAACATTTTTTAAAAGCTCTCCAAGTGATTAAAATTAAGCCAGATTTAAGAACTCTGTTTTATATTTGAGTGACTGAATTTTAATAGTTATAGAATGAGTGAGAGTACTTTGCAGTAAGAATTTCATACCAATGTAAATGATGAAGGGTAAGATGAAATAGAAAACAGAAACAGAAGACAAAAAAGTATTGGAACACAGTCAATAACAGAACCAGGACACCATCTCAATCAAAACTAGCAATAGTTTTTCACCAATACCCTACTCAAAGGAGATTGGTGATTTACAGCAGAACAAAACTGATGATCCAAATAACTAAGTGTCATATTTGTAATTTGTTGTATATGTATTTAGATAAGCTTAACTATTTAAAAGTCAGTACACAGTTCACTCTGTTCATTTTAGATTTTCTCAATTGACCCTTTGAATTTTCCTTCTAACACATGGGCTTTCAACACAGGCTCAAACTAGGATGTTTTTAAACAATACTGATGCATAAGCCCAAACCCAATTATTCTGATTTAATTGGCCTGGAATAAGGCCCAGGCATCAATTCTTCGGGTGATTCTAATATGAAACCAAACTTCAGAACTGTTGCTATAAGATGTCATGTTAAAATAACCTTTAATTTCAAGTATTCTTAAGGAAAGTTTGGCATTAACTCTGATGAATCAAACAATGCTGTGGTCTCTCTTAGGGTTCTCAAATAGCTCTCTGAGAGCAGAACCTATATCTTGTTCAACTCTCTATATCCACACCCTAGCACAATGTGTGGCATAAGTCATAAACAAGTAATTGTCTTATTGAATTAGCACCCAAATGTACTGTTGTGTGAATTTGAGTGAGAAATGAATATGTCACAGTCTTCAGGAACATCAAATGCCTTGAATTCATCAAAAACTTACTGAAAAATCTACTATTGGCAAAAAACTGTGCCAGTTGCTTCATATATATATATATATATAAATTGTGTTTATGCCAAGCCATTGAAAAACATTTTATGGAACTGACAATTACATCTAGGGTAAGCTTAGTAATTGGAAAACCTCATATTGTTTAAATACCCAAGGATTAACTAAAATAGTCCTCTCCATTAGACAGAGACAATAAAGCTACTTGAAACTGAGTCCACTAACAGTCAATACTCTAGACTCCAGAGCCTCCAATGTAGACTAACTACCAAGGGACACCAGACTTGGGAATCCCAGCCCAAGGCCACACCACTATCTTTTATACTCCTGATTACCTCCTCCCTCCCACACTTGCTCTTCATTCCTCACTCTATTTCTGTACCTATTGAATTCCTAAATCTTCTTGGCTTAACCTTCTGTTCCTGACCAAATGTTTAACCTTTGGAATTTGACTTCTCTAGTTTCAACCTTCTATCCTCTATAGAAAACAGCTTAGACTGATTCCCTGACTTTTCTTACTCTCAGCCAATGTCCAGAAAATCATGCCAGTGGATCTCCAGACATGGGGCACTATCCACCATGTCTCACTGGCCTGTGCCTCATATAGTCTTATCCCTCATCCCCCACCCACACAGCTTCATGTTGGGAAAAAAACAGACTAAGCAGTCAAGTTCAAAATGTTTGATATTTTTCTGATTAATTACCAGCCCTCTATGCTTTCTACTCTAGAGGGAAGGAGAGGGACTCAGGCACCCTTACCTTGACTGAACAAGTTTATAAACCAGTGGTCCAATAGCCCCTGAATTAAGATCACACTGGCAATTTTTCGATGTGCCCCCTCACCAAGTAGAAGCCTAACATCCTGGCATACTTCAGGGACCCATATATTTTATACATCTAGTCTTCTATACCACACACTGGTGCTGACCCTTCCTGTATCAAGAGTGGATATGGGCTCAGGAGACCTCATAAATCAAGTTTCCAAACTAATATTGGGCACTCTCCTAAAGAAAATAATTTACAAATATGGGAAATGCTGGATTTAGCAAAATCAAAATTTCTTTAGTGGAGATCTTCATAGAACCTTTATATACACTGATTTTCTAGCACCTGGTGGTTTCTAATGTGCAAAAGCAGTTCTAATGACTTGAAAAATTCTGAGAATTCTCACTAACTATCTCAAATTTGAAGATAAGCAAACTAAAATGAGATTATACTCTTTTTTCTTTTTTTCTCTCTCATGATTGGGAGGAGAAGGTAGGAGGTACAGGTGGAGAGGGATGGATTAGAGACTGGTGAAATTAGAAAAATGTTTAGCACTATCAAATAGAAACAAAGGCTGTGGAGCTCCATATTAAATTTGGTAAGTTACTCAAAGCCCTAGGATATCTCCTCACCATGGGAATGTTTTTGATAAGGCAGAGTGAACTTTGATATAGTACATTTTACAAAATCTCAGGAGAGCAAAGCTCAGAATATTACAGTAAAACTTCATACGATTTTGGCTGAGCTCTAACCAATTCCAGAAATCCTCATATGGCCTCAAGCTACAGAAAAGTGAATGGAATACAAATTACCCAGATCAAAAATCTAGCATAGAGGGGAAAAGAACCAAATTCATTCATAGTATATCAAAACAAATTGAATGTCTAGAAAAGTGATGCCTATGTTAAGCATAAGCTGTATTTTAGGAGTGAGATGACATAACAACTATAGATATTATATTACAGAAATAAAACAGTAAAGAAATAATAATAACAAAATGAAGATCAATAGCCTTTTCTGGAATAAAAGTAACTCAAAGGGTAGGAAAAATTCATTGGTGTTATAGAAGAACATAATAAAATAAGATGAATAAAATAAGCTCTTCATCAACTTAAAAGATGAGATGAAATAGGGGATTGTAAAGAAAAAATATCATTTTTAAAGAACTACTAAATAAATTAGAGACAGCAAGAAACAAAATAGAATTACTGAAATAGGGGGAAAGCTTGACATAATCTATTAAATGCAAAGGAA
The DNA here is from genome assembly GCA_008086735.1 of Cheirogaleus medius. NCBI lineage: Eukaryota > Metazoa > Chordata > Mammalia > Primates > Cheirogaleidae > Cheirogaleus > Cheirogaleus medius. Next base: position 55,260,426 of record VBSM01000529.1, read on the forward strand.
AAAGCCAAAACAGTTAAAGCAATTAAAGAAAAGATAATAGATATAAAGGACAGGCAAAGACAGTAATAAAGATATAATAAGTGGTTTTGAATTACATAACTCCAAAAATGAAAAACAAAATATATCCAAAGATATAGTAAAAGACAACATCCCAGAAATAAAGGAAATCCTAAATCTGCATATCAAAAAGACAATCTCTGTTTGGGGTGGGGGGGAGTTACAATGACCAACAAAAAGATCTCACCTAGTTGTTACTGAATTTCAAAAACAAAAAATTCCCTGCAGAGTGAAAAAAAAAGTCACATTGGCTTTAGACTTCTTTATACATTGGTTGCCACAAAACTCTGGGGCAATATCCATAAAGTTCTGAGAGAGAGAAAGTATTACCTAAGAACACTTTATCTAGCTAAGATATCTTTCAGAAATTAATAAGATAGATATTTTCAAAAATGAAAAACTCAGAGAATACAGCAACTATGAGCTACTTTAAAAGACCCACTCAATCATCAGTAGGTAAGTCAATCCAGAATTCAGGAATGAGGAAACCATGGTAAAAGACTAAAGATTGATTTAAAGGTTAATAACCTTTAAAGATTGATTTAAAGGTTAATAACCTTAACAATGAACAAATAATAATATAACATGCAAAAATTGAGAAGGGAGAGAGTATAAGCAAGCATAATTTATAGTATGAAAACATGGCATTTAAAACATTTTCCATAATCTTCATTCCTAACTTTGGAGGAATAATTTATAAAATAATGCTTCTTATAAAGCAGAAGCATTTATTTGAAGTTGAGGGGGCTGCAACATGAAGTTGCAATATGTAGCTTTTTCACTGCCCAACTCCAGGAGCACCATTCATATTATAATCCGAACAACTAAATGTAGTAGCCCTGGAGTTTCACTTCAGTTTTCCTTCTATTGAATTCAAATAAGAACATACTAAGCAATCGTATTCATAAGAGCATGAAGTTTATGATCAATACATTTATCAAATCAATTCTATATGCATATATATCTCAATAAATATGCAAAAGAAGATATCTTAATATTTTCCTACTCTTAAAGATTAAGTATAATTGAATTATTTAACAATTATTAATTTAATTATATAGAGATATGTAGTGTTTATAAGTAATATTTTGTAGAGAGTAGAAACTATGCTATTGCCCTAGTCCTGGATCTTATACATATCCATTACTTTGGCCAGTTTGATTAATTATCTGTCACTCATTTTATCCTTTTTAACATTCCACTCTGTTTATATATGTCTGAATTCTAGGGAATAACCCAGCCTAGGTTAACCCAGCCTAGATGTGCTAAACATATCAGTTTGTGCCACACACCAAATTCCTTTTCTCTGGATTTAACTTCCTTGTCAGAGAGGCTAGAAGCAATCCTAGATGCCATATGACCCTACCACCATGGCCACAGCTTATTAGACAAGGATGGACACCAGGTCTAAGCCCAGTTCTTTGGTTAACCATGCATGAATGAAAACTTTGAATCAAGAAGAAACAGAGACTGTAGTAATTGGTGATAAGACTTGAATTGGATGATCAGAGCTAGGACAGCCATGTTGAGCCATGTGAAAGATAAGTAAGAAAATACTAGTTGCTAAAGAAAGGAAAGTATTAGACACCATTACAGAAGCAAAAATAAATGAGTCCTGAAGAATGTGTATCCACAGAGATAAAAATATATGTATTTTTTCCAATAATAAGACATATGAAAGCAAATTGTTTCTCATTTTCTGTTATTAGATGTCTATAAAATCTTTATCCTTGCAATAACTCTCCTTTTCTTGAGATAGTTTGAATGGATTTCTATTCTTTATAAACAAAAGAGATTTGCTTGGACAAGAAAGCATCAGTCAAGATAGCTTATGGTGGTGTTTAGGTTCTAGAAATGCCTGTGATGATTGGGATTACTATTAAAGGCAGTGAGGAATAGGAAGAACAGAAGCCAAGCCAAAGACTTTAGAAAGTGTGAAGATGAAACCACAGAAGCCAAGATAAGTATACAAGATTAAAGTTCAGAGATAGGACTGAATATGAGAATTACAGATTGGGATTATGGCTGGGCAGAAACAAGTTACACTTATGGCAATGGCCTACTATGCTGTTTAAGCCAACCTTACCCCTGAGAACAACTAGAAAAGAAACAATTTTTAAATATCGAATGGACAATATTATAGAATTAAGGCAAGGAGAATTTGTGGGGCCAAATCAAGAAGAGAGAAGTCCAAAAGGGGGCCCAGATATTGGAGCCACTTTTGCCTTGAGGTGAATACTAACACCAAATCAAAGCACAGTGGCTGAGAGGCTAAGAGTTTGTGAAGCTAAGCAAAGCTTTCAGCAGTCTAATGATTCAAGAGCACAAAACATAAGAGTTCAAGGAGTTCTAAGGAGTGGAGCCATTAAAAATTTCCAGCATTTGGTTAGAAATCTGAAGGACTATATACTAAGGCATAAGAAATAGAAGACCCCTCAAAAGAACTGAATCCCAGCTTTGAATCATCTCAATCTTTGCTAGAATATGGTGATTTTCCCCTAGTTTGATTGCCTGCCAGAGTAAAAGTAAATCATTTCTGGAGGAACAAAACATCACTTAGAGCTTAAAGCACAAATGCCCAGCATGTAAATAAAAATAACCAAGAATACAAATAAAACAAGATTTGACTAAAAAGGAAATGGAACAAATAAATAGAAAATAGAAACATACCTACAGGTTATCTAGATATTGGAGTTTTAGATACAAGCTGTAAATCATTGATTAATATGGTCAAGCAATATATTGACAAAGTAGAGAATAGAGAATTTCATGAGATATATACAAATTATGAAATCACATGAAAATTCTAGAACAAAAAATAATAATGAAATTGAAAACTCAGTGATGGGCTTAAAACAGACTAGACATATGTGAAGAAAGTATTTGAGTAAAGCAATATGTCATAAGAAAATATTAATATCAAGTGTGAAGTAAGGAGAGAAAACTAAAGAGATACAGGATATGGTATAAAAATTTATTATAAATGAAATTGGAGTCTAAGAAGAAGACACAGTAAGAGTGAGAGAGAGAATGCAAAAGGCAATATTTCCAGATTTAATGTTCAAGAATTTTTCACAATTGATGAAAGACACTAAATTACAGTTTCAAGAAGCAATATAGGACATTGGAGTTGCAGAAGGGGGATCACCTATTACATTACAATGTGTCTATTCAGGTGACAGATATTCTAAAAGCCTAAACTTCATCACTATACAATTCATCTCTGTAACAAAAAACCATTTGTATACCCTAAATGTATTAAAATAAAACTTAAAAAAATAAGAAGCAATACAAACTCCATCCAGAATAAATAAAGAAAACCACATCCAAGCCTACATTACTAAAACTGTTAAAAATTAAACACTAAGACAAAAATCTTAAAGGCAGACAGGAGGAAACTTTATTACTTAAAAATAGAGCAATAATAAGACATATAATAGAACATTTTAATAAAAACAATGGAAGCTAGAAGGCTATGGAACAATATCTTCAAAGGTTTTTGGGGGAACATCACTAAAAGAATAAAGAGAATATGATAATAACAGAATAAAAATCAAATAATATAAATTAATTAATCTAAAAGAAGGCAAGAAAAGAGAAGAGAATGAATGCAGGAAAGGTGAAATAAATGGAGAAAAAATAAATTCATAGATTCTTTCCAACCAAAATATATCAGTAATTACATTAAACACATTATAAATGAATATTCCAATTGAAAGACAAAGATTGTCAGGATTGAAAAAGAACTTAACAACTATATGCTACTTACAAGAGATACAATTCTACTCATAAGAAATACAATTTAAATATAAGCATATGGAAAGATCAAAAGGAAAAATGTATAAAGGATTATACCATGCAAATACCAACCACAATAATACTGATATACCTATACAAATACTAGAGAGGTTAGATGTTAAGGCAAAACAAAGTTTTAGAAAAAAAGGACATTTCACAATGATAAAAGGGTCAATCCATCCTTTTAGAATATAAAAATTCTAAATTTGTATGTATCTAATTACATAGCCTCAAAATAAGTATAGCAAAATGGATAAAAGAGGACGCAGCAATAGACAAATCCATATATGAGGGAGAATGGAGACCTGCACAGAAGGTTTTATGGACCAGGCCTGGAAGTAGTATATGTCACTCCTACTCACATTTCACTAACGTTAAAACTGCTAAGCAGTAGTGGTTCACATATCAAGTAGGAGATTAAGATTTAAATTTGGGTATTCAGTAATTTAAAGAGAAATTGGATTCAGTAAGTGGCTACCTGAAACCCAATGAAGAGATCTGGGTCTCCAACCTCCTGGCTAGAATTCAAGGTTAGTCTTCAGCGCCTATAAAAGAAGCATGGGAAAGTGAGTAGAATATCCTGGTATCAGTGCCAGAAGAAGGGTCGATTAAACAGTCTGGTCATGTATAGTAGAGGTAAGTAGGTGACTGAAGCAAAGACAGTTGCCTCTAACACACTAATCACTCTCCAGGTTCTTAGACAACTATAGAAAGGCTGGAATGGTCTCTTTTCAGGTCCAATTTGTAAGTAGAGAAAGAGACTCTAAGTCTCTCTGGACTGTGGTAGACTGTGATGAGCCTGCAAAGGACATATATAATTATATAGATCGTGGCTGGAAATAGGGCAGGCAAGTCCTGATAAAAGTAGTATTTCTTCTGAGCTAAGTGCTACCTGGAAGATTCTCTCCCCACAACTAGAAATTCTTTTCTTCCAAGGTTGCTTCATGTCTCTTATTTTCAAAAGTTTTTCTTAACTACATACATCATCCCCAACTCTTCCACTAGAAGCTGAAATATTTTCTCTTTAACCATGTCATTCCCACTATATGTAGGTTATAGAATTTGTGTTAAGGCTGAGAAATGAGACCAAAACAAACAAACAAACAAACAAACAAAAACATAAGCATACTCTAAATAGAAAAATACAACAAATTTAGTATTGCCCAAAGTGAAACAAAGAGTGATTAATTAGCCTTCAGAATAATACAGAAAGCGAAATAGCAAGTGACCACAGAGTGATTAGGTCGTGAAAACCTGGACTACAAAAAGGTGACAGATACCTGAGGTATAAACACATGTCACAAGCTCTAAGAACTAAACAACTGATGATTTATTTGGAAGAATTATCAGGAAGGGAAAACAATGTGAAAGTTGGCTGGACTTATAACAGTAAACCTAAGAACCAAAACTTTCACATACTATTTAGAAATCCATGGTTATGTGGTTAGATAAATCTTAAAATGCTACATGTCAGTCATGTGAAATCTTGGATAGACTTTTATTGTGGGTAGGGAATTTAAGTTCAAGCTGAACTTTTTTATGAGGAGAAATTGGCTAGAATTCTTTACCCTGGAGCCAAGAGAGGAACTTCAGATATGCTAGTCACTGAGATATTTGTCAAAAATATGAATCTAAGGAATTTTAGCCTGTCTTCATAGGCTAAAGGCATAGACAGGGCTTAGCTTGAACAAAAAAATAAGTTGAAGAGTTTGTGTTTTATAACCTCCCACATCTCCTTGTATGTCTATACCGTATTTCCCATTACCTTTCTTCTCTATCCTGGTGACCCTATACTTCAGTCCAAAGCTGAACTCCTTAAAGGTCTGCAGTCATTCAACGTGTCCTATACACCTAATTTATCTCTGCTTTATGAGTAAAAGGGATGCTCAGAGTGGTTAAGTGACTAGTTCAAGATAATACAGATTAAAAGTGGTAGAGCTTGTGTCCAGGTATTTTTATTTCTTTCCAATCTTTGTGCATCCACTAATTCGCTTATTCATTTCCTTAACATATGTTTACAAAGAGCTTGCTATACACAAAACATCTAACTTTTGAATAGAACCTTGAAACTTTTTCACATACAATTTTCATTTAATCTCCCAACAACTCTCTAAAACAGATGGGATTTTAACCCTATTTTACAGATGAAATCATTAAGGTTCAAACAGGTCAAGTAATTTGTCTTAGGTTCCTAGGTTTATTTTTATTTATTTATTTTTTTTTTGAGACAGAGTCTCACTCTGTTGCCCAGGCTAGAGTGAGTGCCGTGGCATCAGCCTAGCTCACAGCAACCTCAAACTCCTGGGCTCAAGCGATCCTTCTGCCTCAGCCTCCCGAGTAGCTGGAACTACAAGCATGCACCACCATGCCCAGCTAATTTTTTATCTATATTTTTTAGTTGGCCAATTAATTTATTTCTATTTTAGTAGAGACAGGGTCTCACTCTTGATCAGGCTGGTTTTGAACTCCTGCCTTTGAGCGATCCGCCCGCCTCGGCCTCCCAGAGTGCTAGGATTACAGGCGTGAGCCACCACGCCCGGCCAGTTCCTAGGTTTATTAAATGTCAGTTTAGGGACTTGAATCTGGGCCCTCTGATGAAAATTTGGAAGAACTTCCCATTAAACAGTACTAAGGCTGCAAAGAAGAAAACAACATATTGTTCCTAGATTCACAACTTTTACGTAGTTAAAAAATGAATACAGATTAAATAACAACATAAAGCAATACATGCACTATCAAAACACAGTGTCAATTAAATTATGTATGCAATAAGTGCCAAGGATTCAGAAAAGAAAATGATCACTAGTAACTGAGAAATCGTGGAAAGTTTCATAGAAATTTCATCACAGACACTGAGATGGTCTTAAAAAATTAAAAATATTTAGATAGAAAAGGGCTTTACTGGGATAGTAGATGAAACGAATAGTAACCAGGAAGTAGAAATAAATATATATGACATGTTTAAGAAACAGTAAGTAGAGTACTAACAATGAGAGTTGCCATGTATTGAAAGGAAAAATGGCTTAGCGATTAAAAGTATTGCCTCTGATGACAGACTCCCTGGGTTTGAAAAAATGATTCCAGCCTTTTTGGTAAGCTAATTAACTTTCCTATTCCTCAGTATTCTCATCTGTAAAGTTGGGATAATATTACCCATTTCAGAGGGTTGTTACAAGGATTAAATGAGCTTACAAAGTACTTAAGACAGCATCCAAGCACTATGTTAATTGAGTTAATTAAATAAAGTTCTGAAAATATTGTAAATACACCCCAGGCATTATACTAAGCGTATTATTTCACTTAATCTTCATCATCTTATAAGGTAGGTATTGTATCCTCATGTTACTGGTGAGAAAACTAGAACTGTAAGAGTTAAATGTCCTAAGATCACACAGCTGATAATTTGAAAAGCTAGGTTCAAACATAAATGCAAAGCCTATGCTTTTAACCACTAAGCTATACTTTCTGAGTATAGGAAGCAGTGGGAAAATAAAGAAAAGTAGGTTGAGGCCAAATTATGGAAAGCCTTGAAATCATAAGACTAAGATAGTTTGATCATATACTCCAGGCAGTGAGAAACCACTGAAGGTTTCTGAACAGTGATGTGTTTTAGAGAGATTTATCTTTTCACATAATTCTGGGTAAATTACAAAGCTCTGGGCCATAGGAATATCAGGTAAACACAAACATATCCCAAATTAACTTGCAGAAAGTAGGCTCTTTTTTTGTCCTTTGAATTTATCCTTAAATATTCATCCATCTCTGTGACCTCATTTAGTCTCTAAGCCAAAATTAATAACAGCTTCAAGACCAAATAAGCAAAGGGAAAGTTGAGATATCTATTGGTTGATTTCTAAACCCAACCAAACCATAATGTAACATTCCTCAGCACAAATGCAGGCGCAGACATTCACATATATCCTTATTCTTTTTGTGATCTACAACTGAAAAGTAGTTAACAACCTGAACTAGAATATGAACCAACATGTGTAATTCCTCTTGATTGAATAGCCCTATTCATCCACCTGATACTGGCCTCAACTATAAGCATTGCTGGAGAAAGACACACACCCAGGGTTGCTACCTACTACAAATTCATGATCTTCAACCTCAGCTGGGCCTGAAATGCTGCCAGGCAATATTTCTAGGCAGTTGTAATCAAATATCTCTCCTTTCCTCTCAGTAGCTATTCCAAACTTTCACCACTCTTCAGCCTTCTACACCTCTTTCCCCATCCTACCATCACTGAAACCTCCTACTCTACACACATGCTCAACAGATGACCTTTTCTGTGTTTTGCTGAGAAAATAAATTTAAATGCAATCAGCTTCTCACCATTGTGAATTTATCTGTAAACCCAGTTTTTTTTATCCTTCCCTCTTAGAGCAGTAAAAAGGTACCCTTCCCTGTGTCCAAAGCTAATCTTTTCATCTGTACTCTGGATTCCCTTCCAACTCCAACCAATTCCTCTCATTTTTAAATGTTCAATCTTCACTCTCTACTAGATCTTTCTCTTTAGCACATTGTCTTAAAAAGCTCTAATATTTAAAAGCCTTGTTTAATCCATCTTCCCAAATGGGGGAGATGTCTTTCTCACCCCCTTCTTCTTCCTGTCAAAGTTAAGCTGCTTGAAAGAAGAGCCTTATTTTCTTTGAGCTCCTTCCTCTCTTCATCCATTGTTTTGATTTTCCTTGGTCATAGAATTTGATTGCTCACAACTCTTGGTATGTGACACACTCCTCATTGGTTCATGAATAGCCCCCTTTTAATTATTTAGTTAGTTAGTCAGAGACTGCCTCCTCTCTCCCCCTTCTCTGTCCTGCCTTACATTTGCCCTTCAAGTTTTTCCCAAAGAACACTCCCTTAATGAATCTCATGACCTGAATTTCTCTCTCAGACTCATCTTCTAGGAAAGCCAAGACACGAAAGATGATAAAGCAGGGAGCCTGAAACACTAGTAAATCTTGGAACCATCACACTAGTCTTGGACTGCCTAATTCTGTGCTTCTTGCTATGTTAAAAAAAAAATAGCAATAACTTCCTGTTTGGTAAAGACCCTGTAGCTGGGTTTCCTGGACTTACACTTAAGCACAGCCCCTAAATCCCAAACCTAGCTTCTCCAGTCCAGATCACTCTTCTAAAGTCCAGATATACACACCTAAGTACTTTAGTAACATCTCCATTTAGTATTTCAAACCAAAATTGCCCAAAACTGAACTCAAAAATTTTCTCCCAAAATATGCATTTTCTTTCCGTATCTTGAACAGTATCACCCATTTTCTTATCCCAAATGAAATTCTGAGTTACAAACAGAAGACTATCTCTTAGCAATCCCTTCTACATATTCCCCTGTACTGCTCTAAATTTATTTCGTCACTAGATCTAGTCCCATGGATTCAATTTCACAAATATATACCCCAAATATATTCTTCCTCACCATTCCTACTGTCACTGCCACTGCCACTGCCTTACTTCAAGCCCTCAGCATTTTGCTCCTTGATAACAGTCTCTACCTGGGCTACTTGCTTCTTACCTTGATCCTCTCTAATTCATTCCTTAGCCACACTTCCACCACAGGGACTCTGTTTTGGTGGGACATAAAAAGTATTCTTTTCTCTTCCCACAAGTATTCTAAATGATAAAATAGGATAAATTTGAAGTGGTTGTTTCCTAAAAGAGGAGAGAAACAAAGAAGAATAAAGGAGCTAAATTCCACATCATTTTACACAAGATAAAGATTAAGAATATGTGCAAGACAAGGAGAGTATCCAAAAAGTGAAATAATTCAGCAGAAGCAGAAATTTTGAGTCAGAAAGGCCTAGGAAATCCAATAGCTACCTTCTCTTCCCTGCTCTTACACCAAATTCACAGAGAGATTGGGAAGGACACAGGACTTCCACCACCTGTAGTTTGAACTTCAACAAATTTCACTTGACTTTTGGATGTTCTTATAACTCTCTGATTGCTGAGTTATAACCCAAATCTGATAACACCATTCCTCTACTTAGAATTTTTCAATAATTTTCTACCACCATCAGGAAAAATGTCTAACATCTTAGCCCTGTGATCCAGCTGTAGTTAACCACTCCTCAGTGTTTACTATACTGCTGCTATGGTCTGAATGTTTGTGTCTCCCTCAAATTCATATGTTGAAATATAATCCCCAATGTGATGGTATTTGGAGGTAGGTGATTAGGTCATGAGGACAAAGCTTTCATAATGGTATCAGTGTCCTTATAAAAGGGACTCCAGATGACTAGCTTGTGATCATGTGAGGACATGTGAGGACATGTGAGGACACAGCAATAAGGCATCATTTTCTGAACGAGGAAGTGGGCCCTCATCAGAAACCAAATTTGCCAACTCCTTGATGTTAGACTTCCCAGCCTCCAGAACTGTAAGAAACAAATTTCTGTTGTTTATAAGCCACCCAGTCCATGATATCTTGCTATAGCAACCAGAAGGGACTAAAACAACTACACTACCCAAGCCACACTATGTCATGCTTCCATGCCTTTTTACATGCTGTTCCTTCTGGCTTGCTCACTGTTTAGTTCAACCCTTTCCTCTTAACTGATAAGTTCTATTCATCCCAGATGACACAGTTCAAACCTTGCCTGACCTACCAAGTCTAAATGCCCTCCAACAGGATTTCTCCAGGTAAGCCTCTGTCAAAGCATTTCTAAAAATATTAATAGCTGTGCAAATAGACATCCCACAGAGTGGGAGAAAATATTTGCTCTCTTCACCACTG
>VBSM01000529.1:55275990-55340355 GCA_008086735.1 Cheirogaleus medius
GTTTGATTTTTCTTTGCTGATTTTCCTGAGTTCTAAATAGATTCTAGTTATCATGGTGCTTCTTTTTTATTTTAAATTTATTTTTAATTATTTTGGGTACATACTAGTTGTGCATATTTATAGGGTACATGTGATGTTTTGATACAGTATATATTAATTGATACACTGTATATTAATCAAATCATGGTAATTGGGTATCCATGACCTCAGGCATTTATCATTTCTTTGTGTTAGGAACATTCCAATTCCACTCTTTTAAGTTATTTAAAAGTATATCATAACTTATTATTAACTATAGTCACTTCATTGTGCTATCAGATATTGTCCATTCTATCTAACTATATTTTTGCACCTACTAACCATATCCACTTTATTGCCCCCTCCTGCTACACTTCCCAGCTCTAGTAACCATCATTCTACTCTCTGTCTCCATAAGATCTATTGTTTTAACATTTAGCTCCAACGTATGAGTGAGAACATACAAGGTTGGTCTTTTTTTCAGCATATTATGGGGGTACAAACATTAAGGTTACGTATATTGCCCATGCCCTCCCTCCCCCCTCGAGTCAGAGCTTCAAGCGTGACCATCCCCCTTTGTGCTGGGGCTTATTTCACTTAGCATAATGTTCTCCAGTTCCATCTATGTTGGTGCAAATGACAAAATTTCATTATGTTTCATGGCTGAATAACATTCCATCACATATATGTACCATATTTTCTTTATCCATTCATCCATTGATGGACGCATAGGTTGATTCCATATCTTGACTACTGTGAATAGTACTGCAATAAACATGAGAGTGCAGATATTTTTGCATACACTGATTTCCTTTCATTTGAATACCTAGCAGTGGAATTGCTGGGTCACATGGTAGTTATATTTTTAGTTTTCTGAGGAACCTCCATACTGTTCTCCATAATGTTTGCACTAATTTACATTCCCACTAACAGTGTTTGAGGGTTCCCCTTTCTCCACATCCTTGCCAGCATTCGTTATTGCCTGTCCTTTTGATAAAAGCCATTTTAACTGGGGTGAGATGGTATCTCATTGTAGTTTTGATTTGCATTTCTCTGATGACTGATATTGAGCATTTTTTCATATACCTGTTGGTCATCTGTATATCTTTTTTTGAGAAATTTCTATTCATACCTTTTGTCCCATTTTTAATCAAATTATTTTATTTCTTCTGATTGAGTTGCTTGAGCTCATTTTATATTCCAGTTTTTAATCCCTTGTTAGATGGGTAGTTTAAAAATATTTTCTCCCATTCTGTGGGTTGTCTCTTCACTTTGTTGATTATTTCCTTTAGTGTGTCAAAGTTTTTCAGCTTGATATTATCCCATTTGTACAATTTTTGCTTTGGTTGCCTGTGCTTTTGGGGTATTACTCAAGAAATCATTGCTCAGACCAATGTCTTGAAGCATTTCCCCAATGTTTTCATTTAGTAGTTTGATAGTTTCAACACTTAAATTTAACTCTTTAATCCATTTTTATTTAATTTTTATATACAGCAAGAGATAATGATCTAGTTGCATTCTTCTGCATATGGATATTCAGTTTTCCTAGCATAATTTATCGAAGAGACTGTCCTTTCCCCAACGTATGTTCTTAGAAACTTTGTCAAAAATAAGTTCACTAGAGATATGTGGATTTATTTCTGGGTTCTCTATTCTGTTCCATTGGTCTATGTGTCTGTTTCTGTGCCAATAAAATGCTGTTTTAGTTACTATAGCTCTGTAATATATCAAGTGAAGTGAGGTAATGTGACTTCTCTAGTTTGTTCTTTTTTCTCAGGATGTCTTTGGCTAGTCTTGGTCTTTTGTGGTTTCATATGAACTTTAGGATTATTTTTTCTATTTATGCGAAGAATGTCCTTGGTATTTTGATGGGGATCACATTGAATCTACAGATTGCCCTGGCTAGTATGGACAATTTACAATATTGATTCTTCCAATCCATGAGTATGGACTATCTCTCCTTCTCTTGTATGTCCTCTTTAATTTCTTTTATCAATGTTTCATAGTTTTCATTGTAGAAATATTTCACTTCTTTGGTTAAGTTTATTCCTAGGTATTTTATTTGTAGCTATTGTAATTAGAATCACTTTGTTGGTTTCTGTTTCAGAATGTTTGCTGTTGGCATATAGAAATGTACAGATTTTTGTATGTTGATTTTGTATCCTGAAACTTTCCTTAAGTTGTTTACGAGTTCCAATAGGTTTTTTTGTGGAGTCTTTAGGTTTCTCTCTATATAAGATCATATCATCTATAAACAAGGATAATTTGACTTCTTCCTTCTCAATTTGGATAACCTTTATTTCTTTCTCTTATCTAATTGCTCTACCTAGAAATTCCAGTACTATGTTGAATAAAAGTGGTGAAAGTAGGAGTCCTTGTCTTGTTCAAGATCTCAGAGGAGAAGCTTTCAGTTTTTCCCATTCAGTATGAGACTAGCCATGAGTCTATCATATATGGCTTGTATTTTGCTGAGGTATGTTCCTTCTGTACCCAGTTTTTTGAGAGTTTTTATTGCGAAAGGATCTTGAATTTTATCAAATGCTTTTTCAGCATCAATTGAAATGATCATTTGGCTTTTGTCCTTTGTTATGTTGATATGATGTATCACATTGATTGACTTGCATATGTTGAATCGTCCTTGCATCCCAGGAATGAATCCCACTTGACCATGATGAACAATCTTTTTAGTGTGTTGTTGAATTCAGTTTGCTAGTATTTTCTTGAAGATTTTTGCATCATGTTCATCAGAGATATTGGCCTATAGTTTTCTTTTTCTTGTTTTGTCTTCATCTGGTTTTGGTGTCAGGGTGATACAGACTTCATAGAATAAGTTTGCAAGTATTCCCTCCTTCTTGATTTTTTGGAATAGTTTAAGTAGGATTGGTGTTATTTCTTCTTTGAATGTTTGATAGAATCCAGCAGTGAAGCCATTGAGTCCTGAGCTTTTCTTTGATGGGATACTTGTCATTATTGCTTCTATCTTGTTATCTGTTATTGTTTTAATCAGGTTTTGGAATTCTTTCTGGTTCAATCTTAGACTCTTCAGATTCAGAATTTGGAGACACAGTCACAACTCCTAGTATCCAGTATGTTCCCCACTCTTTTTAAAAAATATCATCTAGATTCAGAATCTAATATGTCAAGAGTGCAGCCCCAAGTTACAGAATCCAGCCTATTAATTAAATATTCATTGATTGCCTACTGTGGTCCAGGCAATGTACTAAGACTTGGGAGTAAAATGTTGATCAAAAATATAAAGGCAGAGGTGAGTGGAGCAAGATGGCCTAATAGAACTCTCCAGAGATCATTCTCCCACAAGAACAACAAATTCAACAACTATCCATGCAAGAAAGCACTTTCACAAGAACTAAAAATCAGGTGAGGGATCACAGTACCTGGTTTTAACATTCTGTCAAGGAAAGAGGCACTGAAAAGGGCAGGAAAGACAGTCTTGCATTGTCTAGGTCACCCTTCTCCCATCTCTCCACAGTGCTGTGCTAGTACACTGGGTGAGAGTCTGTGTGCCTGGGGGAGGGACAGTGAAGTGATTATGGGACCTTGCATTGGAACTCAGGGCTGCCCTGTCACAGGGGAACAAAACACAAGGCAGAATTCTGCAAGAGCCCATGGAGGGAGCATTTAAACCAGCCTAGCCAGAGTGGACTCCTCCATGCCAGCAGTAGAACTCTAAATTCCAGCTAGCCCAACCAGTGGCTGAAGAAAGTGGCCTGGGGCCCAGAATAAATTTGTAAGGCAGTCAGGCCACAAAGACTGCAGTCGTTAGGAAAAACCTACAGCTGTGCCGGCTTAGAGCCAGCAGACTTGGAGTGCATGTGACTCACCAGTGGTGATAACCAAGCAAGTGCCTGTGTCACCCCTCCCCCAACTCCACTCCAGGCACTGCAACTTGAGGAGAGACTTCTTCCACTTGGGAAAAGGAAAGAAAAAGGTACAAAGGACTTTGTCTTGCAACTTGGGTACCAGCTCAGCCACAGTAAATTACCAAGCAGACTCCTGAAGCCTCTGATTCTAAGCCTTTGTTCCTGACAGCATTGCTAGACCCACCCTGGGCCAGAAAGGAACCTGTTGACCTGAAGGGAAGGACTCAGTTCTGGCAGAATTCACCACCTGCTGACTAAAAAGGCCTTAGGCTTTCAATAAACATCAGAGGTAGCCAGGCAGTAATCATCATGGACTTTGGGCAAGACTGCGTTGGCTTCAGATGTGAGCTGGCACAGTCCTAGGTGTGGTGGCCATGAGGGAATACCCACATTACTCCTCCCCCAACTCTGGCAGCCCAGCATGGAGAGTGAGGTATTTTGCCTGGTAATCCAGGGAATTCTCCCGTATCTTACCCAAGTTCACCAAGGCAGTACCACCAGGAGTCTGCAAGAGTTGGAGTTATTAGGCTTAAGGCACCCTCTAGTGCTGATATGGCTGCAGTGATCAAAGACTTAGATCACAGCACTCGATTCCCTTTGAATACCTGGAAAGCCTTCTCAAGAAGGATGGGTTCAAACAAGCTCAGACGGCTTGTATAATTGATTCATTTGAAGGCTTTTGGATATGAATCTTAAAAATCAATTCTCATTGTACATTAACTGTTATAATTAGTAGCAATAATAATAAATTAATAGAATAATAAAAATTGTTTCCTCACTTTCCCAATCATCTTGTTCCCTCCAATGGAAAGATCCTTTCAGTATCAAATTTGCTATAATATGCTTCATCTTGAAAAGTAACTCTCTTGTGCACCACATTTCCCTCTAGCTATCATCCAATTTTTATGCTCTCCATCACAACGAAAATCTTCCAAATCCTATATATACTCACTATCCCCACTTCTCCTCCATTCTTTCTTGAAACCACACGAATGAGGTTTTCTTCCCGTGAGCTCTCTGAAAACTGATTTTGTCAAGATTACCAATGACCTCCTCATTGCCAAGTCCAATCCTCATCTTATTCGTCCTGTCAGCAACACTTGCCACAGTCAGCTGCTCTTTCCTCTGTTTTAGGCAATCCTCCAGCATCAGCCTCCTGAGTAGCTAGGACTACAGTCACACGTTACCTCACCTGGCCCTTTCCCTTTCTAATCATTTTCTTTATTGTGCATAATAAGCAATAAATATCTGTTCTTTATCTCTGGTTCCTGACAAAAAAGTCCCTAAAACCCTTGGAATTTCCTGACTGACAGAAGCAACTTTTGTTCTAATATGATCACTCCTGGTAGGCCTGTAGATATTTCTAGAATGAGTCTTTCTGGTCACCAGAAAGACTAACGCATGATTAGAGGGTTGAAACTTTCAGCCCTTTACCCCCAACCAACTTCAGGGGATGGAAGAGGGGCTAGAGATCAACTTTATCGCCAACAGGCAATGATTAAATCAATCATGCCTATGTAATGAAGCCTCCACAGAACCCTTAAATGACAGGGTTCAAAGAGCTTCTGGGTTGAATACATTAAGGTGCCAGGAGGGTGATGAGTCAGGAGAGGGCCCAATTTGTATCTACTTAGTCAGAAATACAGGAGGCCTGGGATTTATGACTAGGATCTGAAGGACACAGAGAACTGTCTTGTGGGACTTAGCAGTTAACCTTTAGAGTCTGCACTAACTCTGAGTAGTTAGTGGCAGAATTGAACTGAATTGTTGAACACTAAGTTGGTATTGGAGAATTGGTTGATGTGAGAAAAAAACACTCACACATTTGGTGTCAGAAGTACTGTGAGTAAAACAATTCACTGCAAACATGACAGTGTTCTCTCAGTTCTCTAGCAGTCTCTCAGTCTTGCTTTTCAATCTTCTCTACTGGTTTCTACTCATCTTCCAGAACTCTTTTACCTGAATGCCCCAGACCTCAGATCTCTCTGTCCCTAAGCTGTATTCACTCTCGAGGTGATCTTATCTAGTTCTATGCTTTAAATACCATATACAGACTAACAGCTCCTAATTATATATCTCCAACTCCAACCTCTCTCTTGAATTCCAGATTTGTATTCATATATTCAATTGACTACTGGACAACTCCATCTGGATGCCTAATAGGCTTCTCAAATATAACATGAATATAATAACCTGAACTCCTGTTTTCCTATTTCTACTTCCACCTCCATCTCTACCCTTCCTCATCTCTATAAATGGCAACTCTATCTTTTCAGTTACTCAGGTCAAAAACTTGACAATCTCCCCACCACTCCCAGCCACATCTAATCCATAAACAAGTCTTATTAGGTCTACTTCAATCTGGCTTCAGTCTAGCAATTTACCCTACAATCTAGTAAGCAGCCAGCAGATTCCTGATTTTAAAATGTATATCAGATAGTCTCATGCCTCTTCTTAAAATTCCTATAAAAGCTTCCCACCTCATTCAAAATAAAATCCTAGTACTTTTCCCCTAGGTCACTCCATTCTAGCCAGACAGCTCCTTAATATTCCTTGAATACTCCAAAGCTTTGCATTAATTTGTCTCTCTGCTTGAGACATTCTTTCTACTTATTTGTATATAACTTGCTCCCTCATTTTATTCAGGTGTCTGTTCAAATGTCACTTTATCAGAGAAACTATGAAACCATCATCCCGTCTTCATCAATCTCTATTCCTTATGTTGCCTTATTTTTCTTCATAGCAGTCATTACTACCTGGAATATTGAATTTCTTTATTATCTGTTTTCCTCATTGTAATATAAGTTTCACAAGTATGTGGATTTTATCTTTCTATTATTCCTTGCTGTAGCTTAAACGCATAGAACAGTACATGTCACATAGTATAAGCATTTATAAATAATTTATTGAATTAATACATCATTTCTTAGTCAATCCTTATAACCACCAGGGTTAAATATTTGGGCATTTGTGTCAAAATGACATGAGTCTGGTGCTAACTCTTTTACTTGTATCGTTAGGCAAGTTACTTAACCTCTCTAAACCTGTTTCCTCATTGGTATAATAAGAAATAATATCTATTTTATGGCATTATTGTGAAGATTAAATGGGATAATGTATGAAGAGCTTTGCATAATACCTAAAAGTATCATATTAATATAGATAAGAAAACTAAGAATCAGAATGATTAAAAACTCAAAGTTAGATAATTATAAAAATAAGAGATTAAACTGGATATGGAATATAGAATTCTAATGCTAGAAGATTTTATTTGTGTTTGTTCTTGAAATGAAATCTAGACAGGCAGCTTTTTTCCTTCATTTGTTCCTATACTTCACTAAAAAAGCAAAGTAAATCCTTTGTTTTCAAGTTTTATAAGAATCTGTTGATGTGTCCTGTGTTCTGGAATGGGTACTATCATTTTTCTATTTTAATTTATTCACACAACAAACATATGAGTAGGAATTTATAGTCTACTTAAGAACATAAGCCATGTGCTTTGATAACAAGAAAGTTAGAAGAAGGGAGAGAGTGCTAAGGAAATTCAGAGAAGAGTGTCATACCTTTATTTCTTTGTAGGTAAGAACACTCTCCTATTCCTTCTCCCAATCCTACTCCATATGGCAGTTTCTTTGTAACATGGAAACACAAATACATGATAATAACTGACATACACTAACTTTTCTCACAAGTGTTAAGCATTCTTGCTCAAGTTTCTAACTTTAATTTCTCAAAACAAAAATGCATAGATAATCTTTGGGGGAGTAAACCAGAATACTTACTATTCATCTCATGTGGTTTGCACACTCTTAAGTGGTGCCTCTGGGTACACCATAAAAAAGGGCTTTAATTAAGAGCAAACACGCTTGGGTTTTACTTATCTTGGGTCTAATAATCAGAATAAAGAGTTCATGAAGGAGGGGAAAAGCAGATACTTTTTTTCCAAAACTTTTTGTCTACTTCTGCAGTTATATAAAAAAAGCCACATATATCATATATTGTGTAAGATTATTTACAACCTCTGGAGAGAACTAATATGCAACATTGGTGTGCATGGATATTGTCATGTGTTAAAAGAAACACACTTGCGGTGGGCCTGTAACTATAGAATTTTGAGGTTGAATTTCAGAGTTTATTGGGGTAAGGGAGTGATTCATAGGGATGTTGATATTTTAGCATTTTCTATTCAACAGGGGAATTGTGGATTATCCTAGGAGAAATGAAGGGGAAAGCTATGTCTCAACTTTTATTTTTAATGAGGGTAAATTTGCAGGGATGTCAAGAATTGGATGGTCCGTTTGCCAAATCTCTGTTTTACATATGCACTTTTTTTCTTGCCATCATATTCCTCTCAAAAAGGTGTTGCCAAGAATCATTCCTGTCTTGGTGTTTAGTGCCAGCACTGTCCAAATAAGGAACTGTACATTGTTAGAAAGATTTGGTTTCAGAGGCACAGATGCTGCATTAGTGTTGGAAATATTCCTGTTTGGAGGCCTCTGTGCTTCACACTGAATAAAACTGTATGATATTTACCACTACTTAATCCAGAAACCCCTCCTCCTTCTATTTATGGTGACTTCAATGTGTGTTTTTTTAAACTACATCTGGACTGCAAATATAAAAAATATATTTTTATAAGTAGAGTTGTGACAATAAGACAAAATCCTTGCCTTTACTGCTTTCACTCAAAGGCCTGGAACACTTGCTTATCAGTCTCTCTTCCAAAGTAAAGCCCCTGGGCAAGTCTCTCTAAGCCTCAGTATCCATACTGTAAAATTAGGAATTATAGTATCTGCCACAAAAAAACTGTTGTCAAGATTTAATGCTATAACCTTCATATACCATTTAGCACATGCAGCACAGGGAACATAAACACTCATGAATGCTAGCCAGAGGGACATAGAATGTTCGTTTCTATTCTGTTCTTCCATTTATAAACTGTGTTACTTTGGCCAACTTAATTTCTAAGTTTCTTTCTCTTTAAATTGAAATGATATATTACCTATCTCATAGATGTGTGATAATTAAGTGTGACAATAGGTCTAAAGTGCTCATCACAGTGCCTGACACATTGTAAATGCTCTACACATTTGGCCATTATTCTAATTCATTACTTCTTGAATGCTTATAAAAATAATGTATTTTAGCATATTTCAGAAAATCTTCTATGAAATAAGTTTGTTTTCCTATAAGAATAAAGATTGGCGTGGGACCCTCCATAAATAAGTAGAGAATTATAGAGCCCTAAAATAAATAGAATACATCCCTGAACTGATTAGATGATTTTAAGGTCTTCCAGTCTAGACACATCAATCCTAGCATGGATATACAAGTATATAGACATTCCTGATTCAAGTCCTATTGAGAAGCCCGTAGGCTCTCTGAGGTTCCAGTTACATATGTCTATGGAACAGGCTAGACATGCAAAAAAGAAGTAGCTTTTGTCTTGCTCACTTCAGGCTCTGCCTGAGGTAGATCAAGCTCCTGAATCAGTTCCTTTGGCTCCTTGCTCAACAGCTCTCTGGATCCCAACTTTTGTGAACTCATATCCCTTCTGCTGGAGCTAGGCTTCTGACTTCTAGTTCTCCTGGATTCCAGAATTATTCTATATTGTAGATATTGCTCGTTTTTCTATTTCCAGTTAATTCTGAATAAAAAATTATAGATATGCACACACAAAAAACATAATTAATGCAAATATACAGAAGACACATGTCCACCAAAAAGACCTGATGTGTGCAGTGAAAGCAATTGGAGAGAAGTCACTGTGAAGATGCAGTTAGGATCACAAATCTTTCAGTACCAAAAGAGTTTCTGGTTGTTTATGTGTTCAATGAAGAATATGGCATTCTAAAAGCAAAAAAAAAAAATCTACCTTGTGATATATTGATGTGTAAGAATCAATTCAGAAATATTTAAGTACTAAATGAAGGCATTTGATTAATTCATTCTTTTGCTTTGTTTTGTTTTGTGGAGACAAGGTCTTGCTCTGTTGCCACCCAGGCTGGAGTGCAATGGCATAATCATAGCTCACTGCAACTTCAAACTTGTGGGCTCAAGCAATCCTCCCGCCTCAACCCCCTAAGTAGCTGGGACTACAGGCATGTACCACCATGCCCAGCTAAGTTTTATATTCTTGGTTGAGGCAGAGAAAAAAGCAAGAGCAAGGTGAGAATTAAAGGCTCCAAGCATTCTTCTGGTTTCAGAAGTCATCATAGCCCCTTCATTGAGTGATTACTGACAAAACACTTTACAATTTAGGGTTTGCTTTATAGCATTATTCTCAATTAATCATCTTAACAACCACATGAGCAGAGTATTAATAGCTTCATTTTACAGATATAAAGTAAGGTACCAGAGTGACTAGTCTAAGTTAACACAGCAACACAAGAGCCAGAACGTGCATCTAGTTCCCTGATGCCAAAGCCAACATTCTTTTCATTATATCAAATTTTCCTCCTAAGAACATTCCAATTTTGTATAAAGGGCTCTAGGAATCTCATGATATATAAGAATCTTATGAGGAAATATTATATCATTAGATTAAATCTTATAAGGAAGCTTATGGCCATATAGGATTCTTTATACATAAAAGGCAGATTAAGAGTTGAGAAATTATAATCAGGGTATAGAGGTCTTCTGGATATCTCAGTTTTTTATCTCTTCATATGCTTCACATCCCTATCCCCATACTCTCCTCTTCTTGTCCTGTTATTATGGTGTTATGTTAGGGAGTTTATTGATATTTTTAAATTTGTTTTCTTTTTTTTATTAATTCAGGATATTATGGGGGTACTAACATCTTGGTTATATGTAATGTATTTGCCTTGCCCAAGCCAGGGCTATTAGTGTGTCCTTCCCCCATACAGTGTGCTCTGCATCCATTAGGTGTGGGTTTACCTCTGACACCCCCCCCTCCCACCTGACTGGCACCTAATGAGTATTACTACCATGCGAGCACCTTAGTGTTGATCAGTTAGTACCAATTTGATGGCAAGTACATGTGGTGCTTGTTTTTTCATTCTTAGGATACCTCACTTCCAAGGCTGGGCTCAAGCTCTATTTAGGATAACATAAGAGGTACTAGTTCACCATTGTTTTTTGGAATTGAGTAGTATTCCATGGTATACATATACCACATTGTATTAATCCACTCATGTATTGATGGTCACTTGGGTTGTTTTCACATCTTTGCAATTGTGAATTGTGCTGCTGTAAACATTCGAATGCAGATGTCTTTATTATAGAATGTCTTTTTTTCCTTTGGATAGATGCCTAGTAGTGGGATTGCTGCCTCAAAAGGTATTTCTATTTTTAGCTCTTTGAGGTATCTACAAATTACTTTTCATGGGGGTTGTACTAATTTACAGTCCTGCTAGCAGTGTGTGTTCTTATCTCTCCACATCCACGCCAGCATTTGTTATTTTGGGACTTTTTTATACAGGCCATTCTCACTGGAGTTAGATGATATCTCATTGTAGTTTTGATTTGCATTTCCCTAATGATTAGAGATGTTGAGCATTTTTTAAATATGTTTACTGGCCATTAGTCCCTGTCTTCTTTTGAAAAGTTTCTGTTCATGTTCTTTGCCCATTTATTGATGGGGTTGTTGGATTTTTTCTTGTTAATTTTCTTAAGTTCTATATAGATTCTTGTTGTCAGCCCTTTATCAGATGTATAGAAAAGCATATATTTTCTCTCATTCTGTAGGTTGTCTATCCACTCTAATGATAGTTTCCTTGGCTGTGCAGAAGCTTTTTAATTTGATCAGGTCCCATTTGTTTATTTTTGTTGCTGCTGTGATTGCTTTGGGGGTCTTCTTCATAAATTCTTTACCTAGGCTAGTGTCTAAAAGAGTCTTCCCAGCATTTTCTTCCAGAATTCGTAAGGTTTCATGCCTTATGTTTAAGTCTGTTATCCATCGTGAGTTGATTTTTGTGAGAGGTGAGAGGTGAGGATACAGTTTCAATCTTTTGCATGTAACTATCCAGTTTTCCCGGCACCACTTATTGAATAGAGATTCTTTTTCCCAATGTATATTTTTGTCTGCTTTGTTGAAGATTAGATAACAATATGAGGGTGGTTTTATATCTTGGATCTCCATCCTATTCCAAAGGTCTATATCTCTGTTCTTGTGGCCAGTACCATGATATTTTGGTTACTATAGCCTTGTAGTAAAGATTGAAGTCTGGAAGACTTATGCCTCCCAATTTTTTCTTTTTGCTTAAGATTTCTTTGGCCATACGAGGTCTTCTATGGTTCCAGATGAAGTATAGAATTATTTTTTCTAAATCTGTGAAAACCGATGGTGGAATTTTGACAGGCATTGCATTAATTCTGTAGATCACTTTAGGTAGAATGAACATTTTAACAGCATTGATTCTACCAATCCATGAGCATGGTAGGGATTTCCATCTGTATACATCTTCTACAATTTCTTATCTCAGTGTTTCGTAGTTCTCCCTATATATATCTCTCACCTCCTTCATTAAATATATTCCTAAATACTTAATTTTCTTTGATGCAATTGTGAAATGTGTTGCATCTTTGATTTGACTTTTAGCTTGACAGCTTGACTGTTTTTGGCATATATAAATGCCACTGATTTGTGTGCATTAATTTTGTATCCTGAGACTTTACTGAATTTGTTTATCAATTCCAGGAGTTTCTTGGTTGAATCCTTGGGATTTTCTAGATGTAATAGCATATTATCAGCAAAGAGTGAGAGTTTGACCTCTTCTGGCCCCATTTGGACACCTTTAATTCCCCTGTCTTATCTGATTGCTCTGGCAAGGACTTCCAGCACTATGTTGAATAGAATTGTGATAATAGAGGGCAACCTTGTCTTGTTCCTGTTCTAAATGGGAATGCTTTCAATTTTTCCCCATTCAATATGATATTGGCTGTGGGTTTATCATATATGGCCTTAATAATTTTAAGGAATGTCCCATCTATGCCTATTTTATTAAGGGTTTTAGTGGCTAAGATTAAATTTGTTTTCATGAATAAAATATTTTAACTGCGTTCATTCCCCCTTCACTTTAATTAGATAGCCCCATCTATAAGCCAGAAACCCATGAATTCTCTTCAAAATGGCTTTGGGTTTAACTACAGCCTTTGCAAAATGGAACCTCAACAACTACCTACAGTGCTTGCCAGCAGGGCATGGAGAAATAGTGTAGGCAAGGGAGATTTCCATATAACGCATGTGTTCTAAGTACCAAATTACAATAATTAGAGATGGCAAAGACTGAGCAGTTTATCTCCAGGAAGGTCAATGAAAGATTATGAAAATGTTTAGTCTAGGCCTGGTGCCATTCTCCTAATGCCACATAAGTGAACAAACCATATATGCCTTCTCCTGCAGACAACACATGATCTAATCAAATGTAGTTTTAGCATGTTTGTACAATGTCATGACCCATAACTCTATCATATTTCACAACCAGTTCTTCCCTCTGAAGCACTTGGGAATCTGAATGTATAAACAAAACACTGATTATCTATTAAGTTATTCAATAAATATTTTTGAGGGTTTATTACAGAGAAAGCACTCTATTAGCACTGTGAAGTTTATGAAAACATTTAAGAATAAAGCTAGCCTTCAAAATGAATAGAAAACTTGCTTCTTGATGAATAATGGAATAAAATAAAAATAAAAAAGTAAAAAATAAAATTAAAATGAATGAAAAACTTTAACAGAAAGCTGTCATCTACAGCTATACCTATAATTCAAGGCAGAATTTGATGAATTGTGGAGATAAGGTTGAGAAGTAAGAGGGAGAATTAATATCTAATTGTGAGCACTAGGGAGCCTTTCATGGAAGAGAAAGAATTTAAAGTGATCCATGAATGGTGGTTAGAATTTCAGCTGGCAAAATTGCAATTGGTAGAGATGATAAAGGGCTGACTTTCAGATAAAGAAAAAAAGGATGACCAAAACTGGGAAAAAGTGGAGCATTTTCCTGGGATAATTTGATGAGACCCTACATGTCAGGCTAAGAAGGAACTAATGTATTTCATATACAATACAGTGCCAGTGGAGGTGTTTACATAGGGGGAAGTCTAACAATGAATGCCTACCAAACACCAGGCACCAACTTTGGCCTAAATACAAATAAGTTTATATTTTAATCTCCACAATCCAAATACCCACAATGCTCTAAGATGAGGAAACTGAAGGAAGGTTACATGCAGAATCTGAATTATGCTCTAGGAGATGAGTCTCGTAACCATGCAGGAAGAACTTTCATTTATTATCAGAAATAAAGGAAGTGAGGAAATGATGATTTAGAGTCAGGATAATGACATTCTAAGATTGAAGTGAGTAAAATGCAGCTAGATGGAGATTTCCAAATGGCATTTTAAAGATGAGGATGGAATTGGTAAGAAGAGGTCACAGCTGGATGTAAATTTGAAATTCATACCAACAGAGGTAGATAGTTTAAGTCATGGGACACAGGAGATTGCAGAAGAGAAGACAAGGGAAAATACACTTTGAGAAACACCACCATTTAGGAGGCAAGAACAAGACATGAGAATGAAACAAATATTAAGGTGAAGAATAGAAAAGCTCAAATTCCAATCATATAATAATTTCAAATCTATCCCCAAAATTGGAGATGAAGATGAAGGGAATAAAGGAAGATGAGGGTAGAGTAATTAGCTTGAGAAAAGTACAAAAGATTTGGAAAAAAAAGTGCTGTGAGGAATGCTGCTCCAAAGTAGCAATGAGGTCCAGCTAGCATTAAAGTAAGAATCTGTGGTGGAGTGAGAGAGAGGGATATTGTGACTTTCTCTAGGAACACTGATACCCTGTGAAGATAACAAAACAGACAATGAAAACAAGTAGTCAAGGGAAAAAGAGAATAGAGAGTTATGGAAACCATTGTGGAGCTCAGACCAAGAAGAGAGGCAAGTGAATTCTGGTTTTCCCATTGTCTCTAACAATCCTGATTGTGGATGAAATGATTAAAAAAAAAAAAAAAGCAAAGATCAATAGTACTCAAACTTTAAAAATTCAAAATAAGCCTCCAAATCTACTTTGTTTCCCTAGGGGAAAACGTATATTGGCCATAACCAAAGAAATAAAATATGTAAATTGTTCAATAATATTGAATTTGGGTAAATTTCTCCCCATGATTACCAAACTATAAATCAAATTATGACTTTATGTAAGTCCTAGTGGCCTTCTCATTACTCTATGTGGAAGGTGGCTTGACTAGGTAGAAAGAACTCATGTTTAGAAACAGATCCAAAGTAGATTTTTGTTTTACCATTTATTAGCAGTGTGACATAAGGAAGTTATGTTTGTATTTCGAGTTTTGTTTTCTTTTTTAAAAATTTTTTTTATTTCATCATATTAGGGGGGTACAAATGTTTAGGTTACATATATTGCCTTTGTCCCACCCAAGTCAGAGTTTCAAGTGTCTCCATCCTCCAGAGGTGTACACTACACCCATTAGGTGTGTATATACTCACCCCTCCGCCCCCCTCCCACCTGCCCGACATCCAATAAATGTTACTACTATATGTGCACGTCAGGGTGGATCAGTTAATACCAATTTGATGGTGAGTACATGTGGTGCTTGTTTTTCCATTCTTGGGATACTTCACTTAGTAGAATGGGCTCCATCTCTACCCAGGATAATACAAGAGGTGCTAAATCACCATTTTGTGTGTGTGTGTGTGTCTGAGTAGAACTCCATGGTATACATATACCACATTTTATTAATCCACTCATGTATTGATGGGGACCTGGGCTTTTCCATATTTTTGTGATTGTGAATTGTACTGCTATAAACATTCTAGTGCAGATTTTTTTTTATGGAATGTCTTTTGTTCCTTTGGGTTTTGTTTTCTTAGAGATAGGATTATTACATAGGTTCAGTAAAATAATATATATAAAATATTTATTCTAATAGTATTTATTAATTACTTTTAATATACCAGGGACTATGTAAGGACTGGGACTAATAAGACACTAAAATATGTTTCTATACTCAAGGAACTAACAATCCAATAGAGGTAACAAGCATATAAATAAGTATAATACAATAACAATAAAAGCATGCAAAAGATACAGAAGGAACATAAAGAAGGGAATGAATAACTATTTCAAAAGGTATATGGAAGGTAGGTGTTCAGGAAAAACTTCCTGGAGAAAGTGACATCTAACATTTATAAGTACTTAATAGATGTTCCCTCCTCCTCACAAATATTTATAGATAGGACTTTGAAAACCTAATTATTTCTGAAAGGTTATTTCAGAGGCAGGTTGAGGGGGAAAGTTTCTCAAAAACTGATTCTGATTCCCAAATTGTTTCTCCCTCTTTATTTTCTTCTAGAATCCTAGAATTTTAAAGTTGAGAACGGCTATAGAAATCCCAATCCTAATTTTATAGGTGAGAAAAAAATCAAAGTCCAGAGTGTATTAGTGATACATTTATCCATGATCACACAGCTGGCATAGCTGGGCCAAAATTAAGATCTCTCTTATCTTCATTTCAAAAACCCATAAGCATGCACCAAAAAAAAGCCCTCTAGAAATGCTTTTGGGGTATCTCCATATTACTTCCTACAGAGGTTATACTAGTTTGCAGTTCCACACACACACACCCCACCAGCATTTGATCCAACAATCCCATTACTGGGCATCTACCTAAAGGAAAAAAAGACATTCTATAAAAAAGACATCTGAACTAAAATGTTTATAGCAACACAATTCACAATTGCAAAGATCTGGAAACAGCCCAGGTGCCCATCAGTACATGAGTGGATTAATAAAATGTGGTATATGTATACCATGGAGTTCTAGTCAGCCACACACACAAAAAATGATGATTTAGCACCTCTTGTATTATCCTGGCTAGAGATGGAGCCCATTCTACTAAGTGAAGTTTCCCAAGAATGGAAAAACAAGCACCACATGTACTCACCATCAAATTGGTATTAACTGATCAACACTTAAGTGCACATATAATAATAACATTCATTGGGTGTCAGGCAGATGGGAAGGAGGAGGAGAGGATGGGTATATACACACCTGGGGGATGGACACGCTTGAATCTTTGACTCAGGTGGGACAAAGGCAATATATGTAACCTATACATTTGTACCCCCCTAATATGATGAAATAAAAAAAATTAAAATAAAAATAAATTTAAAAAAATAAAGAAATGCTTTTGGCACAGAGAGATAATTATCTTTAGAGATAACACTATTCTACATCCAAAGGTGAGCCAGGCCTTTCTTTTACTACAATCTTTCTATAGTCCACTCACAATGATATATCACCTACTTCGAAATCTTCCTTTCCTCTATTACTTGTCCCTTAGTTTCCTGAAAAATTAAATTAAATAATACTGATAGGAAATGATAAATTATCAATCTTTGTTAAAATGATGACTATTGTCTTCAGATTATTTTACATTTTTTACATACATTAAACATGTTCCAAGCATTTTAGCAAATGGCATAAATAATGCCTTGCCCTGTAACCAACATAACACAATGGATAATGAAAGCACTTTCCATGCAATGTTTGTACATCTTTAAACTACAGAAAAGTGCAGGAGCCATTTGGATTTTGAAGCCTGACACATGATGAAAGGAGACTGTTTCTGTCAATCGTTTGATCTCTGAGATACCTATCTCATTAAAATCCAGGCTTCTTTGATGATCATACTGGCTGAATGAAAACATACCCATGTTCCTCTTAGGGAATTATCATGAGCCATGAATGTTTTTTATTTTGAACTTCCCTTTTTGAATATGCAAAATATTTTTCTTAAAATCTTCCTACTTTCATCATCTTCTCTAAGCAGTCTGTAATGAGAGTAGGAAAAGGCTTATTTTGATTCTGTAAAAAGAACTGAGAAAATCAGGTAAAAGAACTCTAGAATTTTAAGTTAGTTAGAGCTAAGTGTGTGCTTTTTTGCTTGTTTGAATGGCTGTTTTTGTTTGTATTTTTTGATCTTGGCCTATACTGATTTGGGTTATATCTGCTAAGCCTAAATTTACTAGATATTTGCTTACTACAGTTAACTCCCTATGTCGGAAATACTTAGCTAAAAACATACACATAAGTTTTCTGATTTTTGTATCATAAATTTATTCATGGACAATGGAGATTCATGATTAGAAAAAAAAAAAGAAACAAAGACTTTGGATTCAAATTGGTCAACAGCTCTCCTTCCATCTCTATATAAAAGAGGCCTGAAAACTTGAACATCTACTTTTACTTAAGAGTTATTTTAGAATAACTATTTACTAATTCCCTAGAGCAAGGAATATACAAATTTGCCTATTTCCAAAAGGAATGCAAAAGATCACAAAATATTTTTGTTCTCCTCTTACATGTTTGTAACTGTTCTTTCACAATTCCATAGGTCAAACACTATTCAGGAGTTATAATAAGGTGCCCTTGGTTTATTTTATAGGAAATGATAGCTGCTCCCCACATCCCAGTTGTCGCCAAGCATCCACCAGTTTGCTATGCTGTTATTCATAGAAAGGAATTAAGTGAGGTTTAAAAACAATTGGTGTTCAATTGCTTAAAATAGAAGCCATATTATCATAAATGATGGCTAACAGAAAGTAAAGCATGAAAATATCCTCTAGCAATACAAAGGGAAAAGAATATATATTTCCTCAAAATAAAGAGGATAGTCAGTTATACCAATACTGTCTAATTCAAGACTATCTGAACTTTTTGGTTCTTTTTCCTATTCCCATCCCACTTCTGCAAAAGAATCTATTCACAGTGGAGGATAAAGGTTGCTGAATAAAGACTATTATAGAAGGTATATAATTTACAGTCATTATATCCTACATCTATATAATTTCTATAACTGTTTAGTATAAATAATAGAAAACACTTCAGTATGTCAGCTCTGTGTGTTTCCCCATTATACCATTTGTAAGTTACAATCATTCATTCTTAGCCTAAACTTTTCTTTGTATACGGCATTAAAAGCCACAGTCAAGTTAGATCAAGTTGGGATATACTTTATGCAAGGGTCATCTAGAAGCTTAAGTATACAAAAACAACCAGTCCTCAGAAGCTAACTCGTAATTATCTCTTTTTCAGCTTCCATAATTTGTTACTGGCATGCTATCTGTTTCTTATCTTAAAAAATTCTTTCTAAACATCACTTGTTTAGAAAAAAAAATTCTAACAGATGTTTTGTGTTCTGCCAGTATATTTTTCACATTACCATTTCTCAAAAAGGGATCTACAGCAGACGAAGATTAAGTATATTGTAAAAAGTCCAGCAATGTGAAATGTGATTTGCCACCACTGTGTTCCACATGGCCTGCAAGTTGACTCCATTCTTACTCTTTCATCAGCCAAGCAAAAGACTAATTGAGAGAGTAGTTCAAGTTTTAAAAGTTTACTACTAATGAATGTACATATCAGGCATATTCTGACAGGAGCTTCACTCACATAGCTGACCTGACTATTAGACTGTATTGGGCTGGGTTATATAATGCAAAGAGAGCTGTACGGGCAACTAAAATAATTAGGTTATTCATTTATGTGCTGTGTGGCCTAAAGCAAGTCACTTAATCTCTCTGTGCCTCCATTTCCATTTTTTGTTTTCATTATCAAATGAAAGTGATTTACAAATAAGATGAGGTAAGTGGAGAGCATTAGGAAAATTTAGAAGCTCCATATAAACACAGATAATTACTATTATTATTATCCAGGCATTTCAAGAAAATGGTTCTTGGCTTGTATTGTAGCTATTGGTTATATATATATATATATATATACACAATTCAGTAATTTGTTCAATTTGGGGTGGGGTATAGAATCATATGAATAATAGCAAACCTTGCCTCTTCTCAGACAAGTCTACACAGCACAAAACATGGTGGGGCATTTGGACGTGGAAATCTCTACATGGTCAAACTCAAGCTAGACTAGAAAATCTCACTGTCCTTTAACAACCTCTGTAAAATCTTAAGGTGAAGTTTCTTCACCATTGCTTCAAATTTCTCATTGGTTTGGGAAACTCAGCCATCATTGGTCTGGTAATTCTCACCCTGATTCATTCATTACTGAAAAGCTTGGCTATCATCTTCCAGCTAAACTGTAGTCATAACAACAACAACAAGAACAAACCCTGAAAATCAGAGTTGATAAAAATTGAGTAATTTTCTCAGAACAAGATAAATATCTAAAGATAGTGTCTCCTTTTCTTCCTGCTCCTACATTATGCATTAGCGAATTTTTTAAAAACTGTATTTTGTCATACTCCATCATCCAACCTACCCATCAGAAAGCACCTGTTATGGCTTTAGAAATACAACAGGATATCTCTACTCATCAGGGAAATGCAAATCGAAACCACAATGAGATATCACTTATCTCCAGTGAAAATGGCCCTTATTAACAAGTCCCAAAACAATAAATGTTGGCATGGATGTGGAGAGATAGGAACACTCCTACATTGCTGGTGGGACTGCAAACTAGTTCAGCCTCTGTGGAAAGCAATATGGAGATACTTTAAAGTGATACAAGTGGATCTACCATTTGATCCAGTAATCCCATTACTGGGCATCTACCCAATAGAATAAAAGTCACTCCATGAAAAAGACACCTGCACTCGAATGTTTATAGCAGCACAATTCACAATTGCAAAGATGTGGAAACAACTGAAGTGCCCATCAACACATGAGTGGATTAATAAAATGTGGTATATGTAAACCATGGAGTACTATTCAGCTATAGGAAACAATGGTGATATAGCAACTCTTGTATTTTCCTGGCTAGAGCTGGAACACATTCTATTAAGTGAAGTATCCCAAGAATGGAAAAATAAGCGCCACAGGTAATCACCAGTAAAATGGTATTAACGGATCAACACCTAAGTGGACTCTGACTTGAAGGGGGAGGGGGGGCATAGACAATATACATAACCTTAAAATTTGTACCCCCATAATATGCTGAAATAAAAAAAACACCTAAGTGGACATATAGGAATAACATTTATCGGGTGTCGGGCAGGTGGAGGGGAGGGGATGGGTATATACATACATAATGAATGTGATGCGCACCAACTGGGGGATGGACATGCTTGAAGCTCTGACTCGAGGAGGGAGGGGGGGCAACGGCAATATATATAACCTTAACATTTGTACCCCCACGATACGCTGGAAAAAAATTAAATTTAATTAAATTTAAAAATAAATAAATAAATACAACTACAATCAATTCTGAAAAAATTTAAAAAAAAACCTTTAAAAAAAATACAACAGGAAAAAAAATTACGAGATTGTCACTAGGCAGAATGTTTTATTAGAAACAGGAAATATGTTGATATACCAGAAGGTACTTTAGTGCTTTTCACTGCAGAATAAACCACAGTGATATCCCCAAGTAGTAGGTGTGTATGGATTATTGGTAGACCATCAGTGGAACCTGTGCATAAGATTAAAATACCAAGGGAAGTACAATACCTCAAACTCAGTGTAATATCAATGTATTGTTCCAAATTCTAAGACCAAAAAAATGCTAGAATTAAGCTAA
Organism: Cheirogaleus medius; assembly: GCA_008086735.1. Lineage (NCBI taxonomy): Eukaryota > Metazoa > Chordata > Mammalia > Primates > Cheirogaleidae > Cheirogaleus > Cheirogaleus medius. The sequence continues at coordinate 55,297,426 of VBSM01000529.1, forward strand.
CTAGCTTTTCATACAGAGCTGAAAAGAGATTACAATCTCTTCTAGGACAGAAACAAAGTTTTCTGCTTCTTTTGTGTGCCTCCTAACACCTATCTGAAGATATATTAGGAATTTACTAAATGGTTATTGTTCAAATAAAGGATATAATAGCAAGATTTCAAAAACTGGAACTTATATATTAGAATTAATGCCATCTGAAATAAACTATTCTGATTAATCAATGACCTGGATAAAAAGTGATATGTATCTCATATAGTTAATATCATTTGTCTAAATTGGATTTTTTTTTCTTTTTTTCAATGTTTCAGTAAGCCCACCAAGACATCCTGGAGGCTTAAAAATAAAGAAATATTTACTATTTGCCAAGTACTAAGTTAAACCCTTTATATGCATTAGCTTGCTTAAACCTTTTTACAACCTGTGAGGAAAATATTATTTTACCCATTTTACACATGAGAAAACTAGTCACACAGTTTATAGATGTTGAAACTAGAACTCAAATCCAGATTGGTCTACCTCCAAAGATGGTACAGGATTTTTAAGCACTGTACTGTACCTCCACCCTCCCCCCTTTTTGGGCTATGGCTCTACATAACAATTGTTGTGGCTTAAGAAGCACAGAAGAAAAACCACTACAATTGACAAGATGCTTCCAAAGTCCATGCCCCATGGTTCAAAGGCTAGTGGAACATCCAGAGAAAAAGATCTCTGGTTAACTCTAGCTAAATGAGGCAAAACTTGAAGCACATGGCAGGGCTACAAGTCAGAAAATGTTGATCCAATAACCTGCCTAACTGTCTATAGCAGCTAATCCTCCAGCAGGATTAGGTGACTACAACTCTGATGGGAGGCAGCCGTGCATAGTTGCTTCTGGATAGCCAGATTTCTATTATCTCCCCTTTATAGGGGGACACCATAAACTTTTGCATGCTCTAAGGTCAGTAGCAGTCCTCATAGGCTTTCCTAGCCACTTCCAGGCCAACTGGCTGGAGACACATGACTAAGGGAGCAAGCTAAGCAATTTGAGCACTAGCTTAAGAGCTGGAATTTGTTGCTTGCAGGAATGCACATCCACCAGACTTCCAAAACAGATGTGCTAACACAAAGCCAGACTACCCAGATTGGTTTCCTGTGCTCTGAGTGGTAGTCAGGCAGAAGAGTATAGCTGCCAACAACAAACCAGCTACCATAGGTACCATGTTTCCCCAAAAATAAGACAGGGTCTTATATTTATTTTTCCTCAAGACACCCTAGGGCTTATTTTCAGGGGATGTGTTATTTTTTTAAGTATGGTACAACAATCTACATTTATTCAAATACAGTTAAGTCATCTTCTTCTGGAACATCATTATAACTCTCCAAACCCTGAATTCCATCCTTAATTTCTTGCAACTCTATTTCCTTTAGAACCATTGGCCCCAATCTCTCATGTCGAGCAATAGAGCTCTCATGGGGCAGATGAGAAGGACTGCTTATCTTCTTTACCACTCCACAACGAAATGCATGAGTTGTGCAGATACGCTGCATAAAAATGCTCATCACTAGGTCTTATTTTCAGGGTATGGCTTATATTTGCAAATGCTTAGAAATCCTGCTAGGGCTTACTTTATGGGTAGGTCTTATTTTCGGTGAAACACGGTAGAATGTCCAGCAACCCTAATCTGAAGAAGTATTTCGGAACATTTATTTCACTCTTTGGTCCTTTTCCATTAGTTATTTAGGTGGTTCTTAGCTAAACTCCAACAGATATCTTAAAGAAAATGTTATTAATATCTTTATCTATGAAAAACTGAAAGTGACCACAATCTCTATAGAATGAACATTATTTTTCCTTCAAGTAAAAGGAAATTCAAGAGAATAAGAAGGAGAAAAATTCAATTCAGAATGCCACTGTTTAAAATACTAAATACCACTATGTAACATCAATGCACTAATTAATGAAGAAAATATGTCTGTTTTATGTGTAAATCATACCAATGTATGCACATTACATAATTAGGAATAAAATGTACACGCATATCTTTTACTTTCTTGAGCTTGGCAATTGGGTTTGAATTCATGGTTTCTCTGAGCTATCTAAATTAGCTTTATCTCTTTAAAATGAATGGAAAAGATATCATATATACACAAATATTTTATATGGATACCAGAGTGCAGCACTTTTACCTCAAAAACTTAAATATGAAAAAAAAACAACTTAAATATGGTTACATTAAACATTATAATTCCAGGTTGAGAAATTTGCAATTATAACATCACTAAACACCATAATTTTCTTAGGGAAAATAAACTATGTTTTATAACCATTATGTGGCAAAATCAAAAAAATATACTTACCTTGATTTTTTAAAATTGCCTATAAACATTCCTTATAAATTCCCTATAAAACATTTCTCATTCATTTATTTAGGATATTAACTACCAAGTAAAAGGCATATAATTGACATTTAATTCTCTTTATCAATTTATAATTAATTCTGCCCAATAGAAATACAATTAACCCTTGAGCAATGTGGAGTTTAGGAGCACCAACACCCCATACAGTTAAAAATCCATGGGCCAGGCGTGGTGGCTCATGCCTGTAACTCTAGCACTCTGGGAGGCCGAGGCGGGTGGATCGTTTGAGCTCAGGAGTTCAAAACCAGCCTGAGCATGAGCGAGACCCTGTCTCTACTAAAAATAGAAAAAAATTAATTGGCCAACTAAAAATATATAGAAAAAATTAGTCAGGCATGGTGGCACATGCCTGTAGTCCCAGCTACTTGAGAGGCTGAAGCAGGAGGATCGCTTGAGCCCAGGAGTCTGAGGTTGCTGTGAGGTAGACTGATGCCACGGCACTCTAGCCCGGGCAACAGAGTGAGACTATGTCTCAAAAAAAAATCCATGTAGAATATTTTACTCCCCAAAAACTTACCTACTAATAGCCTACTGTTGACTGGAAGCCTTACTGATAATGTAAATAGTTAACACATATTCTGCATATGATACATGTTATATACTGTATTCTTACAATAAATTATGCTAGAGAAAAGAAAAAATATTGTAAAAATCATAACAAAGAGAAAATATATTTGCTATTCAAGGAAAGTGGATCACAAAGGTCTTCATCCTTGTCATCTTCACATTGAATAGGCTGAGGAGGAAAAGGTAGAGGAGGGAATGGTCTTGCTATCTAGGGGTGGCAGACACAGAAGAGGTGGAGGAGGTGGAATGGGAAGCAGGAGAAGCAGGCACAATAGATGTAACTTTGAATAAAATCTGCATGTAAGTGGACCCACACAATTCAAACCTGTGTTGTTCAAGGGTCAATTGTACAAGTTACAATTGTAACTCTAAGTTACAATACCCTTACTTTCATTTTCACATCTAAAATCTAACACATGTGTACCCAGATTCATAAAGCAAATCCTACTTGATCTAAACAAAATGATAAACAGCAGCACCATTAAAGCTGGGGACTTTGAAACCCTTTTGACAGAACAGGACAGATCCACTAAATGGAAAATAAACAAAGAAATTAAATAGAACTATAGAACAAATGAGCCTAACAGACATCTTACCCCCAAACCACCAAATATACATTCTTCTCATCAGCTCATGTGACATTCTCTATGACTGACCACATCCAAGGCCACAAAATATGTCTCAAGAAATTTAAAAAAACAGAAATTATACCATGCATCTTCTCAAACCAAAGCAGAATAAAATTAGAAAACAGCTCTAACAAAAACACTCGTCTCTACCCAAAGTCATGGAAACTACACAAACTATTGCTGAATGGTAGTAAGATCAAGGAGGAAATTAAGATGGAAATCAAAAGAATCTTTGAACTAAATGATAAAGGGAACACAAGTTACCAAAATTTTTTGGATACAGCTAAAGCAGTCCTGAGAGGAAAATTCATAGCTATAAATGCCTACATCCAAAGGACCGAAAGATCACAAATCAACAATCTAATGAATCACCTCAAAGAAATGGAAAAGGATGAGCAAACCAATCCCAAACCTAGCAGAATGAAAGAAATAACTAAGATCAGAGCAGAACCAAATGAAATCAATAACAAAAGAACTAAACAAATAATTAATGAAACAAAAAGTTGGTTCTTTGAAAAGATAAACAAAATTAGCATGCCTCTCACTAGATTGATGAGAGCAGAAAAGAAAGGACTCTAATAAGCTCAATCAGGAATGAAAGAGGAGAAATTACAACTGATACAATAGAAGTATAAAATGTAGTCTATGAATACTATAAAAATCTCTATGCACATAAACTTGAAAACGTGGAGGAAATGGATAAATTCTTAGAAACACACAGCCTCCCAAGGCTCAATTGGGAAGAAAGAGAATTCATGAACAGACCAATATCAAGTACTGAAATTGAAGCAACAATAAAAAAAGTCTTCCTAAAAAAAGGGTCCTGGACCAGATGATTTCATACCTGAATTTTACCAGACCTACACAGAAGAACTGGTGCATATCCTACAGAAATTATTCCACAAGATTGAGGAATTCTCTCCAACATGTTTTATGAAGCCAACATCACCCTGATACCAAAGCCAGGAAAGGATGCAACAAAAAAAGAAAACTACAGGCCAATATCCCTTATGATTATAGATGCAAAAATTCTCAATAAAATCCTAGCAAATCGAATTCAGCTGCTCAACAAAAAAATAATCCATCATGACCAAGTGAGCTTCATCCCAGAGATACAGGGATAGTTCAACATACACAAATCTATAAATATAATTCACCACAAAAATAGAAGTAAATACACTGTATTATCCTCTCAATAGATGCAAAAAAAGTGCTTGGCAAAATTCAGCACCCTTTTATGATAAGAACGCTTAACAAAATAGGCATAGATGGGACTTACCTCAAAATTACAAAAGCCATATACAACAAAACCACAGCCAACATCATATTGAATGGAGAAAAATGCAAAGCATTCTGGCTTCAAACTCGAACCAGACAAGGTTGCCCTCTATCACCACTTCTATTCAACATAGTGCTAGAAGTCCTAGACAGAGCAATTAGAGAAGAGAAGGAAAGCAAGGGCATCCAAATGGGAGCAGAAGAGGTAAAATTATCACTCTTTGATAATGATATGATCTTATATCTAGAAAACCCCAAAGTTTCTGCCAAGAGACTCCTAGAATTGATAAATAAACTCAGAAAAAAAACCCAGCATGGTACCGGTATAAAAACATACATATAGATAGACCAATGAAACAGAATAGAATCCAGAAATAAATCCACACATTTCCAGTCAATTCATCTTTGGCAAAGATACCAAGAACACACAACAGGAAAAAGACAATTTCTTCAATAAATAATGCTAAGAAAACTGGATATACACATGCAGAAGAATGAAATTGGATAACTCAAAAAATCAACTCAAAATGGATTAGAATTAAATGTAAGAAATGAAACTATAATATAAAACTATTAGAAGAAAACATAGGGGAAAGCTTCTTGACATTGGTCTGGGCAATGATTCTTTGGATATGAACCCCAAAGCACAAGCAACAAAAGCAAAAATAAACAAGTGGTATTATATCAAACTAAAAAGTTTTTGCAAAGAAAACAATCAACAAAACAAAAAGGCAACCTACAAGATAGGAGAAAGTACTTCCAAACTATACATCTGATAAGGAGTTAATATCTAAAATATATACGGAACTCAAACAACTCAATAAATAACCCAAATAAAACATGGGCAAAGGATTTGAGCAGACATTCTCAAAAGAAAACATAGAAATGGTCAACAGGTATACAAAAAAATCCTCAGCACCACTAATCATCAAACAAATATAAATCAAAGCCACAGTGAGATATCATAACTCACACCTGTTAGAATGACTATTATTAAAAAACAAAAGATAACAAATGTTAGCAAGTATATGGAGAAAAGGAAAACCTTATACATTATTGGTGGACATGTAAATTGGTACAGCCATTGTGGAAAACAGTATGGATATTCCTCAAAAATTAAAATAGAGGCCAGGTGCAATGGCTCATGCCTCTAATCCCAGCACTTTGGGAAGCCAAGGTGGGAGAATCACTGGAGGCCGGGAGTTTGAGACCAGCCTGAGCAACAGAGCAAAACCCTGTCTCTACAAATTTTTTTCAAATTAGCTAGGTGGCACATGCCTATAGTTCTACCTACTTGAGAGGCTAAAGCAAGAGGATGACTTGAACGCAGGAGTTTGAGGCCAAAGTGAGCTATGATTGAGCCACTGCATTCTAGCCTGGGTGATAGAGTGAGACCCTAGCTTAAAAGAAAATTAAAATAGAACTACTATGTGATCCAGTAATGTCACTGCTGGTTATATATCCAAAGGAAATGAAATTAGTATCTCTAAGGGATATCTGCACTGCCATGTTCATTGCAGTATTATTCACAATAGCCAAGATATGGAATCACATAAGTGCTCAACAGATGAATGGATGAAAAAATATGATATGTGTATATAAAATGGAATATTATTCAGCATTAAAAATGAAGACAATCCTGTCATTTGTAATAACATGAGTCTAAAGGACATTATGCTAAGTGATATAAGCCAGGTACAGAAGAACAAATACTGCATGTTCTCACTTATATGTGGAATCTAAAAAACTTGAACTCATAGAAGCAGAGAATAGAATGGGGGTTACCATGAGCTGATGGGGGAAATGAGGAGATGTTGGTCAAAGGGTACAAAGTTTTATTTATTCAGGATGAATAAGTTTTGGAGATCTAATGTACAATATGGTGACTATAGTTAACAATACTATAGTGTGTACTTGAAATTTGCTATGAGATTATATCTTAAATTTTCTCACCACAGACACCAAAAGAGTAACTACGTGAGATGATGAATATGCTAATTAGCTTCATTGTGATAATCATTCTACAATGTATATGTATATCAAAACATGTTGTATACTATAAATATATACAATTTTTGTCCATCAATTATGTCTCAATAAAGCTGGGGAGAAAAAGGGCAATAGAGTATGGTTTGCCTCTAAAAGTGTGAAGAGATGCCACTTTTTGTTTTCATTTTTGGCATCTTTAACAAATAGTCAGACCTATGTATGTTGGGCCCTGACTTGTCAAAAACAAGCAGAGGGAGGGAAAGTAAGGGGGTTGTACTTAAATGAACTGCCAAAAGCATCTCCAGCCAAAATCTCAATCACCGGGAGCACTTGACAGATTCAGAAAACAATTTATGAATCCATCCAAAAACCTGGAACTGTTGTAAGAACAATTTATCCCCTTTACCTTTCCTAAGAGAAGTTCTCAACACAAGTAAAGAAAACCAGATTGCTCTATACCAGAAGAGGTAAACAGGCTGTCCTAAAAAGCAAGATTGAAGGTGGCTCTAAGAACAGATCCAAGCTGTGATGAAAGGTTTCAGGGTTGCTGAAACTATAAAAATCACCTTAGCATTCGTTTTCCAATTTATACTTATTAGACTCTCAGCTCTGTTGAATTTTCAATCTTTTTCTACTAGTGAGGAGCAGAGAAGCTGAATCTACCACATATAGTTGTGTGACTAGGAGAAATCTTTCAACCTCTTTGGACCTCAATTTCTTCATTCCTAAAATAGGAATAAATAAAGTCTGGTTTGTCTACCAAATAGGGTGGCATGAAAATTAGTAGACATATGTGAAAGAACTCAGTAAACTGTTAAATTCTACATAAAACACTTAGCATAATTAATATAAGCACTAGAATTAGGTCATATCTATGGTGTTCTGCAAAGCTGTGCACTTTGCTTTACTAAATACAAGGAAGAAGAGGAACAGGTTTTTGCTAATCCTGGAAGGAACAGTAGTGGAGAAGAGAGAAAAAAAACAGCAGGGAAGCTCCTATGGACTTCTTTGCTACTACTGGGTCCCGGTATGAAAATTTTCCCCACAAAGATTCAAAAGTCATATTCTTCAATACGTTTAATTGTCAGGATGTTTAATTGTACATCTCTGAACTCATTTTCAGCAGTAGGCAGGATATAAATCCAAATTATTAATACAGCACTTGTTTTATTTAGAGTTTCTAAATGGATGTTTTTATTTATCTGGCCAGCCAAAGTGGACCATTGTCACTCAAATATATCATGCCTCAAAGACATAGTGACATGTCTCATTTTGTAGTAAGATGTTCTGGGAAGAAGAATATTATAGTTGAAGGAGCATTGAACTAGATATCTAGAAGATCTGGAGCTCTAATCATAATTTTCATTCTTGGGCTTGGGCAAATCACAGTCACTTAACTTCCTTTGAGTTTCATTATCTATAAAACAGGGGTAATTATATCTGCCTTATGTGCCTCACAGAGTAAGGGTAAAAGTTATGTGAGATTATATGTGAAAACAAGGTCATTAAAAGAGATAACCTTAAGTAAATGTAAAGGACTAGTAATGTATGTTTTTTAAAAAAACTAAATATCAAATATCACCATATAAGTTATACCCATGTATTCTATTTCTCCTTCCAGAGCAATACAAAATAAGACATCTTCCATATGGAAGCCTTTCGTTTATTTACTGTTCAAACATTTATTAAGCATTATATGCAAGGTGTGCTCCTTTATAGAAAATGGAAACAATAAGCTTTGAATGAACATACCTGAGTTGGAAACTCAAATGTGTCATGGTGTGACTTTGAGTGAATTATGGAATGTCTCTCACTGTCAGTCACCTCTACAGAAAAATGAAAGTAATACTAACCATTTTTCAAATAGTTGTGGCACCTTAAAGGAGATCTATATATAAAATTACCTAGCAGAGCACTAGCCCATAGACCTGTTCAATGAATGCAGTTCCTTTTATTACTTAAGGTATATTTTTCCCATATTCTCCAACCTAAGAATTCTTAATGTAGATTCCACAAACCCCTTGCAATTACATGCAAAATTTTACACTACATGCACAAATTCATTCTTCTGGGATAAGGTATATAACTTTCATCAAATTCCTAAAACAGTTACTTCAATGTAATTTTTAAATGTGATGCCCAGCATGGAACACAATATTCCAGGAGCTGACCTACCAATTGGTAAGGTGGAAGCCATTATCTCCTTTAACACTGGTGCCTCCCACAATCATCAAAGACATTACAAATCAATCACTAAACTATTTTTCACTGAGCCCTGAAGCAGATACACAGATATCTAAATAGATACTATGATATTACCAAAGGAACCTCTGAAGGTAAAACTCACTTGACATCTGGATCTAGAACTTGATGTTTTCTTTTATTTAGTTCATTTTGAGCTTATAACCACCCCAAACCCTCTGTCTTTTTAAAGAATTGCTATGCTATGTAAACTTCCTACACCCCTCCCTACATCCCATTACTTACTAAAATGTCAAAAGTTGGCCTCAGTCATTTGAGATCATGTTAAAGGATAATACAGTTATCCATTAATTTAATCATTTACGTAACAAATATTTATTGGAATGCCCAATGTGGGATTATTATCTACTGTGGAACTGTTAGCCAGCTCTTCCAGGTTTAAGTCATATATAAATTTAGTTGGTATGCCTCTGGGTCATTAATAAAAATGATAATAAAATAAGTATTGCAATTAATAGGTAGATGTGAAACAAGATATCCACAAATTTTCTAATTTAGGATTGTTCCTGAATACTGAATTAGCAGATACCTGCTCTGTAATAATGGAGTTGGAACCTTCTGCCAGCTGGCACAGTGTTAAATTTTGTCACCAGAGGTCACTAGAAGAAGTGTAGAGGAGGAAGTTTTCTGTAACCAGTTCTAGTATAATCTTCTCAGAAGACTCCTGCAGTATAAGCAGCTTCTGTAGCAAGCAAAGGCCAGCAGTGTATAACACATCCCTGTGAATGGCTTTTCTCAGTTCCCTCCAAAGTAACTTCAGTGCTCAGCTCCTGAAGCACTTGAGGTTCAGTGATGTCTGGTGGCCAAGAGTATCTGATACCATCCATAAATAGTTTTGCAAGCATTTCTGAAGTATGGCACACTTTCCCTTGGAAAGCCTTCCTATAGCATCCCTCGGGATTCTTTGCAGCAGGTTCTGAGGTGCACCACCTCTCCATGGACAGCTTTCTCCAACACCCAGGAAGTATATTTCTAGCAAGTCCTGCTAGCACAAAACCTCAGCAAACTCCTCTACCATCCAGTAGACTCTACCCTCTCCAACGAGATCTGGATCTCAGCCTAGAGTGGAAAAAGTGCTCTTCCTTGGATGTTCTTTCTCAGCCTTAGGAGTAGAAGCTTCTCCCTATACCTGCTATTCCAGTACTCTTGAGAAATCTCTGTGCCCTGTTGTACTCATTCCCTCATTACTCCAGTCCCCAGTTACAGCTAATAACTCTTTATATTAAATTTTCTCTGTTCAAATTACCATATGATTTCAGTCTCCTGATTGGACTCTGATTGATATAAAATTGAAATCACAAGTGACCCAGGAGATAGACCCACAAAGTTGGGACTTTAGGATTGGTTTGGTCATGTCCTCAGTCTTCAGCACAGTGCCAAGCTCCCTGCCAAAGGGAAATAGGATGCTAGTATTCCTGCCATGCAGTGGCATCACAACTAATTAAGCTATCACCTATGGCTGATTGTAATGAAAAAACAACTGAGGCAAATGCTTTGGAAGCCTAAATGGCTCCTGGACTTGAACATTGTGTCAATACCAATGACCTTAAAGACTGAGATATAAGATGGAGTCTCGTAAGTGACTTGAGTGCCTATTAAAAAATAAGTGACAAGTTCAAGTCCTTCAACTCTCAGCTCATGTCACAGCCTGAGAGCCATGGAGTTTTCATGATAGCCGTAAAAGAATCTGTTATCCCTTGAAGCCATGTGGCTGATATTGCTGAAAATAAAACAAAATGTAATTGTGTGGGTTGCTGAATTATAATGGTTGAATTGACAGTCTTGGCAAGTTTCTTACATGAAAGTACTGATTAGGAAAGAATGGGATTCAGAAACTTGGAATGGGATATACATTTGGGCCCAATTGAAATTAATAATCTTGAAAACCTCATCCTCAACACACATCACTCTGATCCTCTCTTACCAGTAGGAGTAGTTTGCCCTCTCGTGTCTGAAGACACAGCCTTCCTTTATTTCAAAATCTTGTGATAATGCCACCTGAGGAAGATACCTTGAAGATACCTTGAAACTGAATGCTCAGTTTCCTTATGACCCATCACAACCAGTCCCAGTCAATTATCAGTATACTCCAGGGATCAGGTACATACCATGATCCAGGAAGAAATTGCTGACATACCCAAAACCTGAAAAACTTTACTAATGTATATATTGGCAGAAACCAGAGGAACATATGTGGGTCTCAGTCCTATACCTAGGCACCTGGGAGAAGCAAATATTAACCAATCTGGAGGCTATACTGAAGACAAAGACATTATTGGATGCCCCCAAATTTTTTTTAAAGGCCACTAAAGACTAATTCATGATTAAATAAATTCAAAATCATAAAGAAACAATCTATGATAGGCAAGAATCAGTAGATACCAAAAAGGTAGGCTTAAAACCATAAGAATAAAACAAGATCCTGAAACAGATTATAAAATAAGTAATTTAAATAACATGAGAGAAGGGATAAAAATCTTAACACGAAAGGACTATTAAAATAGAACATTATAAAAAGAACCAAACAGAACTTTGAGACATAAAAAATACTTTCAATTAAATTTCAAACTTAATTAGATATAACTAAAGAGAAAATTCATGACATGGAAGATAGGTCTGAGAAAATTACTCATAATGCATCAGAGATTTTTTAAAAATTGAAAAACATCAAAAGAGTGATTAAGAGACACGAAGGACAAAACGAGAAGGTAAAAGGTAATTCTAATCAAATTTCTAGACAAGGAAAATAGAAATAGTAGAGAAAAGGTAATATTCAAAGATAAGATAGCTGAGAATTTTCCAGTATTAAAAATACATAGATCCTCAGATTCAAGAAAGTCAAGGTGTCTCGAGTAGGATATAAATCAATAAACAACAACAGCAACAAAAAGACACCTATACATATGTAGTGAATCTGAAAAACACCAAAAAGAAAGATAATGTCTTAAAGAATATAGAAAGATTATATACAGAGGAAATAGAATTTACTGTTGGTAGTCTTCTAATAGCAGCAATACTTGTCAGGAAGCAATGAAATACTAACTTAAAAGTACAGAAGAAAAATTACTTTCAATTTAGAATTTTTTTCCTAGATTTTTTAAAAATTCACTTGAGTGGAATAAAAGAAAGATATTTTGGATAAAAAAATATATTAAGAGATTTAACAGAACCTCACTGAAAGAATTGCTTAAGGTTGTATGTTAGGAAAAAAGAACATAAGCCTAGAAGGTGAGAGTGAATAAAAGAAGCCATAATATTAAAAGTACTAGTAAATGTATGGGCAAACCTAAAGAAACCTTTACTATATAAAACACAAACAATTACAATAAAAAAAAGAACAGCAATTTGAGAGGTAAAAACTAAGAAGCAACTAAACAATTAAACAACAATGTTAAAAATAGCTAAAGTCTTTTTACTGTTCAGGAAGAGAATAAAAATACTATCTTTAGGTTTTTTAAGCAGGGGTGTTAAAAATGTTTAAGTAATCACTACCAAAATAGAAATGAATGTGTAATATTCAAATTAACAGAAAAATATGAAAAAGAAAGAATATGAAAAAATAAAACAAGCAAAGAAAAATCATGATGAAGAGAAAGTACAAAATAAGATGGCAGAAATTAAACAAAATATATTAGTAATCACAGTAAGTATAAACATATTCAACTTGCCAATTGAATAAATGAAAACTTATTATGAGTCTGTATAATAAGTTTGATATGCACATGTAGAAAATGCTAGATCTGGTGATTAGAAATCTGAATCAAATCTCTGCAATGGACATTTGTGGCCATTTACCCAATTCCACAAGATTAACCAGTTCACAGACCTAGATCCCCTAGTTTGTGGGATAAGTCATGTCCCTTTGAGAAAGAACCCTGCAACATGGCCACAGGTATTTACTATATGTCTTCTTGCAAGACTTCCCCAGAGGGACTTGTGGCCATATACTAAAATGATTATGCACCAGGTAAAGAGGATTATCTTGGCATTATGACTTTTTTATAGTTGCTCTAAATTAATAATTCAATGCCACAATGGTTTATTAGTCAAAACAGAGACTTCAATTAGATGGGACATAGAGTCTTTCCCTAAATATGTCTCAAAGTGAATCTATTAGGTCCACAGATATATCTTGTGTTTATTTCCTCAGTTCACAAATGTATTGTTAGAATAGGTATATGAGCAACTCCGAGAATCACTAAGTAGGATACCTGACCCATGGAGTAAGGGTTAATGTGTTAGGAAGGGCCCATTGGAAGCCCCTGGAAATGTTTTTATCCAACTTCCCAAAATTGTACACCAAAAGCAACATTGTATGCCATGGAAATGTTTTATAGGAATTAATGCCACCATCAATTAATTAATCAATTGGGAAAAAATTATCAAGCCAACTACATAAAAGAGTTAAAATCTATATAAAGACTAGGAAAGAGGAGTTCATGACCAATCTGGACAACATAGTGATATAGTGAGACTCTTTTTATTTAAAAAAGAATACTAGAAAGGATGCAATCAAATAATTTCTAGTAACATGCAATGGACTTTGTGTCCAACCTCTGTATGTAAAATGTCTTGAAGGATACACAAGCAACTGTTAACTAGTAGTTGCCTTATTTAGAGAAACAGAGGGACCAGTAATCAGGAGTAGGAGACAACTTTACAGTGTTTCATTTTGTAATGCTGGAAGACTTTTGCCATTTGAACTTTTCCAAAGTATGCAATTTCATATATGTAAAAGAAAAGAGGGAATTAAATATTGTCCTCTAGATTGTCTTTCTTTTTAAATGTAATGTTCCCAGAAGGAGTAACACAATGAGTCCATAATATTTTGAGGTAAATTAGTTTACAGATGACCTTCATCTGTAATAAGAGAATGGTAAATATAATACCTGACACAAATACCACTATTCATTACTCCTTTGTTGGTGATAGACATTGCTAATAATCTATGTGGCGCTCTTTCGTGCAGAGCCTAAAAACTCAACAGAAGGCTCTAGGCAGTCATTGTCAATTGACCAAAGATGGCACTCCAGGTGACATTTGCCATACTTACTTGATACTTAACTTACTTGCTCTATGCTACGAATAAATAGTAAGTAGAAACAAATGAAAGAAAAAATGCTGAATAAATTTTGATCTTCAATGGAAAACTATGCATTGTCTGGAAGATACTGCTCCAGGTTATCTGGTCTCCGTCTTTCATTATCTTTGAGCTGTTTTACAGTTCTGTAAGTTGTAGGTAATTGACAAAGATGTAAATTCTATCTTTCAGGTAGAGATTTAATAGACATCCCTCCGCATCCTGTGGGAAAAAACAGCTTTGCCCTCATATGTATGTTTGTTTCAATATTCCTGATCTGCCTGTTTTACAGATTCTCTTTTGGCTGCTTATAACATCTACCTGGTTCCCTTACTGAATGAGTTAAATAAAACCTTTAATGCATGTTCATTTTTATATTTGTATAAGAGTAATGATATTACTTTTTTAAATTATCTTTTAGAATGTTATTTGGTAAAAGAACAAAAGGTGACACGTCAAAAGAGCAGGAGAGACGCTTCCTGTAGAGCAAACTTCACTTACTGTAGTATTTCACTTTGCAGAAAGACTCCCTGTTATTCAAAGGAATATTCTAGCAGTGTAGAAAGCTCAGGTGAACAGATTCAGGACTCTTTTCTTTAAAATATATCAACATCCAAGCAGCTATCTGGAAAATGATCAAAATAAGATTCAAAAGCTTTACTTTTCTCTTGTCCACAGGAGCACTGGGCTAGTTTATCCAAATATTATACCAGTCATATAATATTCACAGACATAATCTAAAAGTGATTTCCCCAAAAGCATTTGTTTTCTTTTAAGATTTCTGGAAAGTTGGCTTATTTTTAGCAGGTTCCTTCCAAATCAGCTTTGGCTGTGCAGCTTTGTTAAGTCCATTCGCAGGATTCTGAAGGCAGGCTGACAGTATCAGATTTTCCATCTGAGAAAGTTTATATATGCCATCAAATATCTTCCCCACCAACTCCCCACCTAAGCCACCCGCCATCCAATTCAGGAACCTTGTTTCTATACCAAATAACAAAGGCATAGTTTTCTTTGGTTTTATACCAGAACAGCAGTATGATAAAGAACTCCAGTTTCTATAAATAATGTTAACTAAGCCACAGTTTTACTTAACACTGATCTAGGTGTTTAAGACAGTAAAAAATATCTCAAATAATTTTTAAAGAAATCCACAAACAATGCTAGTCCCTAGTTTTCACAAAGTAGGTATATAATTAAAGCTTTTTGAAACTCTATACCATACCCCCACTACAAACCTGCTTCCTAGAACTACTTTTAACTGCAGAGCTTTTAGGGCAAATAGAAAAGAGAAAGGAAGAAATGATTTGTAAATACACAAAGGATTGAACTCATCCTCAGTGACTCTTGGGCACACTCTTGGAGAGGGGCTGGGCCAATTAAGGAGATTGTGGAGGTCATAATCACTGTGAGCTTGCTGTGAAGTTCATGTGAATATTTGAATATCAATGCATGTAATATATGCAGAATTAATTTTCAGAAGCCAGGCTACATTGTTTACATAGCATTGGAAATCTCACTGCTTAGCCTGTGTGTGTGCAATTCTGAACGCAGAAACAAAAGGAATGGTTAAGACCATGCTTAATAGGGTTCTAAAAGCAAATTTTCCAAAAGGAGCAAACATGACAAAAAAAAAAGGAAAAATTTCATTTTTGGTAAATATAATTTTTTTTCTATAGATTCTCTTCTTGTTTCCCTTTTTAGCCACCCACTCTCCATGATCAATTGGTTATTGCTGAAGTTGTTTATTGTTCTTTTTAAAACTAAATGAAATTTACTTGGTACCAGGAATATCAAGTGCTTTCACAATTTATTAACTTCATTTTTTAGATGAGAAAATTGACCCCAAGAGGGTAAATGACTTGTTGGCTCAAGGTCACAAGTGACAGGGTTAAGGTCTGAACTCACATATCCTGATTTTATTTTGTTTGTCAGATAGACCCCTAAAGTAATTTTGTCAAAATATCTCTGATATTCTCTGTTTAGCAGCATTTGTATTTAAAGAATCATAGCCATTGCAATTTGGCATTTCTCCATGCCTACACACAGGCAGCGGTGTATTACACCAAAATACATCTCAAGTTTATATACTAATCTTCATTTTTATTATTATCAACCTAGTTCAAGACATCATCTCATCTTTTGAACTATTGCAAAAGATTGTTAACTAGTCTCTGAGTTTCTACTCTTACCATCCCTACATCCTTTTTTCCCCTTAATATACATCAGATCATGTAATGCTACTGTTAAATTGTTTCAATGACTTCCTGAGAATAAAATTAAAATTCATAACCATGACCTATATGATCTGATTCCTGGCCCATTCCTCCAGTGTTACATCTTACTTTGTATAACTCTCCCCCCAACTAATTATATTGTACCCACACTGGCCTTCTTTATGTTCAGCAATACATCAAACCAATTCAGTCTCAGGATCTTTGCACTAGCTATTTCAGTTTCTTGCCATTAAAGCTTTAGCTCAAATGTCACCTCCTCAGAGAAGTCTTCCTTTCTCTCAGTCTCTCATTTTAGTTTCTTTATAGTGCTTACTACTATAAAATCTCACTCATTTATTTGTTGCTTATTTATTTTCTGCTTCCCCCTTTTAGAAGTCCGTTTTCCCTCTTTTACCACTGTGTCTCTTATTTATTAAAAATTCAGTAAATATGTGAACATATGAATGTGTGAATGAAAGAAGTCATCAAAGTCCAATTGATAACAGTTCACAAATACTTATATGTGTTGGTTGGGGACAGACATTAAGGAGGAGATTTTTTTCTTAACAAGGACAGTGGCTCATCAGAACCCTTTCAGAATTTGTTTGTGCATAAAATCTTCACAAGCAATTCCCTGAAGCTCATCCATGACTCCCTACAAGGCTATGGAACCCAAATTAAGAACCCCTGATTTAGGATATGGGCCAAGTACATTATCTTGGCTTATATCATGCTGAATAATCTGACTTTTGTCTGTATTTTTCTCCTCACTCCCCCTTTTCCATCTCTTTGTGATCTAAATTCAAGCCTTACGGCTTATTTTCAGTTCTAAACTCTTACTAGGAATTCACTTGCCTCTAGACTTTTCTTTCCCAGCTACCTGGAATCTTCTCCCAAGTCACATTCCTGACTTTTATCTAACCCTCACTCATCTTTTAGAACAGTACTTAAACCTCATTTTCTCTAGGAAGTCCTTCCTAATAATTAAGTATGAGTTCAGAGTTCTAATAAGGATCCCACAGTTTATTCTGTACTTCTCCTATTAAAACACTTCCACAGAGTATTCTGATGGTCAGTTTATATTATTCACACCCATAAGTTCAGGGAATATGTCTGTTTTATTCACCATGTTATCAATAGTGTCTAGTATAATGCCTCACATGAAGGCCCAATTAATATTAGGGAATTAAACTCATTTTTGCTGGTCTCCTATTTATTATAAATGGTGGTTATTTCATATTAAAAAATATATATGATATCAATCATCTTTTATAAGACCTTCAAATTGGAGGTTCCAAATTTAGTCAAAAATTTTATTTCTGACTATAAAGAATAGTTTTTCAGAGACTAATGCAGATTGTGTCAAGGTTTAAATTGTGTCTTTCAAATGTTTTGAAAAAGTAAAATAAAAGGTAGCAAAACAAGCAATATGTGTAATTGCAGTACAAAACAGAAATTCTCCACTGTCACATTCATATTAATACTGAATTTGCCTGTCTGTGGAACACTTACAGCTATTTAACAAAAAAACCTGAGAGATCATATGAATCACTCAGTCTGTTTCTAAACTAAGCTAGTTTAAAAATTATTAAGGGCAAGGGAAAATAAAACAATAATATAGTATGAATGTATACTGGGGGAAACTAATGAACCTGATGAATTAACACTGTGATCAGAAGGCAGAACTAGCAAAGATTTTAGGGTAATAATAAATGTTGGTACTAATCTCCTTGACTTGGCTTCCTCTGTGTTTTCATAGTAGAAAAAAACACTTACAAAGGCAAAGGCTTTTAATACTCTACTAAGAAAAGCTCCCAGTAATATTCTATTCTTCTAGCCCTATTCATCACTAGAGGACCTTAAATATATTCCCCTTTTCTCATTTCACATATCCAGGGGGACCCCAACCAAGAAGTGGCTCTGTACTCAGAATTCCCAATGAGACAGTTCTAATCCTATGCAAGAGAACCATCATTTTGGAAAAACATGTGTGCCTCCTAAAACAACTCTCTTTTTAGTTTATATGAAAACCAGCTATGAAATATGAATATGAGCAAAATAAGCAGAATCACAATTCAGAGATATGTCTTAGAAAAACATAATAAAAGGATGTGTTTACATAAATTATAAGCATTCCAGGGCTGGGATATTATTCTTTCTCCATGACTATCAACCATTTATATAGTATTGTGTATACTTGTGGCAATACAGAATGAATAATAATAATTAATACAGTATATTTGCTCTGAATCCCAGAGACATTTTATCGGATTCTTGCAACCTACTTTTTTTGAAAAGTTAATTCATGATTGACCATATGTATTTCCCAATCCTCGCCTGTTAGGCATCTTTCTCTCTTACAAACCCACTAGTGATTATTTTGGACAAATATCTGCTATATCATTACTAGCAAGGCACTGACTTCAAAGAGTTCAACTTGGATAGTGTTGAAATTATTGGAATGCTGGCTAAAAGCTTTAACCTCAAAGGAGTGTGATTTCAGGTTTCAGATGACTCAGAAATGGTGAAAAGAAAGTGGGAAAGGGGTAGGGGAATAAGAATAAAGAGGGAATAGAGAAATTACCCATGAAGCCATACCACTATTATTTAAAATACCAAGACATCAAAATTCAAAGCTATCTTTTTTGACCTTCTAAGGCATTTATTTGTTGAAGGGATCAACAAATGAATGTGGAAAGTCCTTATTGAAACAGCTTTCTAACTGGCTTCCTGACAAGGATTCTTCTTCAATCTATGTTAGACATTTCTAACAAAATAATCTTACATGAGTATAGCCCAGCAATAATTTTTCTTTGATTAAAAAAAATCAGACTCACCACTGTCTGTACAATGACTTATTAGCATGGCTCCCAACGTCTCTTACATTCCAGCTCTGCCTTACTTTCTTGCCCCATTTCCTTCCACTCGTCTACACACATTCTAAGTGCCCATAATATTAATCCTCTCTGAGTTCCCTCAAACATCTTGAGTTCTCTGACTCTTCTATACCTTAGCGCTTTGTTTTTGTTACTCACTCTATAGTACTTATCCGCACTTTGTAAACCTAGAAAACTGACTCATCATTCAAGATACAGATCAAATGTCATCTCTTTCCTGATTCCCCCCTTATTAAATTAGTTATTTCCTCCTTATCACTTCTTAGTCCATGTGATAAGCCACTAACCAGACTCCTTCAATAGACCACATTCATGGGCAGAGATGATCTTCTTCAGCCCTGGCCAAGCATAGTAGATACCCAGTAAATATTTGTTTAATAAAGATATGAATGACTATAGCTTTAAAACACTGAAATAAAATCTGAAAATTACATTTTCTTAGCAGGTTATACAATAAAACCCCTAACAATGCAAATCGTTCACTGTCCTTAGCATTTGCTCCAAACAGAATAATAAACAATAAATGTCTGATAGAAATAGCTTATAAAGCAGGTGCTGGCTAACTCCCTATACACATTCTATACAGAGGTTACATTCTGGGTTTCATTTAGTTGTTGAAGCCCACAAAGGGCACCTCCACCCCACCCAGCAGTAAATATTAACAATACCAAGAGCTGAATCCAGCAACCTCTAAGTGCACTTAAGTCCCATTCAATGTCAAGGGAAATTATGCATACATGAGAAGTAGAAGGGGAGGGGAGATAAGAAAGATGGCTTGCTGCTTCTTGGAAAACGTTTGGGGAAAAGACCACAAAGATTCAGTTTCTAAGAAAATTGTCACCTATTTGCAGTTACTTTTTCATCTTCATAGGAATTTATTGGATTAGGAAAAGACCTTTGCTACTTCACATTATCCCAAGCTCCCAGTTGCCTTTGCATTAGTTAATGTCTGAGCTTCCTGGTTAATTGTGGCAGGCTAGCAGCAGGCTGCACAGATGTCAGATGTCATGCTATATCAGATGAAGAGGTTCCTGCCTCAGGCTGTTTATATATGACCTACCAGGATTTCCTGCTGCATGATGAAATAATTAGGGGGCCACCAAGCAGGGAATAATGTTGCAAGTAAGTTGTAACAGTATTACATTAAAAAACAAAACTGAAACACTTGGCCTTATCTTTATCAGAATCTTCCTTAGGTTTCTTGTGAACATTCTGTTCCTTATTTTTATAATATGCACATGGGTGCTAATTTTAATTTTCACTGGAGAATACAATGAGTTTAGCAAAGCTTTCTTTAATGTTATGCTACAATTTGAGTCACGAGTAAACAAGGTGGGGAGAAGTCTTTTTGTGTGTTTAATTTTCTAAATAAAGTTTGTCTTTTGCCTCTTATAACAAACTAATCTACAGACTCAACAAATTCAGGATAGTCTTTAAAAAAATTAGTAATATTTTCTAAATCAATTAATTCTTAAGTCTTATGGAACTCTAACTTCTGACTTTCTGATCCAGAAAATAAGTATGCATCCTATTTATAATGTTATAATATTTTTAAATGTTTTTATCCATAAAAACATGTCATGAGACTATAAGCTCTTAGCCACATAGAGTTTCCATGATTCAAGGGAATCATCCTATATACAAATATGATTCAAGATTAAAAACAAAAATTCTAAGCAACCATAATCATTAAAATTAAAAGCTTAGCAATTATCTCATGAATTCTAGCAATGCAGCTAGATAAACTGGACAATTCAGATGAAGTTATATTATGTTTTCCACTATCATCCTATGCATCCCTCTGCCTTAGTTCCCAGCACCTGTTCACATTATCTATTTAGCACCCATCTTCCCTAATAAGACTGTACACTCCCTGAGGGCTGTCCGGCATGCATTTTGTATCTCCTATTCCTAGCACAGTACTTAGCACAAGTAAGTACTCAATAAATTTTTGTTAAACTGAATTATATAATGTGGAGTGAGGAAGGGACAACAGGGATAAGAAAAAGGTAATGATCAAGCTGAATTCCTTAATTCCCCATATCTTTTTCCATGTAGATATATAACGTAATTTTTCTGTGTAGGTATAGTACAATCTTTCTCTCCCTTAATATTCCTCCTGCTATAATTCTTCTAAAAAAGTTAATGATTCCCAGCCCCCTCATTTGAATCATGGTATTTAAATTATCTGTTTATATATCAGTATGATTCCTAGTAAAAATTGCTGGAAAAAAAATCTAAGTTTTGTAGCTTGACAGTCATACACACATGAAAGAGGCCAGGTGGATTCCTGGAAAGCTAAGGGAACATAGTTTCAGAGCAGAAGGGAGGTTTCCTATTGTAATTCTAGGAAAGGTTTTTAAGAAAAGCAGGACACTGTGAGATATTTAAGAACAGCAAACAGTTTTTATCCCAAGTAGCAACCCACATCCATCAATAATAGCTATTGTGTAAAGAGACAGCATGCAAGCTCTGTGAGAAAGTACAGTGATTGATTAGTGGTATCTACCACTGCCTTGGAAGAAATGACAATATGAGTACCAACTATCTGCATCTCAGTAGCTCTTTCTAATGATCCAAAGGCTGCAGTTATTTTAGGGGAATACTGCAGACCAAAGAGATGCTCAAGCAAACAATAATCTTTGAAGCAAAGCAAAAGTTCATTTTGGCATCATTATACCCAGGTGTTGCCCTCCCACTCATTTAATTTGTTTAATAAACATAATTATTGAGTATGTACCTATCAAATAATGCTCTCTGATCTCAAGTAATTAATGGTCACCTATAGGAGGCAGACAAATAAATAGACAATGTTAATACTATGTGAATAATAACATTAAAGCCACAAAGAATGTTAAAGGAATTCAAAATGAATTGAATGACCCTGACTGCAATGAGAGTAAAAGATGTTAGGAAATGTTTCCCAGAGAAAGAGATTATCTGAACAAGGCTTTAAGGATACTAGAAATTATCCAGGCCACCAAAAAAAAAAGAGAGAGAGAGAGAGAGAAAAGAAAAGGAAAGGCATTCTGGGCAGCATATACAATAGCATTCAAGGAAATGTCCTTAGTTCAGTTACCTGTACTGAACTGCATACAGTTCACATGTATGTAGAGGGTGATTAGAGATAAAGCTTGAGAAATAGAGAACAGTCAGAATTCAAGGGACTTTGTATGTCAAACCAAAGAGACTGGAGAATTTTAAACAGGACCGTGGCTTGCAATTCTTTCTTGCCCTGCATCGACTATCCCTTCTCTGCTCTACTCTAGTTTCTAAACACATCAGTCTCTCTCATTTAAGAAGAAAACCTCAGCCATGGTGGCTCAAACCTGTAATCCCAGTGCTTTGGGAAGTCGAGGCAAGAGGATCGCTTGAGGCCAGGAGTTTGAGACCAGCCTGAGCTCCCCCTATACAAAAATAAAGAAAATTAGTGGTATGTGATGCCTCACACCTGTAGTCTCAGCTACTCAGGAGGCTGAGACCTGAGGTTACAGTAAGCTATGATCATGACACTGTGCTCTAGCCTGGGCGACAGAGCACGACCTTGTCTCTAAGAAAAAGAAAAAAGAAAGAAAACTCCTCTGATCCTACAATCTCATTGTCTGTATCTCTCCTTCTCTTCCCAACCAATTAGTCAAGCTTCTGAAAATAATCATCTAGTTTCAGTCTCCACATTCACTGCTGAACTTACTGCAGTATGTCTTCTGTCCTATTGCCCCACCTGACTCCATGAGAAACCACCCTCAACGAAGTCTCCAATTAACTCTATTGTCTATTCTAACAGGCATGGGCCTTAAGTGGGCCCTTAGTGACATATGACATGACGGATGAGCACATCTTTGAACATCTTTGAATCCTTCTTCCTTGGCTTCCAGGACATGGTCTCTCTTCATTTTCCTCTTACCTCTGTGGTCTCCCTGAATCTTCATTGTGAGCTCTGCTTCCTCTACACAGACCTTAGAGGCTGATATCACCCAGAGCTCCATCCTCTCCCCCTCTCAATATATGATGCTAATGAATGAATTACTTTCCATTCTTTAAGATTCAACCAAAATACCGCCTCCAAGGTAAAGCCTGCTCCTGAAGTACCTTGTTCATAATTACCCCACCATATGGCATTTATCTGCAAATCAGTTTCTCCCTGTAAACTGAGCCCTTTGGAGGCAAAGTCCATGTATTATCCATCTTTGTATCTATAACTGACACTTGATAGATATGTTGCTGCCCAACCAAGAGTAAGCCGGTCACTGTTTGGTGGTCTGCTGCCAGTCGGATCCACGACAGCTTTCTAAATCCCGGTGAAACCATTATCTCTGAGAAGTATGCTCAGCAAATTGATGAGATGCACCAAAAACTGCAACACCTGCAGCTGGCACTGGTCAACAGAAAGGGCCCGATTCTTCTTGACAACAACGCCCGACCACACATCGCACAACCAATGCTTCAAAAGTTGAATGAATTGGGCTACGAAGTTTTGCCTCATCCGCCATATTCACCTACCTCTTGCCAACTGACTATCACTTCTTCAATCATCTTGACAACTTTTTTGCAGGGAAAACACTTCCACAACCAGCAGGATACAGAAAATGCTTTCCAAGAGTTTGTGAAATCACAAAGCATAGATTTTTATGCTACAGGAATAAACACACTTATTTCTCATTGGCAAAAATGTGTTGTAATGGTTCCTATTTTGATTAATAAAGGTGTGTTTTAGCCCAGTTTTGATGTTTTAAAATTCACTGTCAGAAACCGCAATTACTTTTGCACCAAACTAATAGCTAGATCTTTACCACAGTTCTCACTTTGTACCCTTTTTTTAATTAATTTGTAAGGGCAGTTTCAGATACACAATCTTTCCTTGTTGCAGAAAGGAAAGGAAAATTGTCAGTTGTACCCTTTGAATAGAATTTTCAGGTCTTATTGCTCTAAAGGGTAGGTAATCCCTCTTGTTACAAAAAGAAACCAAGGTTCCAAATGGCAAGGTGGTTGACCCACAGAGCATATCAAGGGCAAGTTTTCAAAATTCCAGTTTCCTACTCTTTTACGGCTTGCCTGCTCCATTTTAAGATAAACATTCAAACAAACTATGAAAATCAGGAAAGAGTATGGACTCAACAGTTCTGGATTTATAAGTAATTAATCATAGAGGAAATGAGAACAATTGCTTTGAGCAAATTTAGGTGTCTTCTGTTTCTCAGGAGTGTGAATGCTGATAAGGATGAGATAAATGAGAAGTAACAGTCCTGTGAGCTGGAGAAGCCTTGCTGAAATGTGTTTAATCCAGTCAGGAGATCCTCAGAAATGCAAATTGCCCACTTGAAATAAGAAGGCACCTATTGTTCAGCCTTGATTGCCTCTGCAGGCCTATAGGCAAGGGAAAAAATCCTTGAAGGATAAGGGAATCTAAGTAAACTGCACATATAGAAGAAAAATAAAAATCTTGATGCTAAACTCCAACTGGGCTTCCATTTAACATCTACTAAGTGAGAAGGAATTACAGAGCAACAACCATTTATGATTCTGAATTATTTTAACTTTCTCTGTTCCTTTTTGTTGCCTCCTATTATCTCATAGACATTGATAAATCTGGATATATATTACAGTAGCAGTCCCCCATCCTTATCCATGGGAGATACTTTCAAGACCCCCAGTGGATGCCTAAAACCACAGATAGTACCCAACCCAATTGCCATCAATCAGAACACATTTCTGTTCATGTCTTCCACCCAATTCAATGACTTTTCTATCCTAACCAAGCACTTATGCACTTATTAAACCTTCACAGTTTGAGGTATGACCACCAAACTAGCATGAATTTCTTTTTTCTTCTTTACAAATTCATAGATAGCAGATTTGCTCTTACCATAGATCTTAGCAACTTCAACATACAATTATTTTCTTATTAATTTGAGAACTTTTTTTCCTTTTCACTTAAAAAAGGAAGCAAATTACAGCTTCTCTTTGGCACATCCAAATTGCCAGCAACACTACTCTTGTGCTTTGGGGCTCTTATTAAGTAAAATAAGGGTTACTTGAACACAAGCACTGAGATATTGCAACAGTGATCTGATAACCTAGACAGATACTAAATGATTAGTGGGCGGGAGCACAGACAGAGTGAAGATGCTGGACAAAGGGATGATGGACTTCCCAGGCTGGATAGAGAAAACAAGCATGAGATTTCATCATGCTGCTCAGAACAGTGCACAATTTAAAACTTATTATTTCTGGAATTTTCCATTTAATATTTCAGATCATAGTTGATCATGGGTAGCTGAAAATTCAGAAAGAGAAACTATAGATAAGGAGAGATTGCTATATTATATTATATTTGTACTTTGGAGCCCTACCTCACCACCAATGAATGCATACAGTGAAAAAATTAGAGATATCTCCTTAATATAAAATACTTTATACCAAGAGCACAGACATACAGCAAATAGGAGAAATAATAGCTTTCACTTTTTTCCTTCATTTAGACATGTCCTTCATTTAGATTTTTGTTTCTATCTTACTTCTACAAATTCTGTTCTTTTGCCTTGGAAGAAAATATGCTGATTTTTTACTTTAGTTCTAACTCAATTTCACTTTGTCAGAAAAGACTTAGTGACCAAAAAAAGTATTAAAATTTTCAAAATCTGAGTTTAGAACATAATGAATCCTTCAGGAGAAAATAAACAAGGTGCCATTTTTTTCTAAAATAATTCTCATCTAACCTGTTTACCAGCTGAGAAATAAAGACATTGATTGGTATTTAAACTTGAAACTTTTTTCATCTCTTTATCCCATCTCCTTTTCATCTTTATAAACAGAAGAAAATCTATAATTACTATACTAACAAAAGACACAGCTGAACTATACACAGGTTAAACCATTCTAAATAAAGTAGAGAATAATAAATAATAGAATAGTCAAGGGAGTTAGCATAATAAACACATGAAGAGTAACACCACATCCTAAAATGTGAGATGCCTCCCATTTTAAGTATTTTAAACTTCCTGAGTGGAAAGACAGCTTTAAAAGCACAAGTTAACATTTTATTTTCATTCATCATTTATTGCATATAGTTGCAATGTGTCTGTTAATCACCATGCCAACAATACAGTTGGATAATTATCTCTACTCTACAGATGAATACACAGATATATTTCTGGTTACTGGTGAGTTCGTTTCTTCTGGAATACTTTTAGTGTTAAAAAGCTCATTATCTCATAAGGCAGTGTTCTCTATTTTAAAACAGTTGTGGTTGGAAACCTATTCCTCATATAGACCCCAAACTTCATGTATGAAATCTCCACTTGTTCCTCTTAGTTCTATCTTTTAGAAATAAAATAAGTCCAATATTTCTTCCAAGAAACAACCCTTGAGATATTTTAAGACTGCCATCATGTCATTTGGGCTAACAAACCTGGTTCAGTGTCACTGCAGCTAGATCTATCATGAAAGCTAGGCCACCCAACTTAATTCCCATCTGAAAACTCAGCTTTGAGCTAAATTCTGAGAAAAAAAATAGGTTCTAACCAGCACTATAGAGAATGATATAGCCTACATCATGTATCACAGTAAGTTAGCTCTAACACTGCCCTTTTCCCAGTTTATGGCTCTGGTTCCTATGACAAATCTCCTGCCTTAATTTAACTCCGAATCCTCGAGTGATTTCTAATAGGAAATGTAAGTCATTAGCAAACTCAACAGGGCAAATAATTTGAGGTATCACTCTTACACCCTTTAAATAGTATTTTGCTGGTGAGACACATTGTATTTTAAAAGAATTAGAACTAAAGATGCAAATAATTAACATTTATTAGTGATTACTGCAAGCCAGGCACTATTCTAATAACTTTAGGTGTATTAACTCATTTAATCCTGACAATCCTATTGAGATTTTTACTGTTATTACCACCATTTTAATAATGAGGGACTGAGGCACAGAAAGAAGCTGACTTATTTACACAAAGCCCTGCAGTCCTTTGGGATCTAGAATGGAAATCCAGGAAATCTGACTTCAGAACTTTTAATCACTACATTATGCTTCCTTCCAGTAAATACCAAACTCTTCTCAGGCTGAGATCTAGGAATTATTTCCTATGGTTTGTCACGGTTCAGCAATTTTCGAGAGAGAAGAGCTATCTAGATCAGCAAAGTGCTTTTCCTCAGCCGTACCACTTCCTGTTTTGTGAGTTAACACATCTTCTTGCTTATAGAGTGGCCATGATGTAGGCTGGGAGCAAGGAGACTAGACTTAGGAATCAGGAATCAGGAATGCAGGCTGACCAACAAGACTCAGTAAGCACCAGGCCTTCCTCAGAAGTGGAAGATGATATTGAAGATATAGTTTATAAAATATACTAATGTGCCCACCACTGCCATATGCATCTGTGCTCTGAAATGAAGACCCATTGGTCAACCATACCTGTATTTGTTTCAATCTGTGTCTATCAACTGCCAGTTATAGTCAGGAGACTGGATCTATTTTGCAAATTCACTGTCCTGGATCTGAAGATAGAAAAAGCCAAAGTTTTGCTCAGAATGGAGCTCACATGAGTTCCATAGCCATGTTCCAAGCCCACAACTAGAGCCAGTATAGTTGTTTACAGGAGAGACTTTTAACCTTCTGGTCTTTTTCAAATCTAAACTGGGAGAATATTATATTAAAAAAAAGTCTGCCTTCCATATTTAACAGTTATAGAAATTGAAGGGAAAAAAAGTGATTCTTTACAGGGATTTTTCTGATCATTATAGGCTAATTTTTAAGATATCTCACTTTCTGTTCAAGTGCAATTTAGTATCACATTCAATTGTACACACAATGTAAAAACATTATCTTTTGGAATTCAAAAAAGGGCCTTATCTATTTTGACCAACCTAGTTATGCCTGAATGAATGGTTCGGTCATTTCAAAAGAAAGTTTTTAGTGTGCCACCCCACATACAGGCAATTTTAACATAAACCATTCTCTCAATTTAACTAAGCAGTGAAGATACTTACTTTAGGGTAGAATGAATCTTCCAGATCTTGGCTGTCTTTCTTTCTTGGCTCCCTCCTAAATACTTGCAGCCTATTGTTGGTTACTTTTCCCCTTTTGCATCTTTTCCTCCATTCCCACTCAACCCCAACCCCTAAAATACAAATCTTTCTTGTACATCAGCCTCCATCTGGCAAGCTAGATTACTGATTAAGGCATCTTCCTGCTGAGACAGTGAGTGGTGCTTATGGGTGAGACTCAACTACACCCTGTATGATTGAGTCAGTAAATGCTATGAAGGGTGTGCAAATTGACTTCCCTCTCAGTAGGTGGTACTTTCCAGAAGGAACAAGCTGCAGTGTTGTTTTTGGGTCCTGTGACTGGCCCTAGTCCCTCTGGAGAAGCACTTGATTGCCCCAGGTGGTGAGTGGGGCCCTGAAACTTCAGGTGAGTCCTTATTCTCTGCCACAGCAGAGGTGGGTGGGGGAGTGAAGCTAGGCAGGGCTGGGTTGGGTGAGCTTGCCCTCAGGCTCCACTAAAGCTAGCAAGATAGCTCTTTCAGCAGGGGTAAAAGGTCTGCTCCTAGCTTCTAGGCAGAGCCACCAGGTAGGGGCTGTAGTGGTCTCACCCAATCACAATCTCCCCTCCTGCCCCTGAGTAATGTCATTAAGACCTGGGAGTACAGGATTTGGCCTGTGGGTCTGTCTCCAGGTCCCCAAAGATCAATCCCTGACCATACCAGGGAGAAGCACACTGGTCCTGAGTTGTTCATGAGGTGTCCAAGAAAGTTTGATGTCTCTCTGCCTCGGGCCATGTCCTGCACTGATGGAGTCGCTGGGAAAGTGGCACCAGGAAGGACCAGTGGGCAGTGAGCTCACAGACTAAGCACCCTCAGTCCATTGTAGGACCCCTAGAAGAAAGGTCTGACCTCATTCTCTGCGGAAGCCTGTGGTGGCTCTATTGTCTCTCTCAGCAGCTGCAGGTGGGGGAGGGGAAGGGGAGAAAAAGGATCTGGAAAGGTTTGAGCCCTACTTTCTGTGGGAAGGCCTGGTGTGATCGATGCACCAACAGAAAGGAGAATAAGCTTTTAGGAGTCCTGGCTCAATCATCTCTCAGCAGCCACAGATGGGGCAGGGGGAGGGGAGGAAAAGAGTCTAAGTGGAAGAAAGCTAGCACTCTGGTCATCTCTGTCCCTCTCCCTAGAAGGCAGCCCACCCAGAATGTCCAGACTCTGGGGTCATACACATCCCCCAGTACCCACTGGCCCCCTGTGGCTCCCACAGTTTGGGCTGGAGGTTGGGAAATGTTTGTGTGAGAACCAGTGAGACAAAAACTGAGAGGCTGAGATCCCTTGGGGAGGACAAAGGGCATAGTGGGTGGAGAAGCAATATGGCACCTTCCATCTTGGCTCAGGTCTGTGGTAATGGGAAGTGACCCTGAGGACACTGGCTGCCTAGTGCTTCATCCTTATGAAGCTCCCAGTTCACTGGTGCAGTGGCTTTGGGGTTATAGTAGTCTCCCTGTATCTTCAGAGTATACATTCCAAGACCCCCCAGTGGATGCCTGAAACCATGGATTATACTGAACCCTATATATACTATATTTTTTCTTATACATACAAACCTATGATGAAGTTCAATTTATAAGTACAGTAAGAGATTAACAATAACTAGTAATAAAATAAATAAAATAGTTTAGCAATATACTGTAATAAAAGTTATGTGAATGTGGTTGTTTAATTTCCATGACTTTGTGTAGAATTGAGTGTTTCTGTTGGAATTGATTTCTAATTTTGTTCCACTATGGTCTGAAAAGATACATGGTATAATTTCTATTTTTTTAAATTTGTTGAGACATATTTTGTGGCCTAGGATGTGATCAATGTTAGAGGGTGCTTCAGGAGCTGATGAGAAGAATGTACATTCAGTCGTTTTCGGGTAGAATGCTCTGTAAATGTCTGTTAGGCCCATTTGTTCTAGAGTCCTGCTTAAGTCCATTGTTTTTCTGTTTGGGGATCTGTCCTGTTCTGAAAAAGGTGTGTTGAAGTCCCGGCTATTATAATGCTGCTATTTTTCATTTTGTTTAGAACAAGTAGGATTTGCTTTATGAATCTGGATGCTCCTGTGTTAGGTGCATAGATATTTAGGATTGTTATGTCTTCTTGTTGAATTGTTCCCTTCACAATTATATATTGACCATCTTTGTCTTTCTTTACTTTTGCTGATTTGAAGTCTGTGTTATCTCATATGAGAATGGCTATGCCAGCTTTCTTTTGGTTTCCATTTGCATGGAATACTGTTTTTATCCCTTCACTTTAAGTCTGAATGAGTCCTTGCAGATTAGATGTGTTTCCTGAAGACAGAGGATACTTGGCTTGTATTTTTTTTTTTATCCATTCAGCCAGCCTTTGTCTTTTGAGTGAGGCATTCAAGCCACTTACAGTTATTGAAGGAATTGATAAGTGGAGTGGATTTCTGTTCATCCTGTTGTGTAGAACTTCATTGCTTTGCTTTACCTCTTGAGCCATTGTGGTATGTGGGCTCTGAACTTTAGCATTTGGATGGTTTTACACTGGTGGGTTTCTATTGTGCTGATCAGTGTATAATGCAGATCTGAGTACTTCTTGTAGGGCAGATCTGATCTTGACAGATTGCCTCAATGCTTGCTTGTCTGAGAAAGTCTTTATTTCTTCCTCATATAAGAAATTTGGTTTTTCAGGACAGAAAATTCTAGGCTGGCCATTATTCTGTTTGGGAAGACTGAGAATGGAGCCCCAGTCCCTTCTGGCTTGTAAGCATCTCAATGGAGAGGTTTGCAGTTAGTCTGATGAGTTTTCCTTTGTAGGTTACTGATGCTTTCACCTTATGGTTTATAGTAGTTCCTCTTTCATATTAACTTTGGCCAATCTGATGACTACATGTTGTGGTGATTGCCTCTTGGCAATGAATCTCCCAGGAGTCCGTTGTGCTTCTAGTACTTAGATGTCCAGATTTCTAGCAAGACCTAGGAAATTTTCCTCAAGTATTCCCTCAAATAGGTTTTCCAGCCCTTGTGTATTTTCTTCTTCACCCTCATGGATGTCTATAATTCTTATGTTAGGCCTCTTTACATAATCCCATATTTATTGTAGGCTTTGTTTGTTCCTCTTATTTCTCTATTCTTTCTCTTTGATTGACTTAATTCAAAGGCGTTGTATTTTAGATCTGAGGTTCTTTCTTCTGCCTGATCTAGCCTACTATTAAGGCTTTCTACTTACTGTGTTTTGTGTTTCCTTGAATGAATTTTTCATTATCTAAATAAATATTTATCTTCTCATTTTTTATGGTTCTGTAAATAGATTACAATAATTTTAGGGACTTTTTGAAACAACAAAGATTCCTTACTTAAGACATCAGAATTTTTCATTCAAAATTGAAGAGTCCAAATTCAATTACAACACTTAAAGAATATGTTTCACTTCTACATAGTGAATCTCCTATACACATTCTGAACTGATAATTTTGTGCAATTCTGAAATAGTTTCTTTACAGATACTATTAACTGCTTGTTACATAGTTATTGTCAAATTGATGGTAACAAAATACTAGACAAATACAACATTTGACAAGGCAGACTTTGCTCCTTTGTCAAATTCAGCTCATATCTCAGAAAAGTTTAATGAGCTGAATCAATTGGTACTTTGTATACTGCCAAAATTGTGTGCCCACATTAGATTTTCATCAGATAATGGTGATGGCAATATCTACTCACCGTATTGACAACCACAGTGTAATGTTCTAAAACATTTAGAATAAATTTAAATGAGAGATTAGGGATAAAATAAAAGGAGAGGTGTTAGTTGTCCACTGAGATTTAAAAAGAGCTATTTGGATTCAGGACTAGGTCTTAAATAAATAAATAAGGCCAATAATATAAAATCTATAATGTTATGCCTACAGAGGTTAGTGTTTATTGTTGTTTTCAGTGCACCCAAAATTACAGGCCCCTGAAGACTGATTTAAGCTAGCTAAACACATCAGAGGCTGATTCATGAAGGAATATGTTCGTTTACAATAAAGAATATTTTTTTTCAGTCACCATAGACATAGTCTGTCTACCATTCAGGGAATCTCCTTCTCCAGATCAAAATATCCAGAAGGCTGACTTACTAATCAGAAAGTAGCTTTGTAAGCAAATAATCTGAGCAAACTGAGTTTGAAAGAGTATTTTATGAGAGCTTTAAACAACCTCACACACATATTAAGTTTCTACAGATGGCTAATCTCATCTAAAACTTAATGATTCTTATGTGCCTTACATTTAGAAAATAGTCTTATTTCCAAGTTTTAGGGGCTCCTCACTTTGTTCCAATCTACTAACTATAACTTGTTTAATTGAGTTATAATCAAATAACTGAGTTGGGGCTTTCTAATGCCAGTATTTGGGCAGCTTTAATAATATTATATTCTTGAATGACTACAGCAAGTTAAGTAGATTCCACTTGAGGTAGACATGACAGCTAAGATCACTCCAGCTAATTACAATAAATAGCTTTGGTATAAAGTAAATCTCTTACCTTTGACATTGATTCTGTCAGTTACTGTAAGTTTAATAAGGCTAAATCTATACTTAAAACAAATAGCTTTAGTAAATCCTAGAAAGTGTATAGATGATACAGTAAGGAGTTCTCATTCTAAACCAGATCTAAATCTAATGATTCCCAAATAGAAGAAAGAGGTGTTTGTTTGTTTTCATTTTTTCAAAAGGAATTATAATATCCCATGGTTGACTTTTATCAGAATAATGAGGCTATCCTTATTGTGGTTTTTTCTCAGTCCACAGAATTATTCTTGTTCCTTTTCCACTAGATGTACTATTCTTTTCCCTTTCATGGTTTTAAAAAATGCCGTTAGGGGCTATTCATGGTGGCTTACTCCTTAATCCCAGCACTTTGGGAGGCAGGAGGATTGCTTGAGGCCAGGAGTTCGAGGCTGCAATGAGCTATTATCGGGCGCTGCAGTCCAGCCTGAGTGACAGAGTGAGACTCTGTCTCAAAAAAAAAAAAAATGCCTTTAGGGGATTAGGGTGGTGCTAGTTCAAAGGTAGACATTGTCCAGTGACACAGGAATAGTTCACTAATTGTTTATAATATATTCTAAAATATTGGGGTAAACTTTTAAAAAATACAAAGTATCATTTTCCACTGGTAATGTAACCTTGAAATTTTAAAAAAGGCACAAATCCAGGATCTAGCAAAAAGACACATATGCTAAGTTGAACCACATTCATTTAGTTATTCGCCAAATATAAGGCACTAGGCCCTTTGCTAGGTACTAGGAATATAATGCTAAATAAAATACATAGCTCTTGCCTTCATGGAGTTTACCATCTAGTGAAGTGTTAAATTCATATTCCATCAGATCAATGTATATTTTCTAGTCAAGTTTTGAGAGTGCTTTTACATTAGGACAGTGAGGCAAAATGAAGTCATAAAGTAGACAGTAATAGTGAATGAATACTATATGTGTTATATATGACATAGAGAAGGCAATATGAAGGTAGATGTTTGTTTGTTTTTTTTAATTTCATCATATAATAGGGGTACAAATATTGTTAGGGTTACATACATTGCCCCTACCACGCCTCCCCCCCTCACATGCCAGAGCTCCAAGATATTTGAAGGATTGTCATGTAAATGAAAGAGTAGATAAATTATTTGCTACTCTAAAGGCAGAAATAGATGGATTATAAAAGGTTACATTTTGATTCAAATTAAAAAAAAGAAAATGTAAGAAACTGGAATCATCCACCAACAGAAATGTCCAAGCAAAAAACAGACATCTATCACAAAGAAAGAATTATTGAAAGAATATTCAATAATAGACTACAGAAAGAATTTCTGTATTGTATGGAAGATTGTCTTGCTGACTGCCAAAGTACCTTTCAGTTTTAATATACTAGGATTCCATGAATCAATTTGGGTTTTGTGGATAAATCAGCAAAAGAAAATAGTTACTAAGAAAGATAACTTTTTTGGTAATACTGCATTTTCCAGATTGACATCTCGACTATATTGTCTAGATGTCAGAAAATACCTTAATTCTACTTTATTTCATTTTGTGGGGATTCATACTATGTGTATCAACTTAGTGTTAAAACTTATTATAGTGGTTTCAAATTGCTTTCCAGACTCTGTTTTCTGCATAAATTAATTTTCAACATAGAATTTTTTTAACTCAAGGGTGAATAATTTTTCTTTACCATTTCACTAATATACTAAAGTCCAACTTAATCTATTTTCTTCACTTATCATTAACGTATTCTTCACCATTTATGATTTTTAGTATACAACAAATAGAATTTTTTTTCTGAAAGAATGTATAATCCTTGTTTTCCACAGTTGCTTCATTCTTATATCTCAGATCCTAAAATTAAACTTCAGTGAAACTATTTTCATTCTATGGCAGTTTTGGCTCAACATCTTGTCAGACTCCATTATTGTCAACTATTTACAATGGTCATTTCTGTTGTTTTATATTTCAGCAAAAGTTACTTATATTACTGAATAAGACTGACCTAGGTGATCAACATGAAATTGCAGAAGTGACAATTTGCAATTTCTGAGGGTAGATCATAAAAGGCATTGTGGTTTCCACTTTGGGTTCTTGGATCAGTTGTCCTGGGAGAAACCAGCCACCATGTTATAAGAACACTTAGCCAGCCCTCTGGAGCAGCCCAGGATGGGAACTAACGCCTCCCACCACCAACAAGATAAGAAAGGACTAACTTGCCAGTCTCTTGAGTAAGCCAAGTGATAAGTAAATATGCCAGCCAGAGTAAAGCCTTCAGATGACTACAGCCCAGCCAATATCTTGACTACAATCTCATGACAAAGTCCGCCAGAACCACCAAGTCCCTCTCAAATTCTTGTCCAAGGGAAACTATGAAAGATAATAAATGTTTCTTGTTGTTTTAAGCCAGTAACTTTTGGTGTGATCTGTTTCATAGCAATAGATAAGTAATACACAGCATAGTCCCAAGCCCGCATATATTTATGCTATCATTAATATAGAGAGAAACAGATATTGCTCACTTTTTAAAGTCTATTTTATGGTGTGATTGTTTTGGTTGTTGATTTTTTTTGTCTTTTTTTCTTATAAAATCTAAATATTTTTGAAGATTAATTACACAGAAAATATTCATAATACAGTATTTAATGAAAAGAGCAAGTAACAAACTCTCTATATAATATGAATTACTCCAAAATGTTAATTTAAGTCTAAGTCATGGGATTACATAGAATTTTCTTATAAATAGTGTAATAATTAATTATTTCCATATAACAAACCATCCCCAAATTTAGTGCTTAAAATAACAAAACCATTTGCTAACATATCCGCAATATGGACTGGGTCCAGTTGGGCAACTTATCTCTGCTCCATGTGGTATTCACTAGGCTCACTTGTGCATTTGAAATCAGCTTGCAGCTTGACTGAATACAAGATTGTTTCATCCACATGTCAAGTTCCTAGGCTAATATAGATGGAATGGCTGGGATTTGGCTGAGTCTTTCCTTGAAGTCTTTTAGCGACAGGGCCTATCTTTCCACAAGACCTCTCATCCTCAAATAAATTACCTCAGGTTTCTTTAAATAGTGTCTCAAGGCAAAGAAAATGCAGCAAGCTTCTTAAGGCCTCGGCCCAGAACTTGCACAACTCCACATTCACAACATTCTATCAGAAGGCAAATCAGAGGGCCAGCCCAGATTCATTGTGAGAGAGGCCTACACAAAGACTGGAATTCTGGTAGACATAGTTTGTTGCAAACCATTTTATAACAAATTATCGCATATATTGTCTATATTTTCCAAATATTCTAAAATGAAAATATATTTTTATTACTTCAATAAAACAATAATTTTAAAAATTTGAGGGCAATAAAGTCAATATCTTAGAAGACAGTCATTGTCACTGCTGTATCTAGTTTTGAGGGAAATAAGTCTCTGATTTCTGCTGTCTTATATGGGAACACAGAGTTTTTTAGGTTAATGCATACTGCTTAACTATAGTTCTTATACCAAATTCTTGTTTAATTGGTGCATTTGATGCCCATTTTAATAAATTCTAGGGACGGAAGACTTCAATAAAATCACTATTCTGCATGATTTTTTTTGTCTGCAATATTTATTGATAGTCACAAGCACAGTGGTTAGGGTAGGAAAGCTTTGGAATAAGTCATATTGCTATATTTCTCTAAGAAAAAAACACATGAATAAGTAGTCATGGAAAATAAGAATTTTTAAATCAATTAACTTTTTTTTACAAACTTACTACATTCAAGACCCTATCTTAGGTACCATGTGGAATGCAAAACAATAAAAGACAAATCTTTGACTTTAATGAACATAAAAAGGTTAATAATCAGAAAGATCTGAGATGACTCTTAAAAGATTGCCACCAAATAGTTTTGTAAAAAATTTTCTTGATATAAAAATTATTAATATAACAACCAAACTTAGCAACTACTTTTCTTTCTTAACTAATAGGACTAGTTGACCCATGACAGTTGGCCCTAGCAATACAAAACATGCTGGCCTTACGGGTTGTAGTCGTTGCGATAACTTACAGTAACAACCCTTGAAACAGCATATATATTCTTGAGCTGCCCTTTTTACCTTTTATTTCCTAGCAGTAGGCCATTAATGCTTTTGCCTGTCCTGTGGTTCAGAAGCAGCAGTACTGAGCTATAAATTTGGCTTCAGTAGGATAGTATCCCAGAAAGCTGGCATGGTAAACTTGAGTACACTAACTTTCAGCTTCAAGTCTGTTCATTTACCTCAGACCATGCACCAATCTATCTCAGGATAATTGAAGTCAACATAGTATGATCAGTAACCAATACTAGAATTTCACATCAGAAATGAAGCATACAGAGTTGCTACTTTTTATTATAAAATATTAAGAATTAGAAGGCTTAAAGTGACCATTAGAAATGATGTTATAATAATAATGGTGACTAGTTATTGAACTACATGTATCATTTACCATTGTAGAAACTATAACTACATTATCAATGAGAATTCTATGAGGAACATATTAATACAAACCTTCTCTCCCCTTTGTATGTAAACAAACTGTTTAATGAATCACCCAAGGTCATCCAGGTTGTAAGTGGTAGAGTTTAGATTCCAGTTCAGATCTGTCTGATGTCAAATCAGTGCTCTTTCTGCTTACAAAATACAGTGCCCTCTTACTGAGATCTACATAAATGATTTCTCAAAAAAATAACCAATTTGATACAAACTACCATTGATTTTAGATGTTAGAACCAAACTGATATTCTAAATCATTGATTTGTGAAGTATATATAAATTATTTCATTATCCTTAGAAATTGTTTACATTTCAAATAACTCATAACATAAACAAGTTATTGAAGTATCTGCTATCTCTTGGTCATGTCTTTTTTTTTTTAACAACAGCTTCCATAAGACAAAAACATTTAATTAAAATTTATCAAATGAATGCATATGTTCTTTGTTCAGAATTTTAATAAGTAGTGTCAACTTAGAGTACTTAATAAATATTAGTGATTATTACAAATACGTAAATTAAAA
Organism: Cheirogaleus medius; assembly: GCA_008086735.1. Taxonomy (NCBI): domain Eukaryota; kingdom Metazoa; phylum Chordata; class Mammalia; order Primates; family Cheirogaleidae; genus Cheirogaleus; species Cheirogaleus medius. Next base: position 55,335,297 of record VBSM01000529.1, read on the forward strand.
AGTACCAAAAGAGCTAATGAGGTTTGGTAAACTCTTAAAGGAATTTTTTCAGACCTAAAGACTTTTGAATCTTAATTTCGAGTCTGTTATACATATTTTAAAGTTGCATATTGCAGGGATGTATCTATTCACTATCCTTTTATCTTTATTCATAATTTCTTAAAATTATACGACTCTTAAATATAGTTGACCTCAAGGACACTTGAAATTCTCAGCCCATAATAGTTTCTTATTGGATTTAAATGATGTCTTTCTCTTAAAATTTCTTACACGACAGATTTACATATTTTATTGACTGAGCCTGAGTAATAGTGAGTTCAAGAGAGAAACCTACTAGAAATTACATTTAAAACTACTAAAACAGTGGTGAAGGAGTAATAATACAAGTGAATTTTCAGGTCATAAAATCAGTTTGACTAAAATGTTAAAGGTAATCTATTCCTAGTTGCCCAATTAATTACATAGACTTAAAGACTAATACTTGATACGTCAAGGGCAGAGAAATACAAAAACCTAGCCTAGAGGGATTGAGCCCTCTTCTTTTTCTAGTGCCCTTTAAGTTATTTCTGGGAGTCCATTATACCTAGATTTTGTTTGAGTTTGTCTCAGTTTGCTTCATTCAGTACATTTCCAAGTCTTTTCTTGATAATAATTTTATTCCCCTGTCTGCCTTCTCTTGGCAACAGCTGACCTGGCTGCAAGCCCAAAACATGGTAAATGACAAATCACTACCAGATGAAGCTGCAAGTTTTACACAGAGTATTTCCTCCAGGCTCAGAACACTTTGAGGCCCAATAAAATTACTGGAGTGATTCAGAATCACAGGGAGTTTTTTTTTTATGGAAATCCTCAGGTTCTGCTAAATGACAAAGCACTGATGAAGAGCCCCATTAATTTTCAAAATCAGAAAATAGAAAATAAGTTGCCAAGGGCCAGGAAATATTATAATAGTGGCTGGAAAGAAAGTTATTAAACAAATGATGTCATGATAAATCCTCTGCTTTTAAATTATTTTCCTAGAATTTTAATTTTAAAAAACTGTTATAAAAATTATGTATAATTTTTATTGAAATATTAGAAACCAGACTCCTCAAAGAAAAATTACATACTCTCACCATTAAAATGTCTGACTATATGTTTTTTTTTTAAGTTTTGTTACTTTAGTTTTAAATATTTATGACTATACAGTATTGGTATATAATGTTTTAATCAAAAATAATAAAGCTCTACTTTTTAAAACATCATTATTTGGGTTTATGGATGGGTTTTTAAGAGTATATATATAATAATTTTTCTAGTACCTAATTAATTAAAAAACAAAGAGAAATAGAATATTCAGTTCCATAGCTAAGTACACAGTAAAAACAAACCAACCCATTGGAATCATAAAGAAAATTACTTGAGCAACCCTGCCCAATATTTATAATGTATAATTTTTCACCCTGTAGGAGTCTTAATAATCTACCTTTCTTAGTCTTCAACTGTAAATATTAGATTTTTAAAATCTTACTTTATCCCAAATGCTATATATCTCATTTTGAAAAATAGTTGGAAAACCACCTCCTAAATATATGTGGTATTATTTGGGGGGAACATTTATGACATATTGAATGGTTATGCATACAAGTAGAAAATGTATAGGGCCTATCAAATTAAAACTGAACATCTGTAAAATGTTTTGTAAAAGAGTTATAAATCAACTTGTGGATGTTTAAAACAATGTACATTTGCCCTGCACTTTGCAGATTTGATTCATTAACAGGCTTACTGATGCTTACATAGATCTAAACTTCAGCAAATTTCAAGGAGCCAAATTTCTCCACAATTCCCTTCCTACCAAGGTATCCCCATTAAATTTTGGTAGAGTTGCAAGATCTTGTGATCAAAAGACCTGGTTTTTAATACTTTGCTCCTTACTAATTATGCACATTTCAGCATGTTGCTAAATATAAACCTTAATTTCCATAACTTGAAAAATGGAAATTTGATATTGGCTCTTTGATGGTGACTATTTAAGAACATTACTTTTAGTATCAAAATCAAAGTAAGACTATATATAGATAACCTGTCTTTTTAAACAGTAGAGCACTCCTTAAGATAAGAAAATGTTATTTCTGAAAATGCCCTTCTCTGACCGGCCAATATTTATACTGCACCTTCTCTTCCATTTTCACTTCCACTTTGATATACAAATTAATCCAAAATATTAACCTCCTAGATCTTAGAGCTCAATTCAATTATGTGATAATAAGAGACCTACAACACTACTTGAGAAATATAAATGCATTTCTTAGCGCTTTCTAAGAATCCTATTTCCACCATGTTGTCTACTTTATTAGCAAATTTCCTCCTGGGAATTAAGATTTTGACAGAGGTTTTGGCAAATTGACCACTTCCACATTTTCCCTGAAACTTCAACTCAGCCAAAGCAGATGTGAATTTGAAGTGAATAAACTTTTTTCTTACAGCAAGAGGAGCACATGCAAAGGAGTTACTGATATTAAAAAGGAGGAAGGCAGTATGTAAAATGAAATACTAAAGTTTATCCTTTTATTAGTAAAACAAAAATAATCTAGAAATACTATATAACTCCCACCCCCTACTCCTTTCCTTGCCCCAAAAAGAGTACCATTTGGCTGTGAGACTGACTTCTGGAAGTTGTTTGGTTTTTTCCTTAGGTAAAAATCTGAAGGAGTTTCAGGGTTTATTAAGATTATCATTTTCTAAATGTTGTACTCAAGATGAACAAGCCAAGGACTACCCTAAAAACAGAAATATCAACCCTCTTCCATGATCTACTTGTATTCATTGGAGAGAATGGGATACATTGGTGGGGGGGTGAGCATTGCCTTGAAGGGACAAATTTTTACTCTTTCGAAATTTTGCCCAGTGTAGCAGTATCAAGAGAATTTAACTACATTGATTTATGAGAGTGATGTAAAAAGAATAAAATGAAAACAATGCAAACTTTTAAAATTAGTTAAGAAAATGACTGGAGCACCATTCTTTTCTTCCGGTACAGAGTGGTACAGTAAATACTTATAGTAACTAAAGCAGCATCATCCACAGGCTCTGAGTGTTTACGATTGATGACCCTCAGAAACAAAATTTCAGTGAGCTGGAGATGGAAGTAAAAGAAACTTCAGAGGGTCATGTCTAGACGACACCTTCCTGTCTCAGGGAATTGCTTTCAACCTCCACTCACATGCAGACGAGTGAGAAGGAGAGCCTGTCAAACTTCATTGACCACAGGTAGTGATACAGGGTAATTTCTTCTGATAATGTCACCCAAAAAGGAAATCCTACAGACTAAACCGATTAAGACTTCAAGGGAAATACCATATGAACAAAATTGTTTTTTTGTTTTTTGCTTTTGGGGGGTTGTGAGGAAGAGAATAGGGTTCTGAATGAGATTTTTTTAAATTGACTTGGGCCCTTTCGAGGGAAAGAAAACAGAACTAAATTTTAGAAAAAATTGTTGTGATGTGCAACAAACATGCCTTTTTACAAGTTTCCTCTATTAGATATTTATGAACTCATAAATCCTTGGTTCCCCACAATCAGAAAGCATGTGCCTTTTCAAGAGGAACACAGCCATTTCTTTAAAAAGAAAAAAAGCTGGTTTTGGTAACTTGAGTACTTTATATTTTACTGTATGTTTCTGAAATAGAAAGATACAGTTTGTAATTAGCTGAAGTGATTTTATGTGAATATATATTTAGTATGAACATATATATTTATACCATATATTTACTCATCTATAAACAGTATGACTAAAGAAGAAATAAGTAGACATTTAGTTCTCATAATTTCAAGTTAAGATAATCTTATGGGAGTAGATGTCTTGTGCTTATTATTGTACTATATTTACATTTTTATTTGAAATTAATTTTTAAATGAAAACAAAAACTTTATTTTGTGTTTTAAATTATTTTATTTTCTTTTTGTCCAAATCTCTTTTAATTAATCTCCTTTTTATTTCATAATATTATGGGAGTACAAACATTTTTGTTATATATAATGCCTTTGCTTTGCCCAAGCCAGGGCTACAAGCGTGCCCTTCCCCCATACAGTGTACACCGTATCCATTAGTTGTGAGTTTACCTACCCCTACTACCTACCCTCCTCCCACCTGACCGGCACCCAGTGAATATATTACTTTCATGTGAGCATCTTAGTGTTGATCAGTTAGTACCAATTTGATGGCAAGTACATGTGGTGCTTGTTTTTCCATTCTTGGGATACCTCACTTTGAAGGATGGGCTCAAATTCTCTCCAGGATAATATAAGAGGTGCTAGTTCACCACTGTTTTTTGTAGTTGAGTAGTATTCCATGGTATACATATACCACGTTTTATTAATCCACTCATGTATTGATGGACACTTGGGTTGTTTCCACATCTTTGCAATTGTGAATTGTGCTGCTGTAAACATTCGAATACAGATGCCTTTATTATAGAATGTCTTTTTTTTCCTTTGGGTAGATGCCTAGTAGTGGGATTGCTGCATCAAAAGGTATTTCTATTTTTAGCTCTTTGAGGTATCTACAAATTACTTTCCACGGGGGTTGTACTAATTTGCAGTCCCACTAGCAATGTAAGAGTGTTCCTATCTCTCTACTTTCAGGCCAGCATTTGTTATTTGGGGGCTTTTGATAAAGGTCATTCTCACTGAAGATAAGTGATATCTCATTGTAGTTTTGATTTGCATTTCCCTAATGATTAGAGATGTTGAGCACTATTTTACATGTTTGCCGGCCATTAGCCTGTCTTCTTTCGAAAAGTTTCGGTTCATATCCTTTGCCCACTTTTTGATGGGGTTGTTTGATTTTTTCTTGTTAATTTTCTTAAGTTCTATATAGATTCTTGTTATCAGCCCTTTATTGGATATGTAGCATGAAAATATTTTCTCCCATGCTGTAGGTTGTCTATTCACTCTAATTTATAGTTTCCTTGGCTGTGCAGAAGCTTTTTAATTTAATCAGGTCCCATTTGTTTATTTTTATTGCTGCTGTGATTGTTTTGGGGGTCTTCTTCATAAATTCTTTGCCTAGGCTGAT
>VBSM01000529.1:55344341-55367769 GCA_008086735.1 Cheirogaleus medius
TTGTGGAAAACAATTTGGAGATACCTCAAGCAGCTATAAATAGAAATACCATTCTACCCAGCAATAGCATTGTTGGACATCTACCCAATAGAGCATAAGTCATTCTATTATAAAGACATCTGCACCCGTATGTTTATGGCAGCACAATTCACTATTGCACGGTCATGGAAACAACCCAAGTGCCTGTCAATTCATGAGTGGATAACTAAAATGTGGTATATGCTCACAATGGAATATTACTCAATTCTAAGAAACGACAGTGAGCTAACACCATTTATGCTATCCTGGATTAAGCTTAAGCCCGTTATCCAAAGTGAGGCAACACAAGATATGGAAAATGGGCTCCACATCTACTCGCCTTCAAATTGGTACTGATCAAAACTATGGTGCCCAAATTGTGGTAGTGTTCACCAGGGATTCGGGGGCAGAGGGGCAAGACCCACATCATAGGGACGTGGCGAGCATTGTTGGGGGGAAGGGCATACCTCTAACCCTTCTTAGGGAGAGGAAAAGTTATACAATATATCCAAAATATAAAAAAAAAAAATCTTTTGTTGCATGGAGGGCAGGCGGGAGGGGGGAGGAAGTATAGAGTTACATAATGTGTGCCGTGCGCACCACCTGGGGATTGGACTGCTTGAAGCTATGGCATGTGGGGGGGGAGGGGTGGTAGGGGCAATGTATGCAACCCTAACAATATTTGTACCCCCATTATATGATAAAATAAAAGGAAAAAAAATAAATAAATAAGGTAGAAATAAACTAAACCAATTTGTAAGACTCTTCCTTTCATTACATTAATATAGAAAATATATTTCATAAAAATATTTCACTTGAATTCATTTAACATTATAAAAGGAAGTTATTACTTTAATCATAGATATGAATATCAGGTCAATATAAGTATTTATTATGAACAAACAAAACTCTTAAAGTTTTTCTAGCTCCACAAGCCTTTTTTTTTTAAATTTATTTATTTTTTTTTTTAATTTCAGCATATTATGGGGTACAAATATTACAGTTATGTATATTGCCCATGCCCCCTTCCCCCCTCGAGGCAGAGCCTCAAGCATGACCATCCCCCATACGTTGCACATCTCGCTCATTATGTTTATATATACTCATCTCCTCCTCCCCCCTCCCACCCGCCCAACACCCGCCCAACACACGACAAATGTTATTCCTATAATACTTACTTTTATTTAATTATATTATATACTTGAAAAATTATTTTGTAAATTATAAAAGGCTATAAAATTATTATTTATGCCATCTTATTTTGATGCTTTGGGGGTGTTAGCAAATTTTGAGTAAAAGTTATATTTAAGAAATCTACTTGGGGAAGTTTTAGTCATTTATAAGTAAAATATATTAATTTCAATTTACTAGCAACCAGCTGACCAATATATAATAATTTCTATGTGAGCAGCACTACCACCAATAAATGTTTCACTCTCATAGAAGTTTAATCAAGCATATAATTAGAATGCATTAGATAAAACTCTGCCCAAAGAGTACAGATTATTTTCAGAAATAAATCAATTCCAAACTAATTAGATCTTTTTTATGGTTGAAAAATATATGATGCAAATTAAAGCTGATCCAGATATTCTCTATCAGTAATAAATTAGAGGTGAAGAAATGGTGAAAGGTCAGTCATATGTAATCTATCTTCAAGATATGACTTTTCCTAATTTCTTCATTAGAAAATTTCCATGTTGTTCCTTCACAAATATGCCCTATATTAACATTTTACTGGCTGAAAGCAGAGCCATATTTCTCATGAGCAATGAAATCAACAATATGCATTTTAAGAACCTATATTTTTTCCATGGGATCCAACAAAATGAAGAAATAATCTTGTATTATTTTAAAATGTAACCTATTCTACATGAGGTTTTTATTTCTATGTTTAATATTTTAATTTTACAATGTATATATATACCATATTTATAGTTAGAAAAAATAAAACAGAATAAATTTTAATTGACCTCAAAAGATTTTTTCTGATTTCCTTTTATGGAAAAAAAAAGGTTACTTAACACATCACTACATTTATAACTATTAGGGAGAAAAAAGGTTAGTAGTCCTAAAAATGAAACCATGAAGTCATCATATCTACCATTATAATTAATTACATCAAATTGTTCTCATATAACAACTATTTCTGGCTCAAAATTATACTTTTTTAAAATAACTACTATAACTAGGGATCCACATACGGCTTTCTTTTCAAGCATCTTGAACTAAGTACCTCATGGTCATTCCTGTCCTTTTCTTCATTCAAAGTCAGTCAAACATAAAACAAATCTACCTTGATTCACGTACAAGAGCTTTGTGCCTGATGATTTGGACATCATGAAACTGCTGGCACCATGCCTTTGACAAAACAGATGGAATGCAGCTAAGAAAATAAAAGTAAATCTTCCAACTCTGAATGTACTATTACTTTGTGTAAACATAATTCATTATTTTAAATTATAAAATGTAACAATATATCTAGTGCTTGCATATCTTATAAAATGCAAAATAAAAAATAATCTAGACTCTTCATTATAGCGTCTTTGTAGTTAGATTGAACACATCAATTATTTCAAAAGGCTTTTCTCAAGGTGTTTTTTTTTTCCCTTTAGCGTTGACATTGGCATTAAACATTTTGGAACATATTTATTTTCTTATTTGTGGTCACATAGAGGAATTCATGTAAAATTAATGCCTAAACTGTAATCCTAAATTTTAATGCCCAGATGTTTATAATGACCCATAATCTTAGTAAATATGTATTATAATATTCTGCTAGTCAGATATTGGTATAATTAACAATCAGAAATGTTAACTATATTTGTAATTCACCCATATGTTAAATATTATCTAATATTATCAAATTTAATTATGATTATTTAATTATATTTGGCTATGAGGAATAAAACTACATATTCTAATGCCTTTTAAAATATAAAGTAGTATTTCAATTTCATTACTTTAAAAAAAGCTTAAATTTAAAAGCATGATATTCTTAATACAAAGACTGTTTAGTATGTAGCTTATCAGAAGGGAAATAAACTCTTATAATTTTGACAGTCACTATTTCTTTTTACTTATTTTTTTTTTGCAATTTCATTTTAGTAATGAAAATATCCAAAGAAATATATCAAAAAATTTAAAAAGTAGTTGTTTTCTCCAGAAAATATTTTTGCTTTGTTATCTCAATAACAGAAATTAATCTTTGCTGCCTAAATGCTGTATTTCCTTCTGTTGTGATAGGAGGTTAACATGGAGAATCAAGATGTTGAAAAAACAACAAAAACCACTGAAACCCCTTGCTATTTTACCCTGAATAGAGGTTTACTTTACAAATACTTTATCAAAAATAAAGAATAAAAATGTACTTGGGATAAAGAGTCTATTAAAATCTACTCTATTTATACTTTAATTCTAATCAATTACTTTTTTACATTCATAGATAATAAATTCAGGATATATTATTGGCCAATCTTCTAAAAATACCATAATAACATATTTTCCACAACACAGGTGTTTTTAGTATATGTGCTGCCGAAGTGAGCACAACATAGGTGTTTTAAAAAGAATTTTCCAAATGGAATAAATATCAACCCTTTATTTGTGTAACTTAAATGAAAAGTTGAGTATTTTCACTATAATTTTAATCATTCATAAATTTCAACTTAGCATTTCTCTTTGATAATTTAAAACAAGATATTTTATCAAGTATTATTTTAAACATTTCCTTGCTTTTCAAAGAGAAGACTAGGAAAGAAAAACCCTAAAATTGGAAATGTTTTACTTGTAATTTAAATCTTGCTGAGATTTTTGGTTTGGTGTTCTCTTAAAATAAAAAATAGTTCCCTTTAACAAATAGATACAATAGCAAGGTGGCCAAAATAAGTTATACTTGAATATTAAGAATATTTTAACTTTATTTCCCCTTTCACTCGGGTTCCTAGAAATCATTTTCAAAGACAAAATGCTGATTTAACTATAATATCTTAGGTAGAGCTAACAGTAATTCTAATAATTTGTCTAAAAGAAAAATAATAATGGCACTTGCCCCATTACATTTTCATTGAACTTTAAAGATATGAACTAATTAGTTAACTGTAAATATTTTAAATTTATCAAATACAATATTTACTTGTAAATTGCTTGATTTGAAATAAAGTATTTTTCTATACTTAAAGTTTAAAGTTACTAGGAGGGAAAACTACTAGAGTTTTTTTCTAAAAAGATTGCCTAAAAATCCTAAAAAGATTGCCAGTGACCATGTTTAAAACTGCATGTACTGTCCAGTAACAGCTTACTATATAAACCACCAGTATTCTGGAAAGTCTCTAGAATTATTAATACTAATACGTATCTTTTTGGTCAATTATCTACTGGCACAAGTGTTGATCAGCAGACAGCCTAAGCAGACAGCCTAAGCAACCAGGTTGCCAACTGGTAAGCTTTACATAAGCAAATTGTGAAAAGAACCTGAGCCAAAAAAAGGTGCCACAAAAGTCCAAGAAAGTCTCCCACTCTACTTGTGTGCTCTAGAGCTCCTTCCCCTTTTTAAAGGAGAACTACAGACTTTCCCACTTAACCTTCCCATTAAAGGTTTTTCAAAACCAGAGAATAAGCCAAAAAGAAGTAAACGCCTGAAGATATGAAACGTTTATTGTAAAGTTTTTTAAATGCACCCCACCAACAATTAAAATAGTGAAAAAGCTCTAGATGAATGGCCTGTATAAAAGGAAGTCTCAACTAGCAGAGCTAAAGCATGACTAGTTCTGCATTTCTGGCTGGCAAATATCAGTGATACATAGTTATCCCCTGGATTTCATCATTTTCAAAAGCTCTCAATTTGAAGTTGTAATTTCCTCTTGGTTCTGTTTAGGGTAGATGAACATTTTGACAGACTTCACAAAAATAAAAGATAAATATACTTTACTTTAAAACACAAATTTCCATAATTTTCTCTTTACAATATTAAAATTTATTAACACATCAATATTTTTAAATATTCTCTATTTCTTTAGAGCCAGGAATAAAATAACATATGAGGAATATTTGTCCCATGTAAATTCACAAATTGGAAAATATCATAAGCAAAACAAGTGAACAGTAATTCAATTTAGAGAAAGAAGACAATATAAAAATACAAATTCTCAAAAATATTTACAAGACAGTTTAAAGTTTAGCAAAAAGGAAAATCTCAATCCTTGATCAAACACTCTGAATTCATGACTCAGTAATGTACTCAATTGCTCAAAAATATTTTGAAAAGTAAAAAATGGTGGAATTAGTGATTTGAAGTAAAACTTGGAAATATAAAATATTTTCCTAAAAATGAAAGCTTCAGCTACGTCATGACAAGTAAGCTAGTTTGATTATTTATTTTTCTCTAAACTACCAGATTAGCTAGTAGCTAGAAATAATTGACTGATGTGGGAAATCTCTTCGTAAAACAGTTTTGTAAATAGCTTGTTTGTGCTGAAAGTGAGATAGGTAATAAATACTTAAGAATAAGCATTCTGAGATGTACAACTGACTCTGAAGCCAGCAACTTCTAAATAGTGTTTATTAGCCTTGGAGTTTTTAATTCTTTCTGTCCTGTAGACTATCAAGTCTTTTATGTTGTTGTTTTTTTAAATTAAAACTACAATCATCGGCTCTATAGAGTCATAGCTTATAGGAGAAAATTAAAATCTTTTTTCCCCCTCTGTATTTTTCTCATCCTTCAGTATTTGATCATGAATTTATTTAATTATGGAAAAAATATTTATTGAGCACCCACAAAAAGTAAGAGATAAGAAAAAATATGTTTGAATAGACTTTCACCTTATAAAAAATCACCAAGATTTATTTAAATTAAAAAGTTTAGAAGAGGATATATGGTAAAAATATTTATTATATCTTGGTTTTGTTCTTATTTCTTTTGTTTTTCAATTATTTGTTTTATTTGAGAGTTTGGAGAATTTACCTATGTCTATTTTCAGGGTTGAATTAAGTTCTACATCCTTAAACAATCAGACTTAATAGTACCCTTGAAGAATAGAAACAAAGAAGTATTCTAAAATTTATTTTGAAGAATACAAGAAATTAGTTTAGAGAGAAAAGATGAAAAATAGTATTATTCTAATTAGAGAACTGGTTTTTAAGTATCTTTGTATTATCATCTATTCCCATCTGTGGGAAAAATTAATTGTAGAATGGTTGCTTAATGTCTATCTCAGCCACCTGCCTATAAGCATCAAGGGATGAGGAAGGACTGTGTTTGTTCTGTTCATCAGAGCATTTACCCAGTGCCTGTCGGTGCTCGGCACATAGCAGGTACTCAGTAAATATACACTGAATGAATATTCACAGGCTATTTTCTCCATTACCTTGCCATCAGAAGAAAGGGTCTACTGCTGCTCTCCTCATCACTCAAGTTGGCAAACTCTATATATTTTTAAAAAACAATTATGTCTATCTATTCCCCATTTGGGAAAGACCATCATTAGAGCCACAGCTTAGACTTCCTTTTCCTAAAGGCTTGGCTGCGAAGGGCAGACGAACGAAGAATCAGCACAAATTTGTTGGGAGATACATAGTTAACCTCTACAGGTACGTAACCTTTTAGTTTAAGCAATTTCTTTCTTTTTATTTCAGAATATTACAGGGGCACAAATGTTTAGGTTACATATATTGCCTTTGCCCCACTGGAGTCCAAGCTACAGCATGTCCATCCCCTGACAGCGCGCACCGTACCCATTAGGTGTGAATACACCTATCCTCCCTCCCCCCTCCCACCTGCCCGACACCTCAATTTCTGACCCATTTGCCATTTTTCCAGAACTTCCCAATGCGTTTTTTTATGTAGGAAGTCTTTTCGGAACTCATCTCATAAAGTCTTTAGAAAGTCCCAAACAGTTCTAATCCCAGTGTTCCACACTATCTACCAAAATCAAACCATCAGATAGTAATTACAATAGAAACCACTATCAGACTTCCTCATTATGGTCCCTAAGAGCTAATGAGCCCTTATTACTGTGGCTTTTTGTTTGTGTTTAGAATGTCTGTCACAATTCATGCTCTAGAAATTCATAACTTATCTAACATTTATACTTTACATTTTAAAAATATCTTGATACACTATCTCATTTGATCATCACAATGACCCTATAACTTAGTCAAAGAAGTCATTATTATCTGCATTTTCCAAATAAAAAGTAGGCATGGAAAGGTCACAAAGCTAGTAAGTAGCACAGCTGACTGAATTTTTAAGTTCATATTATTTTTAAAGATGACTTAATGCAAGGATCACAAATTAGTAATCTTCCTAAGTGTCTTAACACTCAGTGTTTTAAAATCAAAATTAATTTAAATGTGCATAAGCAAGATATGTCACAGGTGCACCATTCTCTATTGTATTTTATTAGGCTCCTTCTCACATTTATATTACTATGTGATCATTAAAATTATTTGTACTAAGAACCCATCAGATGGAACAGTCATTCATTTGCTTACCCACACATTTGTTCACCAAACACAGTGCAGTTACTATTTGAGACACTGAGAATCCCAAATTCCATAAGACATGGTCACTGCCCTTGAAAAGTTTATAAGCTACTGAAGGAATCAGATATGCCCATTTGAGCAACAAAGTAGAAGATAAAGGGACAAAGTTCTATCCAAACACAAAGGTCAGATATTTAAATAAATCATAATGTGAGGATCAGATCATGGAAGGTATTGTATATGGCTAGTATAAGTCTCCATTACTGTTCTCACTGTGGTTTTCAAATGGCATTACAGAGTGCAGCCTTCAAAGTTTAAAGTCTGGGTCCTTATTAACATTCTGTCATATGGAATGATAACTACAGACTTAACTTCAGGTTAAGCTCAATTCATTACAGATTTATGTTAAACATTAGTGACAGATTTAAGAAATTTTAAAATAGATTTTCAATATATAACAAAAAGGCAGATAAGAGAGATGCATTATTTCTGATTAACAAAGAAAACTATATTTTATTTTATAGCTCGATTAAAGCCATTTCAAATGTTTTAGTTAGCAATATGAGTACCATTGGTTCTACATACACATGCTTTTGTTATTTCAAACTCAATGAATGTGAAAAGCCACATAACAAAAATTTACCTAAAAGGAACATATCAGTTTTTCTATGTATCGCCTAATACTTCCTAAGCCTCTGGATATAGAAAAACTGAATTATATATTTTAAACTATTTGTTGATTTGTTAAAGGGAATCTGGCTCAACAACAACATGAAAACTGTTTGGATGTCATATGTCTTGGAGTTTTCACCAAAAACCTTAATTCAGTCTAAAAATGTCAAAACTGCCAAAAACTGTAGTAGTTTTGTATTTAAATCTTTAAACTTTTGGCCTCAAGAATCAGTATATATAGGAAAAGAGCTGATGAAGGAACAATTGTTCTTTGCTATACACATTAGACCATTCTCAGTATATCATTTAAGATGCTCTTGGCTGAACAAAAAAATAATCTAATTCAAGGTAGCTTAAATCATAGAGGTAATATAGAGGTACAGGTTAACAGAGGCGCCTCTGTTTCTCATTCATTTTCTCAGCTTTGACCTCCTTCCTCCATGTGTCAGTTTCATTCATGGGCATTTCCTTCCTGGCCACAAGATGGCTACATTTGCTACATTCTCCCTAGTTTATATCCAGGGAAAATAGGGACTGTCCAACATCCTGAAAAGCAAACAAAACTCCTGAGGATTATTTTGACCAGACAATCTTGCTTCATTCATTCTTTCAACAATTATTTATTGATCACCTACTCTGTGTTAGGTACTATTCTTAGCACTGTGAATACAGCCATGAAAAAACAAAGTCCCAATCCTTATGGAGCTTCAGTTCCTGTAACCATTCCTGAATCAATCACAGTGAGATAGAGGATTGATTTACCTCCATTGATTTACCTCTTGGACCTAGGGTTAGGGTCAATCCCAATTAAACCACATGGCTACTACACAATAGTACATGGAATAGAATGGATGTTTTTGCAGCAACTGCAATGTTTATTACTCTCATCTATTAGTATTTTGGCGATGGGTATTGACAATCAATTAGATTAACTTATATACAAATCTATATGAGCTTTTAAAAGATGTATATACAGAAGTATTTTACATGGAAATAAACTATATCTTGGAGAACAGATGTAATCCCCTGCAGCTATAAAATGGGCCACAGATGCTGGCCACAGATAGAATGATGAGACTTCTGTTCTACCCAGCTGCTGCTGAAATGCCAACCACCTAAAAAAAATTAGCAATGCCAATATTTTTACCACCATAGTTAATATCAGGAAATATGGTGGGAACTTTCTTAAAAACTATATATTTTTGGAAAGTGAAATATCATCACATTCCAGACCAAGACTGCAGGGTATTCCTGTTCCCTTTAGTCTCTTCCATGACCACAGCCTTCACCTGTGACTTTAATACCACTACTTTGCAAATAGTCACTAAGGAGGCCTGAATAGAGGATGACTATTTCAGTCCAAATCCATTATGACCGCCAGAAAACAAACAACATGCATGTAGTACTTGTAATGAGTGAGACATCTCCTTGAAATAAAGAACACAAAATAGAATATATTGAGCTTATTAACAAATGACCTATGGATCATGTTACCAGTTTATTGCTCTTTCTCATCAGCATGAATAGTGGGGTTTATTTAACACCGAACTCTAGGGCTGAATCACCAAAAATAAGACAGAGATATAGTATTAGGAGAATCACACTCAGTGTACCTGTAATAGGCATGAACTAAATAACCAAGCAACTTCCCAATTCAAGAAATATGAGTTCTCAAAGAAAAATCACCTCCAGTTTAGGTGAAAATCCTCAGGAAGCAGGCAGCATTTAAGGTAGGCTTTAAAAGTTAAAGGAGGAAAATTAGAAGAATTAAGGAGCCTGTTTGGGAATACGCGAATATTTTGATTGTTTGGAGTAAGCAGATTATCAACAGCAGCAATTAGCCAACTCTAACAAATGTTTGAAAAATTCAGAATTGCAAGATTTAAAAATAAAAACAATCTTTGTAATTTCAATAATTTTGTGGAGTAGGTTTGCTTTAGGAACTGAGTGTCATTATTTTGCTCTTATTTTCCAAGCTTTGAAGAATAACATTAAATATACTTCTCATTTTGTTAGACCTGGATTCATACTCTGAACTGGAGTCAATTTACCTTCTCTTCAGACAATTTTTGTTAGCTTTGAAAGAGAAACTCCTGCTAGTCTAGAGACAAGAATTCAGCCTCAACTTCATTTTAGTAAATAAACTATGACATGATGGTACTCTAAAAACAGAGATATAAAATGTGAAGAAAAATTTTTCTCTGGAAGACTATCCTAAGTAAGATTTCAAAGCTGGTTTGAGAAAAGCTTTTGAAAATCTGCGAACAGTGGTTTATCCCTAAAAGCTAGAAAAATTTTCAAAGGGCAATGATAACTTACAATTATGACCCTTATCTTCCAAAACAATGCAAAAACTGGGGCTCAGAAAGTTAAGTGATTTCCCCAAGGTCAGCTCAGCTAAAAACTGAAGGGACTGAAACTGAAATACAGGTCAGCAGAATCCAACTCTAACAGCTTTTTCGCTTCAATATTCTGCCTCTCTAAGAAGCAAGAAGTTGAGGACAATAGAATCAGAAATGAAATGTATGACAATAGCCAGTAGGAATCAACTGCTCATGTAGACAGATCTGTGATTATGGTGAGGTAAAATGAGATTCAATATTCTCTAAGAGGAAAGCACAATATACACTTATTCAAAAAAACATGGTTAAACAGAAGACAATTAAAATTGCAATGTTTCTTCAAGGGCAAAAGGTATTCAATTAATTCAATCAAATGATTGCTCCTTTCTCTCCTGGTATTTTCTATCAATGTAAAAAAGAAGAAAATTATACTTTGATCTCTAAAGGTATTAGAGACAGTAACTAAACTTTGCTCCAATTCTTTTAAGTGCTAAAAAATCTTAACATCTAAATTTTTTATTGTAAATTCCTAAACTTTTCCATAAACAAAAAATTTCAACTTTTTAAAAAACATCTGCTAAGCAGTTTATCTTCAATTTGTTTGCGGGAAAACTAAACTCAGCCTTGCAGTTTTAGGAAAATTAATCCCCAAAGCTACTAAATATATGGTAGAAAAAACAGCAAATATTGACTTCAATCATCTATTGCGTTGAATGATAGTTTTTGCAGAATCTCCTCCTCTCCCTCAATCATCTATAAAAGTTTTCTGTAATAAAAGTAAAAAATTACTTTGTAGGAGAGTGAGAAGGAAAAGGCGAGAGCGAAAGAGCTGTTTCATGTTTTAAAATTTAATAAATCAAAAAATTATCTAGCCCCAGTACTGCAACCAATCACTACTCTTTCAACTGATTCTACAACAGACTAAAGGCATAACTTTGATACAAGACTCAACACAACTGAGCAGATGTTCCAGGAACAGCAAGTTAATGCTGCCCCCCTTCCATACCTGAAAAAAGGACAAAAATATAGGTTATCTCAAAATCCATAAATTAATGTCCAGTAGCCTTCTAGGGGAAGCTTGTTTTTGTTCCATACAAATGACAACCTTGAAAAATTGTAAAACATATACAAAGTATTGTGATGAGATCATCTTATACTTTACTAAGTCAAAGCACCGGGAGTAGATAAAAATCATTAAAGAATTGTAAGGATGAGCTAATTGTATTTTTGTCAGTCTTCTTAATGGATCAGGAATTTTCTGAGAGCAAGGACCACCCATCTTCTCTGTATCTCCAGCACCTGGTTCATTGTAGGTGCTCAAAACATGCTTGATGAATTGAATTCACATAGATGAATTCACAAAGTTTTCTTTCAATAATCGTTGACATTAGTTTTGAAACTCCCTTTTTATACTGATGTAACTGCAAAAAAAAATTTTTAAGAAAATGGATCTAGTTAGCTATTCTTCCAATCCTAGGTTTTATAAGAGCATAACCATGAACTAAATGTGTGTAGAAAAAGGCATTAGACCTTAAAGAGGTACATAGAAAATTGGTTTAGAACTCCAGATTGACTAAATCAGGTTTGTTATTTTATCCATTAAATAGTCTAAGCAGATTAATTGGAACCAGACATGTGAAGATACATGAGGTTTGCTTTTTAGTAACATTAGTTATTTAAAAGAAAAGTTATAGGTTACATTTCAACACATCCAAAGTAACAATTTAAGGAAAATGTAGATCTTGATAAATAAATTTTTAAGTATATGTAGGCAGAAATGTTATAAGATTCATTCCCTTTCTATAACCAGACTTACCACACAGTAACAAGGTATTCAATTCCAAATGCTTTGCATAAATAATGTCAATTATCCACATCACCATGGATACATTTTATTTAGAAATTAAATATGAGAAAATAAATATGTTTGCCTACATAAACAAACAGAAAAAATGACTATACATACCTAAGTAGTTATTTAATGGACACCCCTTTAATCACAGCATCTGATTACAGAGCAATAAAGGCAGTCTGTCCAGGTAACAACTGAAAGAATATGACAAACTGTTTTGGCTAGATCTCAGAAGAAAATTCTTTGCCAATTGAAGAATACTGATTTCTAGAAATAGCTGTCAGAAGCTTATTAATGTAAGTATCAAGGTTGATATTTCTGGGCTTATAACTAAAATATCATGATACATTATCATTTTTAAAGCTTTATACTGAAGTATACACCTTAGGTGTAAATAAAATAGGTCAATGTTATCAACTAGAATGTTACATTTTAGAAAACATATTTGAAAACACACAGCCAGTATGCACTTTTTCAAGCCAATTCCAGCTTTGTAGTTATTCCATATATATATATATATATATATATGCTTAGCCATCAAAAAATAGATACTTGAGTACTTTTTGAATTGTTACAAATATCTCTACTTTTAAAGAGCTCAGAAGTAGGCAACACTGTCTGTGTTAGCTTTTCATAACAGAATGGAAAACCTTTATGAGTGGTCACAAGATTAAAAAAAATACCACTTTAGATAGGCTCAATGATTATCTGAATGTGTTACATTTAATATATATTTGAACAATTGCATTACAATGTTATTCTACTTTGTTATTTTTTAAACCAATTATTATACCCTTGGGATAATGTTGGAAATATAAATTCTTAAGTTCAATACATATAATAAAGAAATACACAAATCATCAGAACTATACATTAACTCCCAGTAGCCACATCCAAATTCTGTGCGTGTGTATGTGCAGCAGTTGTTTATATGGGTGATTATTTGATTTTAATTTAATAGTTTTGTTTCCAAATATTTTTCTTTTTCAACATCTTTACTATTTTAATATTGTTCCTCACACCCAACACTTAGCTCAATTGCTGTTGACCTGGGCAAATGCATTTCTGATGTCTGTCAGCAAGTACAAAAGCATAATTTCATTAAAATGGTATTATATATGCTCAGGATTGAGAGAACATTATAAAATGAAGAAGTTTGGCTAAAGTTCAACCGGGCATCAAATAGCACTGGCAAGAATTTTTTTAAACAGATGGTGTAAAAATCTTGCTAACACAATAGTGTGTGCTTAACACAGGAACAATATCAGAAACAGATGTGCTACAAATGACCAAAAGTACCAAACAGAAACAATAAACATAGGATATACATTAAAAACGGTGCTGTTGCCAACTGGGAAAAAAAATGCATGTCTTTGTGAAATAAGAAATGCTACTGATATTTTTCCAGACTAAAGTTAGTATACAAATATTTTCCTTCGGCTTTCTCTTTTGCATTGGTATTAAAATTCTATTAGGGTGGCCAAAATTAATAATATAATTTTTAATGCACATTAAAAGAAACTAATCATATAAAAGGAAAATACGTCCTTGGGTTAGCCTAAGAAATTTAAGCGATCTAAGGGTCTCTATCCATCATTTGGAATGGAAAATATTCTCCTCAGCCCTCACACACACACACACACACACAGCCCTTTAACAAGAGCTGTACACACATGCTTGATTAGTTACAAGTATTTGCCCAAGCATTGCACAGCGATATTAAAAGTTGCAAGAGCCAAGGGGCTATGGCTGGCACAGGAACTAAGGCCAAGTATAATAGAAAAAACTCGAATCCCTGGGGAGCCGTCCCAGAGGCTGAAACCGCGCCCCTCTGGAGTGATGGATAGGTCCAACACGCCTAGCACCTCTCAGGACAAGGCCCCTGCCTGCGCAAGTAGACTCTGTACCAGTAAGAAGGGAAGACCGCGATGCTTCTCAGACTCCGCAGCGGGCCTCCCGGGCCGACCTTTATCTTCCCCACTCCAACCTTCATTCTCTACTTGGGAATCCAGGGCCGCCCACTTTACCGACAGCTCAGGCACACATTTGTTCTGGCCATGGCCTTGTTGTTTGTTGCTGGCTTGGGATTTTTGGCTTTCCCTCTTAACAGCTTCGTGGGGGTGGGAGGGGTTGCTAGGATGTGCACTCTGGGGCTTCTGAAGTGTTGAGCAAGAATTACCTACCTATTTCCTGGCAGATACAGCTGGGGGAGGAAGGGCTTGGGTCTTGGGTCTCCTCCAGGCGCTCTTTCTCAGTCAAGAAAGGTTTTAACAACTTCTGGAAGACAGATCTGATTCCAGGGGAAGAATGTTTCGCATTTGAAACCCAAGCTTCCGCCCTGGGGTAGCCCACGGAAAAGGGCGCGAGGAGGGTGGCCGTCAAACCCACCAGGGTGATGCCAGGAGCCTCACTCACAGCCTGACCTGGGATAGGCAGCCGCGGCGGCCTCACACACCGAGTTTGGATTAGAGATGAGGTGTGGAGGGGTGTCACGCAGGGTCCCCCGCTTGCTTTCCTATCAGAGCATGTTTGGGGGCGCTAGCTGTCGCCCAGGCCCTGAGCACATAGGCCTTGGTGCCTCCAGGCCTGCCCCGGGGCTGGCGCCTTGCAGGGGCAAAGGCCCCGGTGGAGAACAGGGGCCTGAAAGCCCTGGGGGCCTGCATGGCTCCCGGGCATTTCTCTCGAGGATTGTCCCCAAAGGCAGGCGCAGGCCAAGGAAACCCAAGCCTTGGTGGGGGTGAGAGCAGTGGGGAGGAAGGGCCCCAACTCCCACAGGAGGCGGCCTGCAGGCCTCTTCGGCAGGCGTGGGGGTTACCAAGGAAATGCAACAATATTTATGACCAGCAGGAGATGAGAAAGTGTTCGCGCAGCACGCGATCTAACTCCCTCCCCTGGCAGCTTGCCATCCGGCGGGCCGTCCTCCCAGCGCGCAGGCTCAGGCTCCACAGGTGCATAATCCATTCCTCGGCATCTGACAGTGCACCACGCTCAGTCGTCAAGCCCCCACCCCGCTCCAATTCCCAGTCCCGCCACCCCCAAGATCTCCTAAGAGAATTCCCACTTCTATTACTCCAAGAGAAACGGAGGAGAGGAAACTGCTTCATACCAGGTTCAGCCTATGTCGCTAATTTGTCCTGAGAATTTGTGATGCCTCTAAGAGATTCAGGTTCCCCATCTGTGAATCAGGCATAGTAATATCTACCTCATAGATGACTATGAGGACTTTATATATTGGGTAATGCTAAATAATCGATGATACTTCTTTTAAAAAGGTGCACATTTATCTCTAAAAATATAAAGTCTTGTTAGGAAAAATGCTACCTCAGCCTGGGGGAGGGGTGGGTTAATGAAGCAGAAATTCTGGCTTAGTTTACCTATTTCTTTCTTCCATGCTGACCTTTAAAAGACAGATTTACATAGATTAATACAGATTTTTTTTAATGTAAAAGTTCCCCCCCCCCAATATTCCTAAAATTACTGAAGCAGGGCAAAAGTATTCTGAAGTGGGGGGTTGGGAGGAAGAAACCTTGAAAAGGCATTGCATATATTAAATCTTCAGAAGAAACTGCTGCATATTGCTTCTCCTGTCTTTAAGACTCAAAAGCAATAATGGTGCAAACTGAAAAACTCTTAGCCAGGTCAAGTGTTATTACCGAAAGATGGTGTGATGTAAAGATGCCTTTTACAAAAATGTCTGTCAGAGTTTCTCCTGAGGAAGAGGTGGCTATTTGATGGATGAGTGGGATTAACCACTTCAAAAATGAGTAGTTCTGCCATGTTTGTAAGCCTGTAGCAGCTATGTCTGAATTTGCAAATCTTCTTGGTTTCGTCAGACAGGAAACTGGAGCCTTCAGAATAAAGCTCTAGTGTTTTCCCTCTTAGTGTTGGGTAAATTCAACAACTAAGAGGCTGGTTCAACCATTCCAGGTCTCCAGGCCTCTTCCAGCCCTTTTCTAGGACTTCAGGACTCCAGCCATCAAGTCGCACGGTGAGTCCTGGACAAGGATGGCAGGCCAAGCCACCAAGGCACCCAGGACACACAACTGGGACCTGGCACAGAGCAGGGACCTGTCAGGCTCAATAATTAAGACTCCATCCATGGCCTGTGAGTTCCTTGGCATTCTTTCTCCGTCTTGTGGACTGTAAACGAGGGTGCATCTACTTTCCAGGTCAGGAAGGGTTGCTTACAGCAGCGCCTGGCTCTGAATGACCTCGGCTGCCATCCAGATTGTCCACCCTGGGTCCCCTTCGTAACAAGCTAAAATCTATGTCAACGTCCAGCCAATTTGCACAGCATTTCCCTGTGTGCATTCAGAGTGGGTCCGTGGAAGCTTGCCCCACGCTTCTACTAATCCAGTACATTCCTACACCGATTTCTGATAAGCTCCTCTATAAAAAGAGGCTCAGACTGGGATGGTCTCTTAGGCACCTAGAGCAGGTTTCCTAATTTAATTGCAAACATGACGTCTGAGGATCCATTGGAGGTTATAAGCCCCTCATCCTAAGTGAAAAGTGGAGCCCAGAAATCCTCTCAGTTATGTCAGAACTTCGGCATCCTTCCTTGCCAAGGCTCTTCATGAGATTAAAAGAGGCAGGAACTGGGCAAGAAGGTAACCAAAGCAAAGTAAGAGGCACTAGAACTAAGAAGGTGGAGGAAGGCATGAAACCCTCTGTGCCTGCCAGCACATACTTCCTCTCATTCAAAAAGCAAACCTTCATTGTCTGATGCCTGTCATTGAACTGGGTTTCAGAGAGTCAGAATAGCAGAGGGCTCCTCCTGCCTCCAGGGTGCTCAAAACCTACAGCTGCAGGAAAACCTGTAGGGATCAATTTTATTCACCTGTTTGTGTTGTGGAGCCCATTTCTAAAGACTCCTTCTCCCAAGCAGTGACAGAGGGTGAGATGCGATGGCCTTTGCACAGTCTGAACCAGGCACCACAGCTTCTGCTTACTCCACACAGTAACCAGAGTTTTGTCTAGGTGGAAAGGAGCTGAGCCCAAGCCTTTGAATCTCAGCCGGTAATGTTCAATCCAAGTTTTGATCTATTCACGGATAATTAGACATTGTATACTATAACCTGCAAAGAAAAGGAGAGAGAAAGATTTTACCGCCAATTTAAATGTTCCCCTTTGTGGCTGTTTTATTTGGCACTTCAAATCATTCTGTGCTGTTTAGCCTAGGCCCAGCGAGAGTAGAAGTGGGAAGGGGGCGCTCTTCCCCACCGCATCCTAGGTGCCTGCCTGCTGCTAGCAGCCTACAGCCCCGCCAGAAGCGGGCTGAAGCGAGGGGCTGGCGGCTGGACCACCTGCACTGGAGCCACAACCCAGGTCGACTGAACTCCGTAGAGAACCATGTTATGAATCCATTAACTGAAAGTATCCGTCTCTGAACTCACTGTAAAGCGACAACCTAGCGAAGTGGTTAAAAGTCTAAACGTCAGGCCTCCACATTGGGCATCTGGGTTCCAATTCTGACTGGCCCTGGTAAAATGTGGCCTTGGGCAAGTTAAAGAAGTAGGATTGTACGCCACAGCGTCAGTAGAGCATTTGATAAATAATAAGCAACAGATATGGTTACTGCCATTTTCACAATACTCAGAAGGTTGCAAAAACTGACAGAAGTCAGGGTGTCAAGCATATAAATGTGCCAGATTAACTTCCCAATAACCCAGTGAAAAAGGAAGAGGAAAGGTTTTTTGTGCATCCTTGGGCCAAGAGGCCACAACAGAGGTAGCTCCAGGTTGTGCACTCTTCTCCAGAGCCTCTGCAGCCCAGGGAGGTGCATCTGGCCTTGGCCACTGCGTCTGGTGAACCCCTAGAAATGGGCAACTGGAATCGAGATTGATGCTGAAGAGCACTGGCCTGGCCCCTTTACTTGGGGAACTAGGCCTTTGGTGACTCCTCTACATCCAGACCTCCCCAGTGAAGGGAAAGAGGATGCTAAAGGAGCAGAAGAGGATTGTAGTCATTGAGAATCTGCTGTGTCAATGAACACTTATTTCAACATCATTGCGATTTTTGTGGCAATTTCTAAGTCATTCATCTCCATTTTACAAGTGAGAAAAGTAAGGTGTCAAAAAGTCAAATTGCTCAAAATTCCATTACAGGCTTGACTAACTTTAAATCTCATGCCTTACTATAATAAATAACAGGTCGCCTAGCTCTCAAACCTTGAACTCCCATGAAAGAAGGAAAAAGGAAGGAAGGCAAGTAAGAAAGGAGGAAAGGAGGAAGAGAGAGGGGGAGAAGAGGAAGGAAAGGAAGAAAACATTGCCACAGCTACAAGAACCAGTCTCCTGTAGCAGAAATCCATATAAAGTTATTCATCTTTTAAAAATTATGTCTCAAGATTATTCCCCAGACTTTATATTTTTGTAAAAGCATCATTTTACAAAATATATCGGATAAGCAACAACGGGAAGTGGATGTATTGCCGGGAAGAACCAAAGACCTAGACCCGTAGACACCAAAAGTTGTGTGCGGAATGGCGGGGGCTCTTGTGGGGCACGCACACTGGCTAACAACTGGAGCGCACAGCTCCCTTATCAAAACCTCATCCAAACACACGAATAAGAGGCTCACACCACCCCCCCAAACCCGAGAAACACCGTCTGACTCGCGCATTTTTGCACTGAGAACAAATTTGGCTTTCCTGACACCCTGGCCAGGTTTTAGTTCAGCTTTCAGAGATCCCTGGGGAACAGGGCTTGGGGGGCGGGGGGATGCAGGACGGGAAGAGAAGCCCACAGGGACTGGGTTCTTCCTCTTTCTAGGTTAGTGAGCTCTGGATCAGATCCGCCTGATGTGCCTAGGACAAGTAGGGAAACCGGTACCGGGAAGCGGTTAGAGAGTTAGATTTTTTTGTTCTCTCCACTGTGTACTTTGCCACTTCTGTAGAAACAGGTTCAGGTTTCCGCTGATCCTGCTTTGTTGCTCATTCTAAACGAAAAAAATAAATGCATTTAAAACCGGCAGCTTCAAACCACAGGCGTGCTTAAAGCGAGATCGTCGGCTTGGAAATGTCACAATGAGTAAACGGTGTAATGGACTTTTGCGTTTCGCGCCCAGCGTTTAGGCCGGAAGCGTCCCAGACTGCCCCCGACTCCTAATTTTCTCTCTCGGATCCTCTCTCCTATCAGGCGGGAAACGCTTCCCTTCACTCCTTCCGCAGCGGACCGGGAGCGTTTACCCGCGCTCCAGGGGGAGACCCACCGGCTGAAAAGAAATAGCGAGTCCACACGTACAGGGTGTCAGGCGCAGAACTTGGGTTTCGGTTTTGGGGTCTCCAGAACCACTGGAGACAACTAACCCCAGCTGGCGCATCCTTCTGCGGTTATTGAGGCAGACACCCCGCGGGGTGGGTTGGTGGCAGAGGCCAGGTCTGTGCCTCAGCGGAGCGCGCTCGCCTAGCGGGAAGCCTATCAAGCGTCTCTCTTGGCCCCCAGTGGGAGAGAGACCTGTGGGGCCCAGACAGATGCCCTAGCCACCTTTAGGCGACCTCCACTGGCGTGAATAACCGCGCCCTTCCTTTTCCCTCGGATACTGTGCGTGACAAGGTCTAAGAATGAGTCTGGGACCGTCAAGTCCCTAGGTGAGCGCGTTTCTAGCTATGCTATCTCTGAGGGGTTACGTCGTTTCTGAGAAGCCCAGATTCGTGGAAGGACCCTTTAGAAGTTATCTCCTTCAGTCTCTTTTCCAGACTAATATTAATAATGGTTAGAAGGAGTGGGCAAAAATCCAAAGACACCCTCTCCTAACCCTGAACCAAGTGTGACAACCGCAGTTTCAGAGTGGTCTTGGCTGAGTTTTCACCTTCAAGGCTCGAAGAAGCCGCCACCAGAATCAGCCAGAAGTTGTAATCTTCTTACCAGCGTGGGGGGCTCTCCCTCAGCCACCGCCTCCTACAGTCCTCCGGCCGGCTGTGTGTCCCTGGCCGGGGAGAGCAGGGGCCGAAAGAGCAGGCACTACTGCTGTACCTGCAGGCCCCGGAGTCCTGGATGCGTCTCCTTTGACCTCGTTTTCTCCCAGGGCCCTACTGCGCCTCGCCCAGCTCTCCACTGGTCTGACCTGGGCAAGTCCTTGCAGGTGGGCGTGAGGGCTGAGAGCGGGAGCAAGCGGCAATTCAGGGAGCCCAGACTTTGGAGATTGCCTGAGCACCGCAGAACCTCCAGGTTAAGTTTCCTCAAACATGTGGTTACTCACCGAGGAGCTCAGAGGCAAAGGGTACAATAGTCAAGTTGGTGGGGACTTTCCCTACTTAAGGTTATAATTTGCTAATTCGGATCTATTGCTTTTAAATATCGAGTTCCGGAAACCTCTGTCAATGCAGGCTTAATTTCATCCCACTGATGAAGGATGTTTATCAACGGCGCCTGCAGTGCAAGCTGAGTGTGAAAATATCAGTTTTATGCCTTTTGATAAGAATTACCGAGGTGGAAGGCTTATTAGACGATTACAAATTTCGCAGCTGCTCGCAGCCCAATTAGGCAGCTCTTCGCGGTGAGTTGAAGCTGTTGGGGGTCAGGGCGGGTTGGTGTTCCTCTCTCCAGCCCTGGACCTCCAATCAAGGCCTGTCTCCATGGGATCCAGACCCCTTCTCTGCCCTCCTCAGGCTTTAGAGAGAAACACTCTGAGCGTCCCAACTTGTGCAGCAACCACACTGCCCAGGACAGGGCTCACTCTGAAGTCTCTTATGCTCTCTTCCCTTTCTCTTCTCTTCCCCTTCACCCCCGGCCTGCAAAAAGCCCCGTGATCCAGGGGTGTTGGTAGTCCCCTCTGGGTGGACTTGCGGTCTCTGATTTTCATAATTTCAATTTAGTAGGTAGGAACCGTCAGGACGTGAGCGATTGCTTTCCCACCTGCAGACAGGCAAGAGGATGTTTTTTGGTCTGTCCTGGCTCATCCAAAATTGGTATCAATTGGAGTTAAGGCTAAAAACCCTCATTACGAAGAAAGAGGTGAGAGAGAGAGAGAGAGAGAGAGAGAGAGAGAGAAAAGAACCTTTTGATTTTGTCCAAGCACATAAAGTGGGAAATGGTAGTCTGCAAACAGCAGGCAAACGTTTTCTTTGCCGGAGCCGAGGAGCAGCGTGGGTAAGAAGTGTGATGAGAGCTCCAAGGAGCCGGGTCACTAAGCAGGAGCTAGATCTCCATAGCTCCCTTCCTGACAAGGGGTCAGAAGGTCGTTGGGCCCAAGGCGGGCGGGGCGCTCAGCCTTGACTTTCATAGCAAATACTGCACATCTCTCTCCTCCCACCTCCACACCCGACCCCCAGCCAAAGGCTCGTGCCGCCCAGAACACAGAAATTGACTCACCGCCCGAAGACCTATCGGGCAAAGCTGGGTGCGCGCAACTCACCGCGGGACGGGTCAGCATCACGCCGAGCTTCTTGAGTAAAGCGACGCCAGACCAGTCTTTCAGGTCTTCTTCTCATGTCTGACGACCATTCTTCTTCCCCAAGCCCAGAAGCCTCTAAAAATGAATCATTTCCTCCACTTATGCAGAGATAGGCGCTCTTAGATCAAGATTAGTATTTTGAAAACCTGATTGAGAGGCCCCTGATTAGGCGAGGGTGGGTGGAAAGACAGCATAAACGCCGGAGCCCCCGCCCTACTTCCCCAGCTTTGCGCTCTCGGGATCTCCAAATGACCCGCGCGACAAATTCTCCTAGATAGCCAAATAGTAATTCAGATTCACTTTGCAAACTCTAACACAAAGAACTGTAATTAAATCTCCAAACCGGCCCTTTATTTTTAATTTCACTTTCAATGAAATCCTGCTCTACACACGGCCTGACGGCGCCAACAATCTGCACGACTCTCTTTCCATTCGGAAGAGCCATCTCAAGAACGAAGCTATTTCATGGAAAACGCATTATGTGAATTTTCCCCCAAATGCTGATTTTTGCATTTGATGAAAAACACAAGTCTTTCTGGTTCCCACCCACAAGTTAGCATTTTGAAAAGTCAGCCCACCCCAAGCTTTCAATTTTTTAAGAGGGCACATATTAAGCATAGCGTCCCCTTTCCTCCACTCCATGAATTTAAGCGAGGTCTCCCAGAGAGGACCGACAGAGGGATGGCTAATATTAACATGTGCGCAGCTGCGCAAAAAGGAAAACGATGGTGATAGGAAAATGCTCTGAAGACCTTAGAGTTTATGGGAGAAAAATGCAACTGAAGAAAAACTAAATATGCAGTAGTTACTCGGCCCCAGACTGTTACACGGAAAGTCTATCTATCCCCTCCGCTAGCCTGCCCTCCGCTCGCCTGCTGCTGACTGGTAGGGCAAGATAACTTGGATCTTTCTCTTCTAGACAAACAGGACAAGGAAATAAGATTATGTGTGTGTACATATATATGTTTACACATATATATTTCCGTCTAATTGAAGCAACATCATATGATTTTGTTAAAGGCCTTTAAGAAATAGAGACTCCCAGATCTTCTTGTATTACTTATGTTTCAGAAGTTTTTGTAAAAATTGGAAATAACATCATTTAAAACTAATCTCTTACCAAATTCCTCTTCATACACTAATGAAGTAAAATTTATACCATAAAGAAGCTATTAAAACAAACACACCCTCCAATCTTAATCAAAATTACGGTGTGAGTACCTCCCTCGCTCCCCCCACCCCCAACCCGCAGTCGGAACTTGAGGCAGCAGACGACAGCTTCTAGGGTTTAAATTTTGTCTAGGACTAGATGAAAGAGCAATACTCATTAGCAACATACTTTTGTCTTTCTTGTAGCCTTGATTTCAAATCTAGTCGCAAATCATAAGCGTTTGTGCTGCGCAGATGTCCCTTCTTTATCTTAATGAGAAAACTTTTCGCAAAGGGAGAGAGAACCGCTAGATAAGTCAGCCCCCTGGCTGCCAGGGAACGGTCACGTTCCTCGGCTAGACCAGAGAGCTGCGCCTTGCAGGAGAATGACTAAAACGTTCATCCAGACCTCCACTTCCCCTTCTGCTTGCTGCAGAAAGAGATGTAACATGAATCTTTGTTTAGGTTTTGGTTAGGGAGCGAGAATTTAAAAGTCATGACAAATACAGAGAGCAGA
>VBSM01000529.1:55367869-55400548 GCA_008086735.1 Cheirogaleus medius
GGGCGGGGGGGGGCCGGGGGAAAGGAGGGGAGGAGGTGGGGGCGCCCCCGTGGGTGAGGGGAATGCGAAGAGGAGGAGAGGTCTAGAACTGCCTCGCGCCTTTCTGCAGGTGAGCCCCGAGGGAGCGGGGGACGAGGACTCGTGTTCCTCCTCGGCCCCGTTGTCCCCGTCGTCCTCGCCCCGGTCCATGGCCTCGGGCTCCGGCTGCCCCGCTGGCAAGTGTGTGTGCAACAGTTGCGGCCTGGAGATCGTGGACAAATACCTTCTCAAGGTAGGACTGTGCCGCGGGCGCAAGGCCCGAGGGGAGCGGGGTTAGCGTGTGAGCTCTGGAAAAAAAGGAAAGTCCCCCCACACACCCTTTCTACCCAAGTTTTGGATGGAGTTTGTAGTCTTTCTCTGCGAAGCATTCCAGTCTGGGGCAGTTCATGGAATGAGGTTAAGTGTGAGAAGAAATCTTAGACTCTTCCATGTTTTCGCAAAACAGTTTATGTGTGACACGTCGCAGTCTAGAAGTGCCGATTCCCGGGGTGGATGTATTGGAGCCAGCCACTGACCTTAGAGGAAGGGAAGTGGAGAAAACCTCACCCGTTCTGAGACAGTAACTTGCTCAGTTATTATTTACCAAGCCTCGGATCATTACCTTCTTAAAAGTCTTTGTTCCCTCCAAATTGATTGTGGTCCCTCCACCCAATAACGCCCGCGCCCCTGCCTGCTTAGCTTGGAAGAATTTTAAGTCGGTATATGGTATATGCTGATTCCCCTTTGCAGTGTCTCTTTTGGTGAAAGCCACTGTAAAGTGCATTAAAGGATCTTTTCTGGACAGATCTTTAAAAATATAGTTTTATACTTATTTACAGTTAGCTGAGGCTTTTCCAAAGTAAAAGTTCATCTGAACATTTAAGTAAAACATTTAAATAAAAACATTTAAGTAAAAACCATTTCAATACCTTCCTGCTCTTATTAAGGACACCCAGTGCTGTCATGTCTTCTCTAGTGCTTGGGAAAAAATGGAAATTGATGTAAAGTTAGACACACACAAGCCTGGAATTAAGTGTTTCAAGTGGTGGTTTGAGAGTTGACTGTCTTAATTCACTTAATTTCACTTAAAATATTGTGGGGGAATTTTGTAGTAGAAATTCTGGCAGGCCACAGTTATCCATGTCATTGCAGACAGGATCATGATCCCATGTATTTTAATCCTGATATCATGGGTCTTCAATTTAAATTGAGTTTTAAAAACACTTTAATGGTCTCTCTACATTGAATTAGTAGCAAACCAGTTGACTTTTTATTCTCTCCCCACACAGATTAGGTTCTCAAAAGGATTAATTAAAAAGAGTATGTGTTTAAAAGTCCAATTAGTGGGTTTCTTTAAGTTTGTATTAATACCTCAACATACAAAACTGCTTCATCTGTAAAATGGGAATAATATTCTATAGATAAAATCCAGATAAAGCACCAAAAGAAGTTTTAGTGAAAACATTAAAAAATGACTGTTACTTGATGATTGATTCTTAAAGCTGGCAAATTAACATAGCTTTCTCTTTAAATCTGCGTTTTTGACATTTCACTTTCAATGTTGCTAGTCCTGAGCCTTTTGGATATTGAAAAATCTTTTGGATTAAAACTAGCTTCTTATTTTTAATGAGCCCTTTCAATATTAGCATAATCCTAATCTTAGGATTATATCGTGGATCAATGAAAGCTTTTAACACTTCATAGCAGAGAAGATGTAGAAAAAAGGTTAAGATGAAGTGACACTTAATACACCCTCTGCAATAGATAATAGTTTCTAGTGTCATCTTGTATATATTAAAATATATTTACATATTACATATCTTTGATTATATGAATTATCCAGATTATTTTAGTGAGTCATAAAGCTTTCCTTCGTAATAGGACAGAAGTCCTCCTAATGAAGGCTTCCCTGTACAGTCTTATTGTACCATTTCTTGTGCAGATTAGTGTATAAATTTGAACTAAAGTTTGATATTTTATGATTATGTAAAGTCTGAGTTCTTAACTTTTTTCCATTTAAACTTCCAGATAAGTTTAAATTCGACATGAATCACTAACAAAAAATAGTTAGACCTAGTAGAGTTTCATCCTAGTCTTTGAGGATGAAACTAATATAGAAAAACAGCATCTTGTGAGGCAAGTAAAATAGAGTTCGAATGGAAAAGTATGAGAGGAGTTAGATGCATCTATTGCCTCATCTAATACTTCAGTGCCCTCTTCTTTGGGTAGTTTTGCTGGCTTGGTCTGAATTATATTTGGGGATCTGTATATTTAGGAATATACAGATTGGATCAGTACCAGCTGAATCTTCTCTCTTCATCTTACTTTACTCCTTGGCAAATAAATGGAAGATGAAGCAGCATTTTTGGGGGGCAAAGTAAACTTTGAAGAAAGGTGGCAAACCAGGCATTCGTCTGGCTTCAGTAGAGAGCAAAAGGGAGGCCATGGCTCTGCCCTAAAGCTTTGCTTGTAAAAGCAAAAGAAAACAGAAACCTGGATAACATTGAGATACAGAAGGTTCTAAACCGTGGAATCCTAAAGCAAGCCTGTACTTCTAAACTTTATCTCCTTGGGCTCCTTTTGGGGAAAAATATGAGTATGCCTTCATTTCCAGGACCGTATTCACCATTGTTAATATTTTTATTCCAATTTCCTCAGATTTCTTTGTTATTTCTTTGCTATTTTCTAATTGTTTTAAAGAAAGACCAAAAATTTAAAATTTCATAAAAAGTGAGGCTCTCATTAATGTTTTAGAAAGAGGAACATAATTGTAATTAGAAGCCCGTAAAACTTTTTTTAGCTTTGAAGCATTTTCATATTTTATATCATAGAAAAACATGTTGAACACTAGTTGCAATCTGATAGAATCATTGGACAGATAGTCTTCATTATGAAATAGTGTAGCAAAAGTTATATCTCACAGTCCTTTACTTTCCTGTTTTAGTCATTAGATCCATTTGTAGGGTGTAGCTGGTGTTTTGGTGTATTGCTAATCTTTTACATGAAATTTAAGCATAAACCTAGTTCTGTATCCATTTAACAAGAGCAAACTTTAGTAGCCTGCATTTCAGGCCAGTTCAATCTAACACACATCTTCAAATTCTAAGGATAAAGTTGTGGTACTTATAGGATGATGGCAACAGTGTAAAGTAAGAGTAATTGTGATTTGTTCCCTGAATTGGCAATATTTAATGTTCCTATATAGAAAGTATAAGATGCTGTGCCTTATTAAACACCGCTTTATACTTTACTACTTGAAGTACAAATGGAAAATAATGCTCGGGTGCCTTTGTAGAACCGCTCATAATCAGATTTATTTTTTCCCCTCCTATAGCCAAATCAGTAAGTAGGTTTACCAATATACTCCTCCTTGCTTCTATTGTTTCTGTACAGCTGTTTAATGTTAGAAGGGAGCCTGGGCTTCTGCCATATCAACATGTAAATCTACCTTAGCAATTTCTATTTTGTAAGGGAAATGGATTGCCTAGCTTCTTTATGAGGGTAAGTATCTATCTTACCGGGCTGCTTTTTCACTTTCTTTTTTGCTCTCTTCATTGGGTACACAGTTTATGATTGTTTAGCCAAAAAGTAGGTCGAGAAGGTGTCTTCTTTAACTACCAGGTTTCATGGTGGAAAGAATTTGGCTCAAAACAAAACCATGCTTGTATGTATGACTTTAATGTGACCAAAATTTTCCCTGTGTTCATAAAGGTGCCATTTAAGAAAGAAAAAACAACCTGAATTCTTCAAAGGAATAAAACAATATATAAACACAAAATGTGGCATAGACTAGTATAATTTTCTGGTTGGGGTCTAAAAAAGAATATGTCCAGATGCATATTTATATAAATGACACCTTTTCACTGAAAATATTCAGAGTGTGTGTTAAAATATTAAGGGGCCAGTGTTTTAAATTGCCTTATGCACAAAACCAATGAATGCTGTTCTCAAGTATGGTATTAGAATGGCTTCTTACCCTCCCCTTTTTCCCTTCACAGGTGAATGACCTGTGCTGGCATGTCCGGTGTCTGTCCTGCAGTGTTTGCAGAACCTCCTTAGGAAGGCACACCAGCTGTTATATTAAAGACAAGGACATTTTCTGCAAACTTGATTATTTCAGGTATGCCGTGAAGCTTTTTCTTAGTAGACATGTAAAGAAATTATTATACCAAAAGACTTTTGTAAATAGGCTTTTTCTTGTTCAATTTCGTTTATTGAAGCCCAGTTTTTCTTACATGATAGATTTCAACATAAGAATGCTTTCATATTTGTTGAGGTATAATTAGTATTAAAACAAATCAAATACACGTGTTTACCTCCTTTATGAATTCAGTATACAAAAATTAATTTTAAATAATACTTTCTCTTTGGGGAATGAAAATTTTAGGCATAAAAACAGGGAACTTCGTATGCTGTGCATAGGTATAAAGTATAAAATACAAGATGACTCATTATAACAAAGCCCCTGTTTGGGGGAGTGGTCAGATGAAATAAAATCATTATGGGGAAAAAATAATCAAGATTTTTGTTCTGCATTTACCAATTTACCATAGAATGATTTCTAGTTATACACAAATAAAATGCTAGGAGTTTGGAGACTTTGGTAAACCATATTATTCAAAAGAATTGACCATCCTGGTATCATAAATAAGCCAAATCTAATTATTCTGCCAAGAAATCATGTTCCTTTGTATCTTCAATCTTTAGCTTGTGAGATTATGTTTGCATAAGATATTAAATATAACATTTTCTCTGTGAAATCTGTTTGTAATTGTTTAAATGTAAGATTACTTCTAGGATATGATTTCTTTATAAATAGCTGCCTATAAATTGAAATCATTCTTAAGCATGACTTTAAAAAATTACCTTATTTTTTCTTTATTTGCATTGCTGAATAAAGAAGAAAATGTCCATTGTAAAACTGGGAAGTTAATACTATATAATGAAGTTTGTGATACTAATTACATTTATGCTCCATTTCTAAAAGTGATTTCAGAGGGTTTAGTGATTGATTTGTAGAAAACTGCTAGGTAGTTTAAAATACTTCATGAAGTCCAGAGTCCTTTATTTTATAAAATCACAGAATTTCATAATTAACCAAAAATGCATATTTCTCATCAGATTTATAATCCATTTCTTAAACAATAGTAAAATGCTGCTTCCTTTTTTACTTAGGATAGGCTAATCCTAATTTTTTATGGTAACTAAAAGCCCCTTGACAGGTTTGGTTTTAAAGATTTATTGAAAGTTCTTTAGGATTTTTTTAATATTTCATATTTTATTCTGAAATTTATTTTTAGGATTCAGTTTTTCAAGTAACTGAAAGAACAAGTTGGCAATACCTCTAAAGATGTATCTATCAGTGAATAGACACAGACACATATACTCATCTAGTATAATCTGGGCATGCCAGGCCGTGACTTTGATTGCTATAGGAGACATGACAAATAGTGTCTAGTCACTCACACTGGAAGAAAAAAGAAACATTTATGTCTTGCTTTGGTATTTTTTAAGATTGATCTGCATTTAATGTCCAGATATGTCTCTGAAAGTTTTAGGTACTATTTCCTCCCTCCTGTGGATAGTAATTCAATAGCTTTTTCATCAAAAGAAACATTTCTGAGTTTTCCTTTCTCACCCACCAGGGTGAAGAATGTTCTACACATTCTTTGATAATTTCAATTTTAAATGTTTTAACATTCAAAAAATTATATTTAAATTATTTTCTTAGCTTGGTTTTAAGAAGTCATTATTTATATCTTCTGTTGGTATACTTTTGTACTTTTAGGTTTTCAGTCTGAAGAGTATGTGTTTATCTTGAGTCTCTAGGTAAATCTATAAATGCACTGATATTTAATATAACAAAAGGGATATTGAAATATTTCACTCATTTTTATAGAAAAATTCAATATTCTTTTTGAGGAAGACTGAGAAGGTCTTATTTTTATAAACAGGTTTGAGTTGTGACCCTATCCAAGTCATAATTGCTTGACTGCATCGATTTTTAGAAATGTAATTGATTCATGTTTCATTTTCAAAATATTTAAATACTTAAGTTATCTATTGGAGTAACATAATGTGTTAGTTTAATCTTAGGCTGGTGAATATCTCATGAAGCATTAAAATCTTCCCCTCCTACCCTCTATTCACTGTAGAAGGTATGGAACTCGCTGCTCTCGATGTGGGAGGCACATCCATTCTACTGACTGGGTCCGGAGAGCCAAGGGAAATGTCTATCACTTGGCGTGCTTTGCCTGCTTTTCCTGCAAAAGGCAACTTTCTACAGGAGAAGAGTTTGCTTTGGTGGAAGAGAAAGTCCTCTGCAGAGTGCATTATGACTGCATGCTGGATAATTTAAAAAGAGAAGTTGAAAATGGTAAGTATATACTTAAATACTCTTGAGTCTTTTGGGACAGTGGATACAGGGATAAAAACAATTTTTCCTAAGGTCATCTTAATGCATTATTTTGTATAATGTGTAATTGTGGTAAAACATTAAGCAGTCCACTGTTAGTGATGGTCTCCATCTGTTTATAGAGAAAGCCATGGCGTATGTATTAGCTTTGTGCCATATTCACTGGCAGCAGCCTTGAGTTAGGGTTCTGCTTTTCTTTTTGTAAATAATTGTTTCCCTGTATTTGCTTTCCTAAGGATGGGCCTTGGATGTGCACTTCTAACTTTTTGTACTTTTCACTAAATATACAAGCCTATAAATAGAATATTGCTTGTACAGTATATTTGTAATATGTTTTAAAGTTTAAGGGGTTTTGCAATCTAGAAGACATATACAGTTTTCACAATAAGCCAAGAGATACAAGCAACCTATTGCAAGATGGGTGGACCCATTTGAGTTACCAACACATATAGTATGTTTTTTAAATACAGGTAATGGGATTAGTGTGGAAGGCGCCCTCCTCACAGAGCAAGATGTTAATCATCCAAAACCAGCAAAAAGAGCTCGGACCAGCTTTACAGCAGATCAGCTTCAGGTAGACATGACAATGAATTTATGATTTTTGAAGCCTTTTCCCAACAAAAAAAAAAAAGCAAAAGAAAAAAAAAAACACAACTAAAACAAAAAGCAATCTCTATGCTGCCTAAAATCATTTTTATGTTTTCTAAAAAGTTACCCTAAGCTTTTATGAAAACTAACTTGGTGAATATTTGAAAACATACTTATTGCCCCAAAATGTTTGTCAGTATTTCCAACACCATGATATGATATGAACTAGTCGTTCAAGCTTTGTTTCCCTGGGATCTGTTGGTATCAACATCAAGTGGAAACAAAATATTATTCTGTCCTGATTTCCTGATAATATCATTCTAACGTAGGCATTTATATTATTATATATAATTGCAATGGAAGGCAAGATATTTTGAGACACTGAAAAGAAAGACACATATAGTATATGGGTCTATGGGACACTAATGTATTAGTTTTTTTAACAAACTGCAATGAGCCTTTTAATGGACAAGATTGTATGTTATTTGAATAGGAAACAATTGAAAATGTCTTAATGTAAACAAGAAACTACTGGTTTACTACAACTGAGCAAACCCTTTCTTGTTTATAAATGGGTTAGAGAGAGTAATTCTATAATTTGATACTAAAGGTTGATTATATCCCCTGAAAAGGGAGGGCTTCTTCTCAGCTTAATTGTCCTAAATATAATTGTTATAAATTTGATTTATACAGATCGTCAAGAAAATAATTACCCCTTGCTTTCTATTTAAATGTACACATATAATGATTCTTTCTGGCATTTTTGCAGATAACAAAATCATGTTTTCTAAAAGATTAATGTGGCTGAGGTATTTGTTTTATATTAAGGTAAAGTAACATTGAGCACCCACCTTGTGCTGCTGGGTGCTTTATACATAATATCCATTTTAACTAAGACTTTAAAGGTTAAAGTGTTAGTGATGTTAACAAATGAATGAAAGAAACTTTTTGAAAAATAACACATATCCTAAGATCTGCCAGTATTTAAGATGGGTACAATAAAAGTGTTTCAAGAGAGAATTTTTATTTTGAGAATGATTAGGAAAGAAACCTTGATGTGACACAAATAATCCAAGGGAACTTGGCATTGGAAAGCACTCTAGCATTAAAATCTAGATCCATTCTGAAAAATTTTTCTAATAGATGATTATTTTGGATTTCTTAATTTAGGTATAACATATATGGTCAATAAGGCAATTGAAAGACATATTTTGTGGATGCTTCACTGTGTTATAATAAAGATCACACAATGCCCTAAGTTAGAAAATGTGAGTACTTATGGCAGATCTGGAAAAATACTCGGTCACTAAAAGATATCTGGATTAAAATAGAATCTCTAATATAAATATATTATATTTTTAAAATAGGCTGTCCCCTTGAAGGGCTGGTGATAATAATTAAAAGGTTGACAACTTAAATTTGCTGTAAAATTTATTAACATTCTAATTGTGAAAATTTGAAACCAATATAGGTAGATATACAATCTCCTATGAAAAGATAATTATAGATAGTAATTAAATGAAAAAAGGAATAATATTTGTGGTATCTCTCTGTGCTAAGTCATATGCTAGGCATTTCATCTACATTATCTCCTTTAATTTTTAGAACAATTTCTTGATATAGATTAGCCTCATCCAAGAGGTACAGGAACTCCCCTCAAGGCAGACCACCAAGGGAATGGCAGAGAAGAGACTTGGACCCTTCTCCCCAAACCTCTGGCTTTCATTTTGCTTGGACTTCTAGGAGACCATGAGTGGAACTGTGCCTTAAAAAAACTCCACTTAATGGAAGCAGCAATAGCTAAAATGAAAGTGAGATTCTGAATCTTATAGATAGCATTATGGTTTTAAATTGCAAACATGCATAAAATATTTAAGCCATGCATTATGGCGTGGAAATGTGATCTGAATTATAAGTTTTTAAGAATATATATCAGAATCATAGGTTTTTAAAAATGAGCATAAGTAATGTGATCTCAAAACATATTCTCATTTATTCAATATTTATTAGCATTTATCTTATGCCAGAGCTAGCTGAAACAAATAAGATATAATAATTGTCATCAAATAGTTCCTTTAGGAATCTGGGATAGGTACAGAGTGTTTTAATAAAGTTGAATCATTTATTTTTGCCAGACCCACTAATAAATCAGGCAATGCACCCTTATTGTCAAACTGTCCTACCTTTCAGAATGCTGAATATATTCAAGTAGAGCTTGAATTTAGCAAAATAATAAAATATTACAGGTGACCAGTGATTATCTATTCAGTACCTGCTTTGAATAGAGGAGAGTTAAAATGGGAGGAATAAATAAGATAATTTACCAATATTCTTCTTTAGAAACTCATGGGAAGAAAAAATAGTTTAAGATTCAGAGGATATGTCAGTAGATACCGTGTCTATAAATGTGACAAATTTGAAATATATTTAGGAAGTTCTTGCCGATATTATGTTTTGCTTATTGTAGTTGGAAGCACTTTCCCAATGATTATTAATATTAAACATGCCAAAGTTAGCTCCTACTTTAATCTATTTTCAGATCAAGTTGGTCAGCTGCTGCTATGCAGACTCCTGACATTTCTGGTAGAACTCCTGGCCTTAAAATGACGAGTGTCTGCAGAGTTTTATTCCTTGGCCATGTTATAAGAGCTTGCAGTGGGTTTCAGCAGTGTTAGTGACTGGAGAATAGTGAAACTAAGTAGAAATTAAAAAGGTCTTTTTTTTTTTTGTGAGACTAAACACTGATACACTTGAAAGGAAAATCAATGAACACATCTTTTCCTTTATTTAATATATTCCGATTCTAAATGATCAGTATTGATTTAAGTTGTGCTTTATTCCTTGATAAGAAATTGCTTTATTAAATGTAATTTGGTTCCATTATTAAGCTTGTGAATTTGAAATGCATTTGTGATAGCAAGCTGTTTTGTTTTATAAATTATCAGTAATGATAAGCAAATCCCCAAATATCTGTTCAGCTTTTTCTATTTGAAAAATTAAAAACAAAGATATAATTAATTTGCTCATTCTTTTTTCTCTTTGGGATGTTATGTCTCCAACTACGTGTAAACACAGCTCTATTTGCACAGGAAGATATTAAGTTACACATTTGGAGTAGGAAAGAAAAGATGAAGTGAACTGAGTGAGATTATAAACTTTTAGGCCAGTTCTGCCCTTTTTAAAGCAAAAATCCATATTCCGTTTACAGTGAGTAAATGGATAAAACATAGCTGGACAGGAAGCTAAGAATATTTAATTATAGAAGAGTCATTAATCAGAGAGAACTTAGTGAAAATATAATTTGTAAACCTCATAAGGTTTCCCTGAACAATGTTGGCCTTTTTCTCCACACTGTCTTTAGGTTTTCCTCACATTGTCAAGTTTCATTCTGCACAAACTCTTAATACTATTGCATACTATGTGATGGGGAGTTTAACTTTTAGGGATATGAAGAATAAGACATCCCCCTCGCCCTCAAGGAACTCACTTTCTGCTATGGAGAATTGTAAACAAATTATTGTAATTGTAAACAAATTATTTTAACTACCCTGTGACAAATGCAGTGGCAGAAGATAGTATCATATGAGGATGATAGTGAAGAATGCAATCAATTTCGCCTGCTGGGAAGGGTGTATAGGCCAGCAGTGCTTGAGTTCCTTAGGAAGATTGATTACCCACATCCCATGCCTGCCTACAAGCACAATCACATTGGATGCCAAACTCCACTCCCTCAATCTTTATGGTACATTCCTTATGTTTTATAATACCTCCCTCAGTTGACTTTTAGTAATAAAATTCAAGTATCTCACTTGATTCCCATGATTCCCTTTTCTGAAAGAATTCAAGGCTTTTGGCTTGTGCTTTTATTCTGGTACCTCCCCCCTCCCCTTTACCTTTTAGTATAGGTGGTTATTGGTATGTCTGTATCTTTCTCCCAAGAAAGTAAGACCAGGGACAGTTTTTTCATGTGTCCCTATTTCATAGCACTTGGCATAGTGGTTCTAATCCAAAGATTTATATCAGAATCACCTGTGAGCTTTTTCAATCTATAAATGTTTAGATCCTGTAAATTCTTATTCAGTGGGCTGATGGGTTTCTCTTTACAAGATCCCAGGTATTTTGCATAGAGCAAGTGCTCAAAACAATGATGGAGGCATTACAATGACTGCACTTAATTGGAATCCATATGTTGAACTATGTGTTATTTGAAGACTAATGAAAATTGTTTTAGGGGCCTTAAACCTGTTTAGCTCAGCAGAGTTTGGAGATAAATGGGATATGATTTTTGTACTTTATTAAGTTTTCTAGTACTGGCAATTTTTAACAAAATGGTAAAAAATAGTAAATGAGATTCATACTATTTGTGCATTTCATTTTTGGGTTATAAAAAAAGGTGAGCTTATTTTTAACAGCATAGTTGAGAGATAAGGTTTTATGTTGAAATGGATTTTTTAAAGCTCTCAGTGTAGCAGCTTGTGTGTAAATTTATAGAATTTGCATTCTTTTTCACTTATACATATTTCTTCAAATTGATTTTCAAGTAATAAAATACAAGTATACCATGTTCTTGTGCATGTCTTATCTCTCTTGTAATTGAAATGCAGAAAGAAGACTGAGCTGCTTATTTTTAGCTATTTACAACTTACATTTTTTAAAAACAGGTTATGCAAGCACAATTTGCTCAGGACAACAACCCAGATGCACAGACCCTCCAGAAACTGGCAGAAAGAACAGGCTTGAGCAGACGTGTGATACAGGTGATTATTTTAAAGGCTAATCAAGACATACTAAAAGTTCTAATTCTGAGTCTTTGTGCATTTTTGTGTGTGTGTAGAAATGTCAAAATACTAGTTTACCATTTTAGGTCTCTTCATACGCTTAAATCAATTTTTTAAAACCTGATAATTAGCCTATTTGGGCTAGGTTGTCATTTGTCAGATTACCCTGTGCACATCATACCTCATTCAGTGCTCACAGCAATCCTAAGATCTTCAGGCTAAAAATGACAACTGCAGTTCCAAGCTAAATTGAGTTTTGAAGCCAGTGTCTTTTTCTACTTTTTCTATGATTGTGTATGTAGGGAGGTGTCGATGGTCTTTGCTAAAGATCCAGGGAGAGGGAGTGGTGAGAACAAAGCTAGGGAGGGATGAGTTAAAGAAAATATATTGGAATGTAGAATTTATGTTTGGAAATTATGGGAAATGAAATTGTTGAAGTCGAAGAGGCCTATGAATGCAGAGTTCTCTGCTAAGCCATGATATGTGATTTTAGGAAAAAAGGGCTAGTGATGGTACATGGAAAGAATTAGAGTTGGGAGAGGCTAGCTAGAGGTAGGCAGTTTAGTTGGGATGCCCAGCAAAGTAGTAATTTTTTTGGAAAGAGACCCTAGAATTCATCTAAGAGACATTTTATTGACACTGCACTGATAGCAAGTGATGGATGCTAGAAAGACAAGAAAAGAACTTGAAAGCTATCATGGGGAAGTCAAGAAGAGTCATTAACTCTTAAATTTGAAGTCAAAGTATCCATGGGAATGGTACAATTGACACGAATATGAAAGTCAAAAGAAAGCAGGATTGGTAGTTGGGAGGAAGAAGTCTCTTTTAGCTGTGCTCATCATGCAATGATGGTGGCAGTTGAGCATGTACACAGGTATTTGAAAGGATGAACAGGACTCAAGCAAATAAGATCTTTATTTTATTTTTTTAATCGACATGGGGGTCTCACTATGTTGCCCAGGCTGGTCTTGAACTCCTGGCCTCAAGTGATCCTCCACCTCAGCCTCCCAAGGTACTGGGATTACAAGCACAAGTCACCACACCTGGCAAGGATAAGATCCTTTAGAAAGAGATCATAGAGTACAAAAAGTGAAGAATAGACTTTAGGGAGAGAGTAGGGTAAGAGACTGTTCAAGTAGATATATTAACAGCCAGGGTCAAGGAGGTAGTTGGTGGAGAAGAAGCATGGATGCTGAAGAAGTGGAGTGCGTTCAAGAAGGTGGCCAACTGTATCAAGATATTATACAGAGCCTGTAATCCTAGCACTCTGGGAGGCCGAGGTGGGTGGATCGCTCAAGGTCTGGAGTTCGAAACCAGCCTGAGCAAGAGCGAGACCCCTGTCTCTACTAAAAATAGACAGAAATTAATTGGCCAACTAAAAATATATAGAAAAAATTAGCTGGGCATGGTGGCGCACGCCTGTAGTCCCAGCTACTTGGGAGGCTGAGGCAGGAGGATTACTTAGGCCCAGGAGTTTGAGGTTGCTGTGAGCTAGGCTGACGCCATGGTACTCTATCCCAGGCAACAGAGTGAGACTCTGTCTCAAAAAAAAAAAAAAAGAGAGAGATTATAGAGAGACCAGAGAAATGGGAAATAATTCTAGATAATGCTCAAAGTTCAGAAAAGTTTAAGGAATGAAAGCAAATAACCATAAAACGCAAGATGAAACTCAGTGGGGGATAAAGGTAAATTTCTTCATTGTACATATATTTTGTTTCTTAAGTTGGGTGGTTGATCCACAGGTGTTTATTCTTCTGTAACCTTGAAGTGTTTCATAATTACCAAATCATCTATACAAAGAAGCAGGTGGCTTTAAGACCTGATGGTACAGCAGCTTCTCTAAAGACCTAGGTTCCCAGTGGTTTTAGTTGCCTGTCGTGTAATGGGGCCCTCTTAGGAGGTGAGTTCTACCACCTCAGCACTTTTCACATGTTCAGAATGTTATGTTTATTTCAGAGTGTCAAATTTTGAAAAGGGACTTACAAGGAACCAATCTTAAAGGAGTGCTGCCTTTAAAGAAAGGCTACTAAGGGCCTGAAAGATCTAGAAATTGTGTTG
This sequence comes from Cheirogaleus medius, assembly GCA_008086735.1. Lineage (NCBI taxonomy): Eukaryota > Metazoa > Chordata > Mammalia > Primates > Cheirogaleidae > Cheirogaleus > Cheirogaleus medius. Next base: position 55,381,727 of record VBSM01000529.1, read on the forward strand.
TAATATTAAAGGCAACAGGGATATTTATCTGGAGATAAGGTCAGAAGATGGTAAGGGAAGGAGTGGTACATACAGAGTAGGTATCTTCTAAGTATGTATGGAAGGCTGTCCTGCAAGGGAATGTAGAGAAAGGCACTGGTGTTCATGAACTTTCCCAGTATTGAAAGTCTGCGCAAATGGCATGGACTACCATTGACAGTAATGAGTTTCCTGTGCGTAGGAGTAAAGTTCTTTTGTGAAGTAGTTCAATAGGCCAAGGATTCCTTCTAATTTAAGACTCTACATTCATGGTAATGACAGCCTCAGGTAAGTCAGATTCATGACTGTTATGTATAATACTATTCTGAAGTTGGAAGCAAAGAAAAATGGAGGATCATCTTAGAGCTTTTCTTGTTATTTGAAGGAGTTAAGTACCCCAGATATGCATCTGTCACATACTTTCCAAGTATTTAGGTCACCAGTATTATAAGCAAGCTAACTTGATCCTAAGCATTAAAACTTGGAGAATATATTTTTTTCTATATTGGCTTTTAATATGTGAAGGTTGCATGTTAAGTAGTTTTGATATGGCAAAGGAATAAGCACTAGCTTGTAAATGTATATATTATTTGTATATATGCATATGTGTAGTATATAATTTAAATAGCCCTTTACAATATTTTTGACAAATTAATTACTATGATCTCAAATAGTAATCATAACCTCTTTCCCTTAGACTCTTTCCTAGCATTGGGCACAACACTTTAGAAAGGTTAAAGAAAAGAGTTTTGATTGCTAAGCCTAATATGCAAACTTGGTCAACCATACAGGGAGAGTCTCACCTTTCCTAGCTACAAATCTGCCTAGTAAGATATTTGTAACAGAGCAAAATGTCATTGTACTGAAGTCAAAGAATAAAGATGGGTGATTTCTTTTACACTCTGCAGCCAGATGCAATCATTGTTCATATACCCTTTCAGACAAATGAATTATGAGTTTTGTATCTTACAGAGTAAAACATTGCTATTTCTTCTGATTAGTATAGTGGGAATACCTTTCCATATTAAGATCGACATCATTTTTATTGCCTCATATGTTGAACATAGCATGATTTTAGTCTACAATTTTTCACATCATAAAATGCTGCCAAGAGCAACATTGTATTTCTAACTTGTGTGCTTGTTCAATAGTTTCCTTAGGATAAATTTCTGGATGTGATATTGCTGAATCAAAAGATAAAACATTGTTAGGTTCTTTATACAAAAATAAACTTTATACACTTCCAGAAAGTTCATACCAATTTATTCTGCCAGAAACTATATACAAGAATTCCTTTTCTACCAACTCATGAGATTCTTGGACACTGTATCATTCTTTTACGTACTTTCCAGTTTGAAAAAATCTCATTGTTTTTCTTTCTATTTCTTTTATTATCAATGAACTTAAACTCATTTACTTAATTGTAATTTTAGAAATTATGTTTTTAGTTCACTTTTCTGTTCTTTTTCTCTCCATCTTACTGATTTTTATTAATCCTATCATATTAACCTTTCATGGTTTATCAATTTCCTTTCTATTTTTTCCACATAGAACTTATATGTTTTTATGTATTTAAATCTCTTAATCTTTTGATAGTTTTGGCCTGTGTTATATTTATCTATCTAGAGAGTATTTTAATATTGGCTTTCCTTTTCTTAAACACTAATGGTTTCAGTTATTTATACCTGAGCTTTAATTTATCTGGATTGGTTCCACGGAGCTAAAGATTTGTCTATTTTTTTCTCTCAAATGATAAACCAGTTTTCCCCAAATCCATAAGCCATGCTTTCCCAATGATTTAAAATCTCATCTTTGTCATATACTAAATTCTTATATTTGGCTTTATGTCTGGCCTTTCTAAAGCATTCATTCTATGTGTTAGTTTTTTTCTTTTGCAGTATATCTGCATGGCCTGTTTTCAACTTAGGTAGTTTATGATTTAGAATGCAAAAATTTTAAAGTATGTTGCTCAGAGAAAAGTTTAACTCTTTTGGAAGTTTGTAAAGCTGAAGGAGGAAATTTTGAGTTAATGAGCAGAGTCAAAAGGACTTCTATTTGAATTTGCAGCTAGATAGCATTCATGCCAGAAGTTAGTTATTTTCCCATGTCTGGAATCCTTATCTATGTTTTGTTCTGCAAGTTTCATGACACCTTGTGTTTGCAAACCGAGTCTCTCTGCCTGATTACCTATAGGTAATCATTACAAGAAACTATTTGAATTACTGTTAAGGTAGTTATTCTGCCGTTCACGTCACATCTTTTTCATATTTATTTCCAAAGTCTGGGATTATTTTTTTGTCTCAAAAAACAAAAATGGAAAGATAGTATTTGGTTTTTTTCTTTATTTGTTTATTTTACAACTAAGCAGGTTCCATCCAATGTATAATTTATGGGAGATAAAAAGATACCTTGAAGAAACTCTGGGAACCGTAGGGCAGCATACATTAGGTTATCTGTAGGCCTCAGGGTGTGTGTCTTCTGTTCACCATAAAAGGAAAAGGAAGGTGGCAGCAGTTCCGTGTACAAGCTGAGAAATGTTTGAATATGTCTTCTTGGTTTGGTGAGGCTAGTGATAGTAGTGGCACCTACTGTTTCAGAGCCTGTGGGTATGATCTCTATCTAGGTATCTCAGAGTCTAACATCCCAGGGAACAGGGATAGGAGGGACTTCCCACTCCTTTTCCTTAATGTATGCCTAAGTCTTGTCCCAGAAACATTCCTTAAGTGCTACCTTTCAGCCACCTGCTCAAGGCTGCACTCCCCATTAAGTTATAAACTTTTATTCCTTTAGTTTTAATCCCTGAGTTTATACTTTGTCAATCCTCTATTTTTGAGTCCCAGGGGCAGGGTGTGTCTTTAAAACCAGGCCAACTTTTTCTTATAAATTTTTTGCAGCTTCCTTCTGTTGCACATTAATCAGCCCTGATTCCCTTGTGTTGTCAAGTTACTGCCCACCAGCCTTGAACAGAGACTGATTCCCCTGACCTTTATCTGGCCTTCTCTCCCGATCATAACATGTTCTTGCCTTAATTCCCTAAAGTTTTATCCCATCACTTTTATTTCTTCTCATCACAGGATTGTTTGGAGTGATGACAAATAAATGATATAATATTTTAACAGAAGAATGCTCTGTGGTCAAGTTTTATCTCGTGGTGGGGAATTCAAACACAGGTAGCTCAGTCACCGGAAGCATTCTGAGCAGTCTGGCATCACTTGCCCTGGATTTGCTTCCTTTATCCTTGTGGAATAATGGACAGCATGGTGGTTAGCACTTTGTGGACTCTCTCACCAATGGATGTGTTTGTGTTTAATTCTACTTAAATATTACAAGTTTTTTCTTATTGTATACCTGACCCTAACATGATTTTTAGGGACTAGCCTACATAGTTACTCAGAGAAATGGAACTCAGCAGGTTAAAATGTGACTGGAATAACTCAATCAAGAGGGTTGTAGAAAGCTTTAAGTTCTCAGTAGGAATTTTAGCAATTTAAACAAGGATTTGAAATAAGTCCAGCAGGTGTCTAAGAATACATTTAGCAGTTTTTGGGTTGTTTTTTAAGTTATCATTAAAAGGGCTTTTTCTGTTTTTCTTTGTATTCCAAATGCCGGTAGTAAAACTAAGGCGACTTCTTTGGAATTCTTAACTCCCTCACCCCCACCTTTTTTTTGAAGATGCTGGTTTAATATAGAATTGGTGTTTAAATAAATCACCAGAGAGCTATTATCTAAGCAGGAAAAAATGGCCATTGTTATTTGAACTAAAATGTTTCTCTTCTGTCTATAGAATTTTTTAAAAGCTTATTTATACTTATATAGTGCTTGTGTGGTGGAGTGATTGGGGTTGTATTCATTTTTAAACTGAGTTGGTAATATGCACAGAGCTGGTGTGTGACCCAGTTCCCTTGCTTTTCTCCCCACTCAGGTGTGGTTTCAGAATTGTAGAGCACGCCACAAGAAACACGTCAGTCCTAATCACTCCTCCTCTGCCCCAGTCACAGCAGTCCCACCCTCCAGGCTGTCTCCACCCATGTTAGAAGAAATGGCTTATTCTGCCTACGTGCCCCAAGATGGGACGATGTTAACTGCGCTGCATAGTTATATGGATGGTAGGTATCCCAACATTTAACAGCTGTCTCCCAAGCAGTCAACACCTGGTAACTTTTAATATTAGATTATTGATCCATTCACATTTTGAAATATTACCTCAGTAGTAGCTGAAAAATATTGTGGGGGGTGCAGCAGGGAGCAAAACCATCCAAACATTCTTATTTCTGGGGTAACATTTTAAGGGACAAGTTTAATTCCAGCTTTACAGCTAAAATACAAATATTATAATGATGACCCTTAGTGCTTGATTTTTACTTAGAAATTTTTTGTTTTCACCTGGTAAATATTTAAATAGTTTATTTTCCTATGATCAGAGAAAAGTATCCAAACTCAGATCTCTAGATTGGGGTTTACTACGTTTTTGTTAAAGAAATTTTTTATTGAAGCAAATCATACCTGTAGAAGTTTGATGAATTAATAAAGTGAACATATCCATATACATACTGTCCAGATGAAGTAGTAGAACATAATTAACACCTTAGCAGCTTCTTTTATGTCTTCTGCCAATCATTATCCTTTTCTTCCAAAGTAACATAGCCTTGACTTCTAAAACCATGCTTTAGTTTTGCCTTTCTTTGGATCATACAGAATGTACTGTGTGTCTTACTTCTTTCAATTACCTTGTGAGATTCCTCTGAATTGTTGCAAGAATCAGTAGTTTGTTTCCATTGTTATATAGAATTCCACTGTAGGAATATACCACAGTTTATCCATTTTATGTCTGATAGACATTTGTGTTTTTACCAGTTTGGGCTTTTCTAAATATGCTGCTATGGACTTCATTATACATGCCTTTTGGTGCACATTAATTCACACTCTTATTTGGTATGTACCTGGAAGTGAAACAGAATCGCAGGCTATACACATGCTCAACTTTTAGTCAGTTCTGCCAAACAGTTTTCCAGAGTGGTTAAACCAGTTTACACTTTGACCAGCAGTATATGAGAGAGTTCAAGGTGTTCCACATCCTTACCAATGTTTGGTATGGTGCAATTTTTTAATTTTAGTGAATTTAATGATTGTATAGTGTTATCTCATTTTAATTTGCTTTTCTCTCATGACTGAAGTTGAGCATTTTTTCCATTGGGCATTTATATATCCTCTTTTGTGAAGAGCCTGTACATGTCTTTTGCCTGTTGGGTTACTGGCTTGTCTATTTTTTTTTTAATTGATGTGTTTTAGTTCTTGGTATAATCTGCATATAGAGCTCTTTGATAATTACATGTGTTGAAAATATTTTCTCAGCATGGTTTTTTCTACTTTCTTAATGGAATGCTTTGTTGAGTACAAGTTCCTAATTTTTAATGTAGTTTATTTTATCAGTTTTTCCTTCACGGGCAGTCCTTTTTTTTGGTGACCTGTTCAAGAAATTGTTTCTACTCAATGATAATGAAGATATTCCTCCCATGTTATCTTCTAGAAGCTTGGTTTTACCTTTGACGTTTGAGTGTGGTGTGAGATAGGAAGCAAAGCTTTTTGTTATATTGGTGAAAATACAAATTTTCTATCTCCTCTGGAGAACCACATTTGCCATAAATCAAGTGTCTACATATTATATGTGTCAACTTCTGTATTCTCTATTCTGTTTATTTTTGTGTTAATACCTATTTTAATCATGTTAGGTCTATAATTCTTAATATCCAGTAGTACAAATCTTTATATGTTTTTGTTAATTCAAGTTTGTATCACCTATTTTTGACCCTTAGTATTTTCATAAGTTTACCAGAGTGTCAATTTCCATGCAAAAGGGAAAACAATTAAGATTTTGATACAACCTAATATAGTAAATATATAGGTCAATTTTAGGAAACTGCCATCTTAATAATATTGTCTTCCATACTATGAAGTTTAGTATCTTTTTCCGCTTACTTAGGTCATTTTTAAATTCGCTCTTATAGTTTAGAATTTTCTGTTTAGTAATCTTGCACATCTTTTGTTAATTTTATTCGTATTTCTTTTGATGGCAGTTGTAAATGGTATTTCCTCTATAAGTAGAAATCTAGGTTGGCAGTTATTTTCTTTCAGCACGTCCAAGATATGATTGCATTGTCTTCTGACTTCCATTGTTTCTGTTGTTTTGCATATGGATAGCTAATGACCTGGCATGATTTATTTTGATTTTATTTGTATAATTTTAAGGGATACAAGTGCAGTTTTGTTACATGGATATATTGTGTAATGGTGAAATCTGGGCTTGTAGTGTAACTATCACCCAAATAATGTATGTTGTAGCCATTAAGTAATTTCTTATCCCTCTTACCCCTCCCACCCTTCTGAGTCTCCATTGTCTATTATTCCACACTCTATGTCCACATGTACACATCATTTAGCTTCCACTTATAAGTGAGAACATGCAATATTTGACTTTCTGTTTCTGAGTTGCTTTACCTTTAAGATAACGGCCTCCAGTTCCATGCAAGTTGCTGCAAAATACTTGATTTCCTTTTTTTAAATAGCTGAATAGTATTCCATTATATACACACACCACATTTTCTTTATCCATTCAACTGTTCGGGGACAACTAGGTTGAATTAATTCCAAATCTTTGCCTTTGTGAATAGTGCTACAATAAACATATGAGTGCAGGTATTTTTTTGATATAATGATTTCTTTTCCTTTGGGTAGATGCCCAGTAGTGGGATTGCTGCATTGAATGGTAGTTCTATTTTTAGTTCTTTGTGTTGAAATCAGCTGTTGATTTTCTTCTTGCTTCTTTAAAAGTGAATGCCTTTTATTCCTCAGCTTTTCTTTGTGTTTGGCTTGTACAAATTTTACCATAATGTTCCTAGGTGTGCTTCTTGAGTATGCAGTTTGATGTCTTTCATTAGGGAAAATCTTCAGCTTTTGTCTCTTCAAATGTTGTTTCTGCCCCTATGAAAAAAATTTTAAATATTTCAAAATTATCAGCCTTTTGATTTTACATGTTTCATTCTAGATATTTTTTTCTGATAGTTCACTAATTCTATGTCCAATATTTTGTAAAACTCACCCATTAAGTTAATTTCAGTTATTGTATTTTTTAGTTTCAAAATTTCCATTTATATGCTGAAATCATCTATTTTGTCACTTTCTTATTTAAATGATTGTTATATTAGTTATACTTAAGTTCCTGTCTGATAACTCCAATATCTGGTTCTTTTTGGGTCTGTTCTATTTTATTTTTCCTCTTTGTTTTCAGTCAAGTCATGTCATCGTATTTGGCTTGTTATTTGTTATTGCATTTTAGATGTTTGGTATGAAAAACTAAAAATAATTTTAGAGTCTGGATTATATCTTCCACGAGAGACGATTAGTTTTACCTCTGGCAGAGGAAGTTAGGCAAGAGGAAGATCAACTTAATCCAATTAGGCATCAGTCCTCATGAAGGCTGGTATATTTCTGCTTCCCTATTCCTTGGATTCAGCCCTTTGGGATCTCAAAGGAAAGCCTGTTTGTTTTTTGTTTGTTGTTGTTTTTTAACTAGGGCTTCTCCTCTCCCATAGGCCCTGATCTTTAATTTTTGCTCCCCACCATCCAGCCAAAGTAAAAGTTCTGAATGCTGTGCTAAAATTCTCAGCCTGTCAGACATTCCTTTTGTTTTAAGATTGTCACTATCCTTGTGGAGCAAAAACCATCCTTGTTTTCTTTCCCTCCTCTCTGGGACTTGACTTTGTAAGTTCTCACGACTTTGGTATCTTTCAGATGCCTTCAAACACAGTTTTAAAAATTTTGTTCAGCTTTCCTCCTTGCTCTCAGAGGGAAGTTTGGTTTGAAACAAAATAGCCCATGGTGAAAGCAGAAACTTCATTTTAAGTTTCAGTGAAATAAAAAATCAGGACCTGCACCATTGTTGCCATTTGCTTAGACTAGTATTAAAATTGTGTGTATTCACATGAAAGACTATAGTGTTGCCTATGCCAAGTGTGTTTTGATGTATGTTTAGGGAAGAGGTAGTTAAACATCATTAAAGGGACGTTGGGAGGCCATCTGACAGACACCTTCATGTGAATGCTAGCAACATCTCTGCAAGACAGAGCTCCTGTCTTTCTGTAATAGTTTCAGGGTAAAGTGCAGTGAATGGGGTATGGATGGAGGACAATTAAAGTGGCAAAATCGTGTGGCCCCCAAATAAAGATTAGGGTGTACAACCATTTCTAGATTCTTGTTTAATACTATACTCATTATCCTGAATTAGTGATTGCTCCTGCTGAGGTCGGTGGAATGAGTGTGGCTTGGTACCCTCAGCTGTAATGAGTGATGAACACACATTGCCTTGGATTGTTTTTGTTTGTTTTTAAATCAGTTTTATTCACCCTACAAAACTGATCCACAAATTTCTTTCTATTTTATAGCTCATTCACCAACAACTCTTGGACTCCAGCCCTTGTTACCCCATTCAATGACACAACTGCCAATAAGTCATACCTAATTCCTTTTTTCAGGGATAGAAATGATTAAGGATATAAACTTGTCATTTATTATGTATAAAATACCATTGAAAGATATTAATGTTAATTTTTTTTATTTAACACCTAAAGCATTTCCAACATCACTTTGCTGCCCAGGTATGTATCGATAATTGGCCTGCAAGACACTTTTATTGATTCTTCATTTTTTGTAAAACTTATGTTTACAAGAAGAAAACAAATCAAAACATTTTTTTTGTATTGTCTGGAAATAGTTCACTCTAGTGTGTATCTGTTAATTTATTTGTCATCAAAAGAGCACTTTGCCTAAAAGAAAGGACTGACAAATGTGCAAAATGTTTACAATCTTTTGTGAAATTGTAGTTTATCATTAGTTTGTATCTGTAAGTTATTGTTATAAATATTACCTGTATTTTTTGTTATATACAACTTTATACTTTGAAGCTTGTATCTGTGAATTTGCAACTGAAATTTATTTTGCAAATGTTTTCTGAATGAACTGAATAAAGCTTCTGTTGTAGCATGCCATGCAAACACATTATTGTGTTTGTGGTTGATGAATTATGGCTGTAAATAACACTATAGTTTAATAAGCCCACCATTCTAAGTTTATTAAACATTTTCCATTCTTGTGAAGATTTCAACCGATTTGTCCTTTTTGTATGTTTTCAGCAGTAAGTTGACTTTGTTCTCTTTAAAATATATCAATTCTTAATTAAAAAAAATCATTTTGTTTTGAGCTGTATTGTGCATACATTTGAGTAGGAAACTTATCTGTAGAAGATTGTGCTTACCCAACAAGAGAATACCCGAAAACATCTAATTTGGGAAATAATCTCTTGAATCAGCTAATAAAATTAATGTGAAAGAGAAGGCAGAACACTTTTCAAAATGACCTTTGGGGTATCACAACCCAGGAATGAAATATGGGCCATAAGAATATATTTCCTCAAGGGTGAAAAAGGAGAACGCTAAGTATTGGAGTTTAGAAGTCAGGTTTCTAGAGCAAAGGACTCTTTGCATTTTCTTCCTAGTGAATACCCATTGGAGATTGTGATTCTGAAAGCCAAAATCTAAACCTCAGGACTTTAGCCTATGTGGCAGTGGAATTACAAAAGTGAGTAGTGCCACCCTCACTAATTTTTGGATTTAAAGAACTTAAACATTGTCTTTCATATACCAGTTAGAGGAAAAAGAGGTAATGAGAAAAAAACCTGAGAATCTTAAGTTTGTCTTTGTTTAACTTAGCAGATTCACATCTGGCTGAGGACTGGAAACAATAGTGAAGCATTTGTAATTTTATTCTAGTAATCATAAATGCAACCAGAAAGCAAATCATGCGGACATAAGTAACTTCTGCCTCAAACCAGAAGCAACAAACCTGCTTCACTATGGGAGAGAGGAAGAAAAAAAAAATGTTTTTGTTTCCTTTTTAAAACCTGTTACTCCACCAGTTAGTTTTCTTTGACCAAAGACAAAGAATGTAGCCAAAAGTCACTCCATCTGACCCTGTGAGATTGATATTAATCTCCTTGGGTTTGTGTACCTGTCCTAGACATGAAGTGGTGAAGTCAGTTTTACCTTTACCAGATGTCAAGGAAAGCTCTTGTAGTCTAGCCAAGTTCTGCACTGTTAGCAGTTTATAGCATTTCCCAGCTGGATATAATTGGCATCCTTTAGCTTGGGAGGTGCTGATTATGAGTTTTGGTTTTCTCTGCTGTCTTTTTCCTGTGTTCACCACTCTGACTCTGTACAGAGTTTTTACAAACCACATCACTACCCTTTTTAGCTCCAAAGATGAATGTCCAAAGTTGAAAGTAAAACTTCCATAACAGAGAGGTTCAAAGCTATCAAAATTAATGAGATTTATGTATTCTGCATATAAAATTGTTAAAAATGAAAAGAGGTGGATATGAAAGTACTTAAAATGCTATGTGATACAGCATCTGGCTATGCTCTTTTCTATTGGTAGAAGTCAAAGATCCTAATTTTAAGTTTTAAAATTAGGAAAGTATTGAAGTATTTCCATGCTAGTAATATTCAATGAAAGCAGGTGGGCATAATACTTATTTGCTTGAAATTGGGAATGATCAAACAGCTTTTGTGAAGATTGGGGGAAGAAAACTTTTCATTGTTAGGGTAGCAAAGACCTAGGTAATAAGTAGTTATCATTTAGGTGTTAAGAGATTCATGAGCCATGAGAGGGTAGGATATCTTTTTTGCAATGCAAATCAAGAACCCTATTCAAACATCAAAACTGAAATCACACTAAATACTCCTTAGGTGATTCTTGTTAGTAGGACAAGGTAGGATTAACATTTTGCAGTCATTTTACATTTTACAAATGTCATTCTTAAAATTCCATCTTATTATAAATTATGTGTATATCTGTTTTGAATATCCCATAATAAACATTGTTAGATAGAATCACAGATCATGCTTTTAAAAATTGTTACAGGCATTTGAAAGCAGAGAACTGTAGTATTTCTTGACTTGGTTTGTTATATATAAAATTACTCTAGTAGCATTACTGGAATAGGTGGAATCTTGGGACTTTTGTTATGGCATGGAGGACTTTACCAGTTAGTAAAAGTAAAGCTTATATTTTGCTATTTAGGACAGAAGTCATTTATATTGCAATACACTAAGTACCAAAAATATATTAGAACAGGAAAAATTCTCAATGGCTCTTACTTAAGGAAGTAAAGACACTGATATTAGCACTACAAAATATTTGCTCTTTTGAAATACAACTAAATTTTTAGAGAAATGGATATGAATTCAAAACAAGTTCAGGTGCACTGGATAATACCTAATGAACATCTACTTGGATTCAATCACATAGTAAATACTATTTTATAGCCTGTTTTTCCCTTTTAATAAACATCTTTCCAAGTTGAATATTCATCTACAACATAATTTTAATTGATATATAGTGTTATGATCTGAACATGCCTCCCTATCCCCCAAATTCATATATTGAAACATAATCTGGGCATCTACCCAAAAGATCAAAAGTCATTTTATGAAAAAGACACCTGCACTCGAATGTTTATAGCAGCACAATTCACAATTGCAAAGTTGTGGAAACAACCCAAGTGCCCATCAATACATGAGTGGATCAACAAAATGTAGTATATGTATACCATGGAGTACTATTCGGCTTTAAGAAACAATGGTGATATAGCACCTCTTGTATTTTCCTGGCTAGAGCTGGAACCCATTCTACTAAGTGAAGTATCCCAAGAATGGAAAAACAAGCACCACATGTACTCACCAGCAAATTGGTATTAACGGATCAACTCCTAAGTGGACATATAGGAATGACATTTATCGGGCAGCGGGCAGGTGGGAGGGGGGAGGAGGGGATGGGCATATACAAACATAATGAGTGAGATATGCAACGTTTGGGGGATGGTCTTGCTTGAAGCTCTGACTCGAGGGGGGAGGGGGGGCATGGGCAATATACGTAACCTTAGCATTTGTACCCCCATAATATGTTGAAATAAAAATAAAATAAAATTTAAAAAAGGTAGGGTTTTTGGGAGGTGACCAGGTCGGTAGGGCAGAGCCCTTGTGAATGGAATTAGTGGCCTTATAAAAGAGGTCTAAGGGGACATGTTTGCCCCTTTACTCTTCTACCATGTGAGAACACATAGCAGGTGCCATCTTTGAGGGACAGGCCTTCCCCAGACCGAATCTGCTGGTGCCTTGATCTTGGAATTTCCAGCTGCCACAGCTGTGACCAATAAGTTTCTGTTGTTTGTAAATTACCCTTTATAAGATGTTTTGTTATAGCAGCCTGAACACACTAAGACATATAGTATTACATTGCTTGGACGAAACAATTTGTAAGATACGTAGGTTGTATCTAATTTTTCATTATGATAAACATAGTCTCACACTGTGAGTACTTTCAGTATGTCCTGCCTGAGTGCTTCAGATGTATTTTGTTAGATATTCACAACAACCTGATGAAACAGGTTCTATATCACCCTTATTTTACAATGTAGAAATTAAAAAGTTAATATTTCCAGTATCTCAGTGACAAGTAGCAATGCCAGAATTTTAATATAGCAGTTCAGTGACTCCAGATACCATATTCTTAACCACTATGCTTTACTCTCTATTTTAAACAACACTGTAATGAGCATCTTCATAGCTACCTTTTTATGCACATCCTTATTTCCCCAGTATGAATTCTTAGAAGTGGAATGGATCTGCATGCATAGTTTTAAGACACTTGAAATGAATCGATTACCCCCAGAATGTTGCACTAAATTACATCACCAGCAGTATTTGTGTTTCCAGAAGCCTCGTCTATCCTGCCTACCAGTGGAATTAGTATCATAATTATTTTTTCTAATCTTATAGATGAAAGGATTTTTTTAAACTTTATAAGCCATTTGTTACTTGATATGAAATTTTAGTTTGCGTTTCAGAGAACTAGTATCTTATAAAGGGGGTAAAGTTAAATTCATGCTGCTGCTACTTCTGTGACTTTTTTCCTTCAGTTCTGACTATATGGCTAAAATGAGCATTATTTAGGATTTTTTTCAGCTGAGGTTTCATTCACTTGATAGCAAATATTTTACTTTAGTACTTGGCACTGTTTGTAACCTCATATTCTATTAGCTGTATTGATGATTATAGTGATACTTTCATTACAGGGCCCTTCACGCTTTCAAATGCTTTTCTGAACGTCATCATGTCCCCATTCAACAGATGGTGGAATTGAAGTTTAGGGAACTTTGATTAACATAATTAGGCCTTTGGTTTTAATAGGCAAGAGTTCTCCAGAGCACCAGATTATTTTTCTAAATATATAGAGATCTTAGGAGAATAAATTCATATTGCTTTAGTGTCATAAGAAATTCCAACGAAAATAGACTTCCATAGGCTCAGAGGATGTGCAAACCACTGCAGGAAACCCCCCTTCTCCCTTTCTAAATTGTGTCATTAAGTACAGACTTACGGAGTATCTACCAGGGATCTGAACTTGATGGGAGCTGAGAGTAGAGTTTATGGGTGAAGTGTGTGTGTGTGTGTTGGGGGGGAGGGAGGGTAGAGTGGGGGGTATCAAAAGAAGAAAGAAAGATGCTAAGAAATAAAGAAGAGAAGGGGTAGTGAGTCCTGGGAGGGTACAAACAACATCTCTCTTGCTTTCCATTGCGTTCCACAGTTCCTGCCACCAAGTATGTAGCAAGTAATCTCTCAGCCATTGAATGAGAGTGGTAGGAAAACAATCAGAATAGTATTCCATGCTTGAGCATCCTAGTATAACTTCAAATTCCAAAAGAGCTCTTCTCAGATCCTTAAAGAAAATATTTTCATTCCTTTGCTTTTTAGCAAATATCTTATATACCTGTGGAATTTGTATTCTTTTTTACACCATTTAGCATGGAATGTGAGACACCTGGATTGTAGCACATTCCCTGACATCAATTAATTGTATCACAAGGACACTTAGCCTCTCTTGCTGCTGGTTTCCTCAACAGGAAAAGGAAGATGTTTTTATGAGGCTAAAGTGAGATGATAAATGGAAAAGACATGGTAAAAACATGATCTGTTAAATTAGAAGGGTGGGGCTAGCAGCAGGAGATCAGGCAAACTGAATCGGAGCTGGTGGAGCTGAGGGAGCACCGGAAGCTTGGCAAGCACTGCCCTACCCCAGGCAGCCCCAGGAGCACAGTGCTTCACTCAATGCTTTAAACAAAGAGGTGGAGCATCTATGCTGGTAATGAGTTCCACGTTCTCAAATGAAGTGCTCTTATTCCAGCTTCAGTACAAATAGAAAACATCCATTTGCTGTCTATATTAACTCCCTTCTTGATCTTAAAGTTATTCAGTCAGGTAGAAATATCACCGTCTCTGATTTGGATGTAGAAAATCTCTATATAATTTAGCTTACAGAGGTGATTTGAATGTTTGCAAAAAATGTTTTTTTAAACCCCAAGGAATTGTGTGATGCCATATTTGAAAATGGAAACCATTGTTACAAACTCAATTTCAAAATATTTACTTCCTGGAACCAGGGTGAAGTCTCCAGGGAACCACTACTAGTTATTAGCTCATTTCTTTCAGATGCGTTGGAATGAGTCTGCTACTTTGCCAGCATGGTTCTGAACCACAAATTTCATCTTTGGTTGAAACTCCTCCAAGCGAGACCATGTGCAATTTTCCTAGTTCATCATTTATCTTTCATAACACAGCCTGGCGCATTTAGAACAATGGTAAAAACATGTCTCAAGAGTATTGATGGAGAAAGCTAGCCTCACAGGCTCTTCAGCAGAGCCTGACACTTGCAAGAGATCAGTAAAGGAAACAAGGTGAGAGAATGAACAGGAAAATACTAACAGACATGGATCCAACCCCATCATGGGCTTTCACTCCTGTTAGGATAGATGGAGAGTCTACAGGGAGTTCACGGGCTCTAAGGCACGCAGTGAGCTCATGTAGGGCAGGAGACACAGTGTCAGGGACCAAATAGGGTAGAGGTGCCAAGGTGGTGCCCAGCTGGCACACGTGCAGGCAGGGCAAAGGCAGCGTTGCAGCCTCTGCATGTCATTCACCTGCTAGGGTTCTACTCTGAGCAGACTTCTGGCCTGTGTGAAGCATCAGTTTATTCTGACCTGTTATGCACATCTGCAGGAACCGCATGGCTGAAGCTGTTTACAGACGAAACCAAGACAAGGAACAGTATTGCAAAACCTTGAAGTCATACAGTTTGGAGTCCTGGTTTTGCCACATCCCACTGATGGAACTGTGAGCAAGTTATTGAACCATTCTGTGCCTCAGTTTTCTCATACATAAAACCAAATGGTAAAAGCACCTTTCCTAAATGGTTGTTGTGACAATGTAATAAGATAGTGCTTATAAAGTGCTTAGAAAGGTGTTTGGCACATCACAAACCATGAATGTTATCTATTATTATTATTTGGTAACCTAACTCTTATACCAAAGATGGAAAAAAAATGCCACCAAAGTTTTAGCCAAAGATGAAAAGTAATGCCACCATCCTTCATAGCCTTCCCTGTCTTTCCCCATTTCTCTTTCCCTGGCTAATAACTACTCATCATCCAGGACCGAGCTCAGATATCATCTCCTCCAGGAAGCCTTCCCTGATTGTTCCCCATCCCAGTGTGGGGTAGTTGCCACCTTTGTGTTCCTATCATTTCCTCAAAGGATATTTCTACACTTAATGCATTTTATTATAATTTCCTTTCTCAGGTTTGCCTCAAGACTAGACTGTGAGAAATATCAGAATCGGAACTGTTCATCTCTACCATGAGCAGTCTCTTTACCATGGTTAACCCCTCCATGCCGGCTTGAAGACTGCTCCTGGGGAGAGCCTTTCCCCTACTGGCTTCTCAGCCAGGGTCTCTGCCTGAGACGGACCTGTTTCTTGTTCTCTTCAACTAAGCAAAACGGACAGTTGGGCCATTATCGAGTAATTCAGGCAAGAGAAGCAGCCAAACACATTTTTATCTGAGTTACCCAAATTGGCTGACTCCCCAGCCTGTAGTTATTGGGTAATTGCTCAATCTTCCATTTGGCTTTTGCTGTGCAAATGTGGCCACAGAGTCTTTTCACTTCTCTGGAGCAGCTCCTCCCATTTTTCTATCTAATACAGCTTAAAATGTAAAATTACTTTTCACCGTGCCCACAGTAGCTGTTCCAGGTCATCCGCTCACCTTGCTCCATGGGTCTTCAAAGTGGGCTGGGATGTTTGGATAGAGGGTTGCGAATAGTTTTCTATGTGTGTTCTGGGTAACCTGCTGTCAACTCCTCTTTTTTGGTATGAAGAGGACATACAGTCTACACACAGACACACACAACACAGTCGTCGTAAGTTTTACACGCTGAGAACTCTTTATATTTTGGCCTCGGGTACAGGAAATCTGAAATCTCTTTTTCAGTAACCTGGGACCATGGCCCACTGTAGTTAGTGGAAAGATCACAGGATTTGGTTTCAGGTAGTTAGAGCCTTGCTCCAATTCCTCCGCCCCCCACCCCAGCCTCTTACTACCTATGTGACCTTGGGCATATCACTTACCAGTGACCTTGGGTATATCACTTACCAATTCAGCACACACTGCTTATTTTACCCTTGAAATATCTCTAGAATCCACTCACTTTCCCACATCTTTACCAATAAGACCCAGGGCAAGCCACTATCTCTCATCTGGACTATTAAAATAGCTACACGACTATTTTCCTGGCTTCTGCTGCTTTCCCCCCCAAAATGTGTTCACACAGATGTGCTTAAAATCTAAGTTAGAGCTTCTCTACTGAAACCCCCTGCCAGTAGCTTCCCTTCATATTCAGAAGAAAATGCAGCACACTACATGGCCTTGAAGGGCACTTATCATGGGGTGGCTACCTCACCCCCACCCCATGACTCTCTGACCTCATCTCCTACCCTCTCCCCTACTCACTCACTTGCTCACTGGCTTCCAGCCACACTGGCTTCCTGGGCTACACGCAAGTGGGCAGGAGAAAATAGTGTTTTCGAGATTTGGAATG
Organism: Cheirogaleus medius; assembly: GCA_008086735.1. Classification (NCBI taxonomy): domain Eukaryota; kingdom Metazoa; phylum Chordata; class Mammalia; order Primates; family Cheirogaleidae; genus Cheirogaleus; species Cheirogaleus medius. The sequence continues at coordinate 55,398,784 of VBSM01000529.1, forward strand.
AGACAGATTGGCTCTGCCATTTTCTGGCAGTGTGACCTTGTTGCTTAATCTCACTGAGCTTGTTTTCTTTTCTATAAATAAACACAACACTGCCTACTTTGCAGGGTGACCCTGAGGATTAAATGAGATAGTAAATAGATAGCAGTGAGCACAGTATCTGGCGTATTGCCAACCCTATGTCAAGAAGTGGTGGCTATGGGAGTGAGGAGGTGGGAGAGGTGGAGGGGGAGGGGAGTGGGTGCCCCGGGGTGGAAAAGCAGCACTAGCTCTTTCCCTAACACAGGATAACCCTCTCCCTCACAACGATGACTCCAATTTCAAGCCCAATTTCCGCTGAAGTTCAACCCAATCGCTTTCTTTTGATGTTCTTTGTAGAAATATTTAAACTCCTATCACTGAGCCATCTCAAGGCTCTGTTGATTTTCCCTGCACACCACTCTCCCGGCCCACAACCCAATCGCTCTGGTATAAAGGAGGCCAATCCCTCAAAGAATTTATTCCTCTGCAGCCTGATTGATCTTGATTGCCTTCCATGGCCTCTCTCCAAGTCCTCCATATCACTGCTCAGCTGCGGGTCCCATTTAGTAAAGGCTCCACGAATGGCGAAGAACTCCCGGTCTTTGCCAGTGAAATTGGCTCAATTTTCAGGCTTCATGGTGCTTCCCTGGTTACACTGTTGATGAACCCTCTGGTAGCCTGACAGCTCTGCCAACTCCATTTTTTGCTTTTTCAGCAGATACACCTGGGCTGAACTGCCAACGAAATGGCCAGTGTTTGCTGTTTTTCTTCTCACCTTTGTGCTGACACATATCCGCACTAGCCCAGTGTGTCATGCCTGTTCGATACTTTCTCTGCTCAGCTGAAATCTCAAGACTTCAGTGCTCCTGGGTTACAGAGTTCTTTTGGACTATCAAGTACAAGAATGAGTGAATTTTAGACCATTTTCTATGGTAGTTGGGGTTTTTTCAAGCTAAATAAGAAATATTAAATTCAGTTTCATACCCCAGGGAATTGAGTAAGTGCCACCCCTTAAGCCTAAATAATAGCACAAAATTACTCAGTTGGCCAGCATGTCAAGTGAAAAATCAAAAAACCAGCTCCCCTATGAAATACCTTGACTGGTTTTTTAAAATTCTCCAAACTGACCAGATTGTCTAATTGTTCAGAATATCCGTGGACCTCTGGACTTAGGAACTGCAGAAAGTTTAAGAATCACTGAAACATACGAGCTATTTCGTTACTAACCCACGACTAAAAAGGGTAATAAGTCTTCCATAGTGCTCTAATTCATTTGCTCTCAAATTTTAAGGTACTCAAGAGTCATCTGGAGATTGGGGGGATGTTAGATATGGTGATTCTTAGAGCTTCTGATTTGTCACATCTGGGGTGGGGACCAGAAATCTCTGTCTCTCTTAAGCCCCCTGGAGGAATTCTGCAGCAGATGGTCAGAGATCACACTTTGAGAAACCCTGGGAGGGTAGGAGGGAGTTTAAATAGCAGCTTTGTGATGAATGATTGTGCCTCTTCAGGTGCTAATTCACACTGTGTTTGCCCTCATTGATCTGTTTATATGTCCAGGGTCTGCTGTGAGCTGGGGGCTTAAAGTACACTACTACATTTACTCCTCACGACATTGCCATAGGGTACATTATTATCATTCCCACTTCATGGATGATACAGTTGAGGCCAGAGGAGTCTCAGGGTGGCCAAATAGCTTTCCTAGTGGGCTTGGATTTAAACCTAGGTCTTTGATTTTTTTTTTTTT
>VBSM01000529.1:55404384-55418186 GCA_008086735.1 Cheirogaleus medius
TTTTTTTTTGAGGACAGGGAAAGGCCACACCCCATGAGCAGGTTTAAAGATATAGTGAGAGTCAAAAGTCAACTTTAGTTTATATTTATACCCCCACATTTCGCTTATCGAACACACTGGTTTTACATATGCTCAGATAAAATATACACTTTGTAACTTATTCCTATGGATTCTTAGTCCAGCCTTCTGGAACTCACAGACCAAGAGGTTTTATGACAGCTCTTGAAACATTTGAGGAAAACTCGTCCTGTTTCCCCCGGACGACTCTTCTGCAGGCTGGTTTTTCGTGGGCCGCAGCTTCACGATTCCCCTTCCCCTGGGCTCCCTCCTCTGGAGCTGCTGCCCTCATCCACAGGAGCCCCTGCCTGGGTCCAGTGCTCCACATGTAGAGGCACTGTTCTTCTTTGGTGACTGTGGGGAGAGTTCCTTAATGTTCTTCATTGGAAAGTTAGCCTACATGAAATGACCGAGCTCTAAGCACGTGAGGTCTTCCGAGCTTTGCTTTCTCTTTCCTCCAGCATCAAGCTCAGATCCCAAGGACCTCTGTTATGAAAACATCTGCTAAGATCTGGGTACCAGGGACTGTGTCCACAGCTTTGAGCTTTCAACCCCACTATCAGACTGTGTCACCAGTCCCTCTCTCAACACACTCTGTGAATACTGCCTGCTTTAACCATCTTCTGAACCTTTCTTTCTTCCCTCAAAGAGGATTTTGTTTTCCTCTTTACTTATTTTGCATTGACTTTGGCATGTATCAGCACTAACCATTCTTGACATCTTGGCCTGTTCTTTAGAACCCTCCTATGTTTCAACAGGAACTACCCCCTAGAAATGGTATCAGATAGCATCTGCCATTGTAGACAGCCCTATTGCTATTTCCTGAGATATCTTTATGGGAAACAGCTGGCTTCTGCCTGCACCATCTGACAGATAAACAGCATTATCAAAACATAAGCGGGCTGCTTCTTTCTTGGGATAAAGGAAAATAAGACACCAGCGAGTAAACAGAAAATTATGATCCTTTCTTTCCCCTGGTTTTCTTGGATTTAGTCAAACCATTTTCAAAAGAGAAAATTTGCCATCAAAATTTGTATGCAAGTTACTAGATCAGCCAAGCAAACCATTAATTTATAAAATATCATCATAAATATAACTCAAGCCTTAAAGAAAAAGGAACCAGTAGCCCATTCTCTTGATTTCCATACAAGTAGCACATGCAGCTGGAGGGTACAACATATTTATGAATAGGGCAGAAAAAGGCAATTTTCAGCATTATCCCCCAGTAACTGAAACAAGAAAACTCAAGAAATAAAAACATTCATACATTTTCTAACTATGTTGAAGTCATATCTAATAGCCCTTTTACTGAAACTAAAATCTTATTATAGTAATGTCAAATGTTAGTGACATCATAAAATTATAATGGAAAACATATTAACTGATTTTATTAAAATGCATTCTATCAGTTGCGAAAAGGGCACCCTCTCTAAAATTGATGATATTTATCATTGTCTTCTCTCTCACCATACTGTAATCTCTATGAGGGCAAAGACCAGGCCAGCTTTGTTCATTATTGTGTTTCTAGCACCTTGCTGTGCCTAAGTAACACTAGTAATGGAATGAATATTAATATCAACTATTTAATCAACTGTTCAGTGATATTCACTTATTCATTTTTTATTCATTAACAAGTGAGTTCTTTGCTAATGCCTCTATCAAAATACGCATGAATAAAATATGGCCCTTTCTTTAAGTTGCTCACAGACCAAGGAGGAGGATGAACTTATATAAGTAGATGATTGTGACAAAAAACATTCAATGCTCCAGGAGATATTTGAGCTGAACACAGACGAAAGAATAGCTAACTCCACCGTGGGGAAACAAAATGTTTTAGGGAAAGATTACTTTTAGCTAGGTCTTGAAGAATGAGAGACCAAAGAAACGATGGAGTGTAGGAAGACTCTATAATAAATAAATCTTAGAAAAAAATCTTTTTTCTTTAGAACTTAAAGGTTAAGACTATCTAAACATTGAATTCTTTTGGCTTTTGTTTTGCCATTCAAAATCATGCAGCTTATTCTCCATTAATCAAAATTTCTTTTCTCTATATATTTTTGGTTTTGAAGACAAAGCAACAGACAAATCGTTCCACTTAGTCACATTTTCATGTGATGATGATTACTTCCTCCCAAATCTGGAAATTGTGATTTGAAGTGATAGTCAAGCTTGACATTTGTGTCTCTCTGCTTGTTTTGTTTTTACAACATTGTTTTCTACATTATGAGATGTAAATACCGTTTCTCAAGCAGATATCATTTATCTTGTCCTAAATAAATAACTGCTGAAACAAAGTAATACAATCAAGATTCTTTAAAACAAACCATCAAAACATCACTCATACTAGACCAAAGGAAAAAAAAGAAATTTAATGGTACACGTGGTAGAATCAATTGTATTAGACCATGAAAATGTTGATCTTGTCTATTTATATCTGTGTATTCAAGAACTGGAAGTTTTTCTTAGAAATAAACAAAACATGACAATGTTTAAAATGTCTTAATGAATAACATAATCCTCTTTGGGGGAAAAAAGCAACCACGGCTAGTGCTAATAATAGTTCTATTATGTTGTGTGAGGTATTAGCATGTTTACGTAATATTTTGTTCAAAGAGTCAGAGTTTAAAAATCAAAGCACTGATTATTACACTGATTACATGACACTATACATTTGTTAAAATTCATAGGATTGTACATTTAAAAGGTCAATTTTATTGTATGTCAACTTGAAAGTAAAATTTTTAAAAAGAAAGGAGATGAGAGGGAGAAGTAGAAGAAAATAGACTTTGAGTTTTATCATTTGGAAAATATTAAACTTTGGGTCCTTCCCCTGACACTGCTCTGGACTCTTTTCCAAAAGGCGAACACTTGGTACATTTTAAGCAGAAAAATTAAAATCGATCACCCACACAGCCAGGCCAAGAATGAAGAACAGAAAATTTAGGATTTGACAAGAAGGAAAGGGATCCAAGACAGGAAATTGACTTGGTCAGACGTGTGGAAAATCAAGGCAACCCACAAAGCCATTAATGAAGGTCCCCCTAAGACGGCCTTGCTTCTGCACCCCGCCCGCAGCCCCCGCTATCTCCAGCTGGGAGGATTTATTTCAGAGGAGCGGTGCCAGTGCCTTCCAAGGGAAACACGGTTGGAGCACGTTTTACCAAGCAATGCTACAAAGGAGGCACAGGTGGCGTGCTGGAAGCTCTTCCTCAGGACGGAGAGAGGGAGCCAGCCACAGCCAGTGCCCTTGATCCCGGGCTAAGGAAACTCAACTCCACCGAACAGAAATCTCAGCTCCAAAGCCAAAAAGTGGAAAACACAGTTAAGAAGGCTTTATCCTTCAAAACAATAAAAGCTGTGTCTTCTTCTGTCTCCTGTTACCAAAACATGTTGAGAGGCAAAGTTTTGTTAAGAAGATGGTCGTTAGAAATGATCTAAAGATAATGGGACTGAGAAGTGTTAAAAAGGTATGGAAGTGAATTACTATCATTGGATAGAAGCCAGTGTCAGATCAAAACTGCACAAGGATTAGCTAAAGAGGATATAGACTAATGAATAACCATAAACTGCCCCAAGCCAAGCATGTCTGTTAGCGCAACAGTCTATACAGAGTTATAGTTTTACATGAAAAGGAAGAAAAATAGGTATAACCAATCTTCCAAAAAGAAAATAAAAAATTGTGGCATATTTGAATCCTAGCTCCACCACTTATGAGCCATGTGACATTGGGTAGGTTATTTATTTGGGCATTAGTTTCTCCATCTGCAAAATGGGGGAGAATATTAGTACCTCTTTCATATAGTTGTGTTAAGTGAGTTGAATACATAAGGCATTTGGAGTAGTGAGTGGTGCATAGTAGCTGGTACATAAATGTTAATTAATATTGTTGTTATATAATAAGCATTCCAGATTAGAGTTGGTTTTTGTATGCCAATACCAAGTATATTCTGAAATAACCCTGAAACTTGACCAAGGTCTGTGCACCATGCAAAGAACCTTGTTTATAAAATTCCTCAAGTTTTCCTGCTGAGTCATTTGCTAAGACTTCCATTGATTCTTTCTGGATTTCTAGCCATGTTTTTTCTTGACCCCCAACTCCAGTATTCCTGGTTCCCAAGGCCTGTATTATTAGAATAACAGTGAAATGAAATAAGCCCTTTGTGGGTAGCCAGGCAACTTAGAATGAGAATGTCGTTATTTCTCTATTGATTCACCTCTCAAAGTCACCTCCCCTTCCTGGTCTTGCAATTCCTCTCATCACAGGAGAGGGTTGGAGTAGATGACATCTATGCTTCCTTTGAGTTGTGACATTTTGTTATTCTATTACAACATTTTAGGTGATTTATTACATTTTTCATTTGAATGTCTTTGTTGCTGAGATAAAGTACAAGAGGACATTATGATCTAATATGCTTCTCCAAATGCCTTTGGATGTCTGTACTTGGATACTCCCTGCAGGTTCCTCCATAACTATATGTGAAGGCAAATTGTCTCCTTTCCTATCATCCCTTGAGCCCTACATTGTTTTCCTCCTGAAATGCCTGAGAATGAATGAATGACCCCACTATTCCCTTGGTCCCTAGCCCAAAGCCTCAACTGCCTCCGCAGCCTCTGGTGTATTAGCTCTCCACATCTCTCTCTGTCTCCTTTCTGCCACCTTTGAGCAGCTACCTGTGTTCAGGCTTTCCTCAGCTCTCCTTTGACTGATGTTTCTTAACTCTTACTGTACACCAGGATCACCTAGGGGTCCTGTTCAGCTGTAGACTCTGATTGTGTGGGTCTGGGGTAGCTAGAAGCTCCACATTTCTAATAAGCTCTCAGGTGGTGCAAAAGCTGCTGATCCCCTGTCACACTTTGAGGAGCAAGAAACATAGTCTTCAAAAGAGCCCAGAATCCAGATGTTTTTCTTTTTAATCCAATTTTCAGGTTAGTATTCCTAAGCTTTGCTTCTGTTCTTCTCTGCTAAAATATTATGGCTTGCATAATTCAGTAGTAAATAAAATCTCTTCACAGTATAATTCCAAACTGTGTTTCTGCCTTAACTCTCTCAATCTCTAGCCTACACTTAATATAATTTATCTAACCAGACTACATTTACTCTAACTAGTTGCTTTCAAGGTGCATTTTTCACTTTCTGTCTTCATGCTTTGCTTGGGCTCTGTTCTTTGCTTGAAATACCATCTTTCCCCTTTTTATTTCTGTTACTTAAAATCTTATAACTCCTTAAATACCTGACATAAATGCCATTTATCCCACAAAACATTTCTATTTCCTTGAAATTCATTATTTCCTTTAAATACTCGTGGTGCTCTGTTTACATTAGGATGATTCTCACTCTGCTTTGTATTTTATATTTATACATCTGCCACCCTTCCATCAGGCCAAGGGCTCCTTGAGGGGATGCGTCAGAGCAGGAAAGAATTGTTTAGGACAAACGAACAGAAGCACTCCTTCACTGATTACACTCATACAGGCTGAAAATATGAAACAAATTCAAAAAAGGCTTAAATAGCTTCATACAGCATCAAACTATTACCTGTTATTGATGGTGACAGGACTTTTGGGACATACCACCCACTTTTTATTCATTTACCCTATATTTACTGAGTGCTGCCTCTGTGTAAGACCCCATGTTGAGGGCTGCGGCAGGACCCAAAGAATAAGGCCAGCATCTTGAAGGTCCTCGCCATCTGGTTGGGGAGATGGCAGAGGAGTCCCTGAGGGCTTCCACCACCAGTCGCCTGGGCTCCTGCCTGAGGCAGAATCCTGGACCAGAGGAGCCGTGAGTCTGGTCTGTGACACAATTGTTATGTTCTGAAAGCTTATGGCTCTGGGGATAACATACTTATTAAACAAACACCATGAGGATTTGTCTAGAAATGTGCTTTCAATGTAATTCCCAGTCTCTGCATTTGATAGCCTCCCTTTCCGACATTTATAGCCACCACCTGTGCTTTCATTATCCACTCTAGTGTCTATGTCTGAGGCTGACACAATTTTAAAGTGTTTCAAAGGAAAACAGGGAGTTTCTCTCATGGAATTAAGCTCCCCATTCACTCACAAATGACACTTGTAGGAATTAAGGCTCTTGGATACATTCATTGCCTGTGTGAGAAGGAAGATCCTTGGCTTCTAGGGTCAGTAAGTGTTGACGTGGCATCCTTAAAGCTTACTGATGAGGCTAAGTGCAGACTAGTCAGTTCTTCTACCTCTCCTGAGAAATTACATTGTGAAAAAGCTAAAATATGTGATTCTCCAATGTTCTTCTTTATAATCAGAAAATTAGAGAATTTTAGAACTTGAAAGAGATTTAGAGATTGCCCAGTCCATTCCTTCATGTTTTCCTCAGTGAGGAAACTGTGAGCCATGATCACATAGTTGCTTAGTGGCAGAGCAAAGACTTAAACGTAAGTCTTCTGAGTCTAAGGCTAAGTGGCTCGGTAAAAACTGTATATCTCCATCTCTTTAATTTATGTATCTCTCTTTCTCTTCTGCAATGTGTCAGTTACTGTGTGTTTGGTGCTTTAGATGCCTTATCACATTAAATTTTCACAACATTACCCCAATTCCAAGAATCAAGAGTCATCCCAATTTTATAGGGGAGCAATCTGAGTCTGAAAGAGGTGAAGTAACTTGTCTAAGAGTGTGTAGCAAGTGTGTGGATTACGCACCATGCCTCTGTGCCCTTTCTCAAGGGGAAGACTTTACCTGGTGGCCAACAGCAAGGGGTCCTGCCAGTTGGTAGTATGAGAGGGAGAAAAGGAAACAGTACTTATCCTTAGTGATAAGGATATCCTTATTCTACCTTTCAGGTTACCAACTCTTTCTCTGTTCTTGTCCGTAAGTCTTATTGCTCAGTCATTGTGAACTCCACACCAAGAAGCATCCCCGGTCCTCATGCCTCCTGGCTCATACCCTCTCTCTGAGATAGTATCCACCCTTGGGGCTCCCATTGTCCTCCAGCCTAAACATCTGTTATGCTATACTTCAAGCCCCAACCCATCGCCCCAGCTTCAGTCACTTATCAGCAATAGTCTGCTTGCTGTGCCTGCCCCAGCAGCACACAGCTCGCGGTTAAAAATATGGGACTCATCTCTCTCCCTCTCACTACCTCTTTTTGTAATTCCCATTTGCTTCCTCTTTAATGTCTTTCTTTCTTTCTTCAATATCCTATACCTACTTTCAATATCCTTCCTAAGACAACTCAAGTCTGTCCTACCACTTCTGTGGAGCCTTCCTTCATCTCATTTACTTATTAAAGAAGCATTTAATGAGTACCTACTGTATGATAGAGTAGAAAACATGACAGACACAGTCAGTGCTCTCATGGGACTTACAGTCTAGTGGGAGCTGTAAGTAAGTAACTGAGCACTTGTAATGACTGCTGTGAAGGGAAAGCCATGGGCAGGGAGATCTTCATGTGCTTTTAAGTCTTCTGCATTGCCTTCCACCCAGAAGGAGTTTAATAACTATCAAATTGGATTTTTTTCAAACTAGTGGCAGGATCTGTTGACATATATTTGCATCTGATTCCTGTGAGTACCATTGTCAGTACTCTGGGACCTTTGCTGCCTGAGATACTTCATAAGTGACTGATAATCAAGTGGCCAATCCTAGGTGGGAAAAGTTCTTAGAGATGCTTCGCATGGATGTAGGCATAGCCTGGATCGAGCACCAAGCAGCTGCTTCTTTGGGGGTTGACTGGGTGGTACTGGCAGGAATTCCATTTCCCTGGAGCTTGAAAGAAATACACATGGTGCTCTTTAATGTGAATCCAGCTAAAAGCTGGGTGGGGAACAAATGACAGCCAGATAGCTCACACTACCATAGTTGTGTGTCTTCCCTTTGAAGATTGTGTTAGTAGAGTTCTTCCCTCCAAATACACCATATTATAAACCTAATGAGTGCATTCAGTGGTTTGGGGATGTATAGGAGAGCATAATAGGAAACATTTTAGATCAGCTCTTATTTCTGTTCTTAATACTAAGGTAATTTGGGCATGTGGCTAAGCTTCTTATTAAGAGATGGAAATTGATTATTTTTAGTATTTCTGAGATAGCAGCAATAGATGAGAGTTGCTCATGTACTTTTCATTGTATGCTGGTCACACACCAAATCCACCTTCCTAACACACATTTGCACATCTTTGCACATGTACGTACAGGCACACGCACCGCAGGCATAGCCCTCTAAGGCAATCAAGGCCCATCAAGGGTCCTCCCTACGTGTGATTTATTTTCTGCTTTTAAGTTCCATTAAGGACCATTTGAGAGTGACTATTTCATAATGGCTCACACTTGATAAAACCAGTTCAAGAGCAATTTATATGCCCAAGACTAACATCTGAAAAAACAAAAACAAGGACAGAAAATTGTGTGGGGAGCAAACCAAAATTAATTTAAAAAGAAGTTTCTAATAGCAGAAATTAAACAACTTTGTTTTTTTAAAAAAGGTTAAATTTTAAAATTTTTTAAATAATTTAATTTAAATATAATAAATTAGTAAAACATGGAAACATTATTTCTTAACATTTAGCATATTTTCTATCAGATTTTTTGTTCCTTTATCTTAACATTTACTTTTTGTATGAGCTGGAAAAATATTTTGTGCTCAGATATTCTCTACTTCTTCTTATCACATAACTGTTAAAATTAGTATTCTGAAAATATCCTATTGCTCCAAGAAACTATATGAAAAAAGAATATAATTGTACAGTTTCAAAAATCTCTAATTTTGCTCCTTTGATTTGATAAAAACCAAATTTTTAAATTTTATTTCTCTTGACTCCATCTTCCAAAAACACAGTACTATTTTGGGTTTCATGTGATAGATTGCAAATGATTTTCCTATTCATCAGTTTACATGGTGAGTTGAAATAAATACTACGGTTATTTACATGACATGGCATAAAATGATTTCTAGCCACTCTTCTTTCTCTTTTATGGCCACTGAAAGCTACTTTAGGATCCACCAAAAGAAAAGGAATATTGTTTTTAAGCATGATTTCTTCTCTGCTGATTTTATTTAAGACTGGTAAGGCCATCTTGTTCTGCCTCAGAAAAACAGGAGCCCCACCTATAAAGCCAGAAATAGTCAATCCTCAAGACAGACTTGAAGTCTGCAGTCAAGCAGAGGCTTCCTGCCTAGCAACGTCGCGCAGCGAAGCAGAGTGAAAGAAGTCTTTCCACCAAACTACACAAACTCACGGAGCAGGGTCTGCAGAGGAAAACCACCACCCGACGCATAAAGTGTTGATCTATGGTCTCAGGTCCGAAGGCTCCATTCATCTAGTTATGCAACATTACATTTAAATGTTATTTCGTTTCCAGCATTATTTAGAGAACAAGTAAAGGTTGAGGGACTGTAGAAACGCTGTCTAATTTGGCAACTTCACAAACCTGGCTTATTGCCAATATTTGTAAGAGGAAGATCACAGTGAGGAAGCATGAGTCAAGAGAGCTGAACTCTCAGTGAAATTCCTCTTGGATACTTAAAAAGCGTCCGTCATCAGTGACCCAAGAATTCAAGCTATGTTAAGGATGTCTCATGTGAGATTTGGAATGAAGATCCAGAGAAGGAGAGAGTCACCCACATCTTTCTCACTGACTCTGGCCTGGGTGCAGGGGTGGCCATGGGAGGAGGCTCCCACTAATGTGATGCTCTTCACTAGCTTCTCATAGAGCCCCAAATAAGCTGCCCTCTGGGACAGGAAGGGGGTGGGACAGCCAAATCATCCAGGGTACTGAAAGTCCTCAGTCAAGAGAATATCGCCATTAAAGACTACCAGGCATTGCGTGTCTCTGTACCAGGTCCTCGATAATGAGTATGATGCTCATCCTCTCATGTCACCATCCCAGCAGCTCTGGGAGGAGGAGGCTAGCTTCAATTTTCAGATAAGAAAGCCTCTGAGCAGTGAAACACCTTGCTTATGGTCGCAGAGTAACAGGGCGACTTTGGAATCAAAGCTCACCCAGTCTGGTTCTAAAGCCTGTGCTAATAGCACCTATGCTCCACTGCTGGGCTCTGTCATTTGCCTTTCCCGACATCCTAGAGTTGTTCAGAACTCACACCATGGACCTGCCCCTCCACAGCACAACCCAAGCTGCTGGCTGAAGTCTTCATTTTCATTCTTCCTTTTCCTCTCCCACCTCCATTTCCTTCTGAAGAATTTATTGAAGTTTCCACTTTTTATAGGTAAGGGAAAATGAGATAAAAAAAGAGACAGAGTTAGAATGAAGGAAACAAGAAAGAAAGTCTGAAAGAGAATCCACCCTAGTGTTCAGAGGAAAAAAGAGAAATATACCAGCTTACCATGACAGCAAAGCTTTGGCTAACATGCAAGAGCACTGTGAAAGAGGCAGATGTTTTTTAATCCCTTAGTCATAAATCATATTGGGACATCATTCTTTTATGTTTATTTGTTTGGGATAAATACATCTATGTGATTAGTTTCATTGTAACACAGTCGCCTTCAATTCTGTTTGCCAGAGGATGGAATATATATATATATAATTTTTTTTTTTCTAGAGACAGGGTCTTGCTATGTTGCTGAGGCTGGCCTCAAACTCCTGGGCTCAAGTGATACTTCTGCCCCAGTTCCCCCCTCTCCCCAATAGCTGGGATTACAAGTGTGTGCTACCATGCCTGGCTGGAAAAATGTTTTTATTTGTTTACTTACTGTCTTCTGATTTGCTATGGCGGGTTTTTTTTGCAATAGATTTATTGATTGCATTCAGAAATTACCCCGCTTCCTGTAACACTGCCCTCTTGGATCCCACTAGAGATTTCTTTATATGTCCCTGCGTTTCTGTTCTCTTCTTGGATACCAATGCTTTTCCCAACATCTTACCTTATTTTCTCCTTTCTCTGCCGACACACATGCAACAGCGCACATTCATCCTGCTGGAAAAATGTGGTGAGTCCAAGATTATTCTAACAATGAATCAAGTTCTGGCTCCATTTTAATTTATATGTAGAATGCAAACATCTTTCTCATTCCATAAGCCTCTCCTACTCTGGTTAACACACTGTGCTCTTTAACTGCAAAGGGCCAGAAGATGAAGATGTATCCAAGTGTTTGAGCCAGCAGTAGAACGGCATTCACAATTTCCCCACTTGCCTAAATTTTTCTGATTCATACAGTAAATACAAAGGACTGGAGAAAAAGGGAAGGAGTTAAATTTAAAGAAGAAAACAAGCTAGTGATTTCAAATAGTAAAATTGAATTGATTGCTTTTAAATGTGTCACACAACAGCCCCTATTCCCCCAGCACAGAAACCATGACAGAAAATATTACCAGATTCCATACCGTTTTGGCTATCTTTTATTTCAAGCAATTAAAAAGTTGTAAATGGGGGAGAGGGCAATTCAGTTTGGCCTGAGAAATTTTAAGAGGGCCCATAACTGTGACATCGTTCTGACATCCAAGCCTTGCATAAGGTGGTTCTCAATTTTCATAAATTCATGTTTGTTTTAAGGGGAGTTGGCTTTGTTTTCTGCATGATAATAGGTTTACTGATAACCAGGAGTAGCTCAGCTAGGTCCTGAGAGAAAAGTTTTCAATACCCATTTTAGCCTAAAGACTAAAATCATGGTATATGGGAAGTAACTTTGAAGAATGTTTTCCTGCTATATATTTTTTTGTGTTTTTTATTCACCTTATTTATTAGACATAGGTAATAAAAATTAGATTATAAGACATGAAGCTTTTGATTTCAATGGGGCACACATCTACTATATTGATATTTCTCACTGATTTATTGAATTGTATTCTTGTATCATATAGCTATATATTTTTTTAAAAATTTGCAAACATCTAAGGATAACATTTGCAAGAAACTGGAAAAAACGTTAAGATACCATTTCATACACCATGATCTGCAATAATGATTTTAGTTCAATTTTGTCCCCTATCTTATGCCAACAAAGACTGATTTATAAAGCATGTTCCCAATCCAGAACCAGATAATACTAGAGATAATTACTATGCCTGGTTAGAGTTTAAGAGCAATTTCCTGAGGCGCCACTTGTAAAAGTGAAAGAACATGCATTGGAATGAGTGCTGGTCAGCCATATATTATACTAAAAGAAAAATAAGGAACTGTTACACAAAGCCTGTTCTCCAATATTAGTTTAAATAACAATTGCATTATCCCTGATGATCCCACTGAATCTTTCATAGTCTTATTTTACTATATGGAGACACAAACTCTTTCTGAACTTTTTAGGCACATAGAAAAACCAAATCAATCATAGTAAAATTTTATACAATTTATTTACAATTATGATTAAGTGCTTTATCATCTGAAAGTAGGAGTTATTAAGAGCTAAAGCAGAATTTGGATTTCTTCTGAAAATCAAACTATATTTTTAGTTTCAGTAAAAAAATGAATCAGCTATATTAACAAACATATTATTAGATTTAAAATATTTTAAAAGAACCCTGTAAACCGCAGGAACATTGTTGTATATTTTCTTTGAAAGAAACTGATAATTTGTTAAGGAATATCTGAACCTAAGAAAAAAATTAGCCTAAGATAAAACAGTGAAAGGTACAATTGATCTTGCTGTAGAAAACTACTATCATTTGACGTTTACATTTTTTAGGTTCTCTAAATTATTCTTGCCTTGAAAATGATGATTTTTTTTTTTAATGAATTTTGACAAAGCCAAATGAAGGACTGAGCAAACCTTTGGCAAATTAAAACAAAGACCAACTAACTTATTAGGCCATTGTTTGGGTTTTTAAAAAATCCATCTCGTATCCATTTAGTTTTGACTTATGAAGTTTTTATAAATTATCAGTTTCAGTCATTTCATTTGGCAATGTGCAGCTAGAGAAAAATGGAAATTTTAAAAGATAAATCTAGATGTTTAAAAAAACCCTAGATATTTGGTACAGAGAAAATACTGTCATAGTATGGTAGGTTTTAAAAACAAAAGCTTTTCTCCTTTTTTAGCTTTAAGAAATAAAAAGTCAGACAGTTCTTTCTTATCTAAATCTTTATTAAAAGAAAAAACAGATTTTAAACAATGAATAACAATAAATTTCATTAAATATTAAACATTTCAATTATCAAAGGTATTTAGACAATATTTTCCTAATATTTCTGCACAGCAGAAGCACACTGATTATAGAGCTCAGACTGTCATGTGCTCATGTGAGTTTATTTTTGGCATAAAGGTATCTAAAGTCACATTTAAACAAATGTGATAATAGATAAACTGATAGTAACTTCTTATTGACTGATTCTCAAAACATTAACAAATTATCATTACATGATTGACATTCCATTAGGGTGAATACTTTTATGGACTCTTTCTGTAACACTGAGTAATAAATTGAATTAATTTCCTTAAAAGTTAATAGTACTAGTAAATTAGTTAAAACTGATTTAGAAATGGTTTTTGTTTATTAGCACAATAAAATTAAATTATAAGTAAACTGATTAATATAAAAAGTTGAAAAATGAAATGATATATACAGAACAGGCTTTAGTGAAAATAAATAGTCATGTAAAATGGAGCTATTCAGTACATGACATCTGTGAGCATCCTTTTGAGGGCATGAAGTTTCCCTTTGTAAGTCCTAGAAGTTTCCCTTTCCAACCTATGTAAAACACTGAGAAATGCAGTATTATACATTGTATTTTCAAAGGTCTACTATAGAAAAGATTATATTTTTAAAGTTCTCTTTTAGTAAAAAATCAAAGAAACCCTACAAGTGTCCTTTCAGGATTTTTTT